>JARQAC010000015.1:5030000-5465310 GCA_036172945.1 Meloidogyne incognita
AATATGAGGAGGAATTGGCACGAAAGAAATTCAAAAAGCTGGAATTTGTATTTGTACATAGATTATTTTAATAATTTCAATCTTTCAGAGTCACCAGTCGAAATATCACTGGGAATATAAATCATTTGAGCCAGCCCCTAAATTATATGATTTTGAATTGAGTGAGCATCTTGAGAAAAAAGTTAAAATTTTAATATTTTTTAACATACCTAAATCAATTTTAGTGGAAATGTGGAATAGAGAATTCAATTCCTGTATTTTTGGGTGAAATTGATGATATTGATGGTGAAATTGAAAAATATGATGCCCCTTTAGAAATAACACATGCCAAAGAACGTTAGTTTGATTGGGCATAATTACTACACGGTCGATTTTAGTGGAAATGTGCTATTGAAAATTCAATTCCTATGTTTAAAGGTGATAATATTGAATTTGCTTTAGCTCCCATTGATATACATGACGAGAAACGTTAGTTTGTTTTTTGAGGATTTTATTGGAATATATTACAAAATCCCCCAAAAATGTCCCAGTGTACAAACCCCCCAAAATGCCCCAGTGTACAAACCCCCAAAATGCCCCAGTGTACAAAATTTTTTATTTAGTTCACATTCTGAAGTTAGAAAGAATTCCAAAAAATATTGTAGAAATGAAAATTATTCGTTATTTATTCCAACAACTTTCCAAATATGCCGTAACCGAAGCCGTAATCGAAGTTGGTCGCTTCCTTGTTTTTACAAGCTCTATAATTGCTATTCGTTCATCGACCAGTTGGACAGTGATTGCTTTAAATTTTTCGTGAATAATGTAATTACGAAAAAATTCGATGTTTGGAATTATGTGCGCTATAATGTGGAGCGCTGTATATCTGCTTTATTTGACCTTTTGATTACTGGAGGGAAGCAATTTAAAAACATTTCCTATTCCCAGCTCGACCATAGACTTTATGATCGTATTATAGAGGTAAATGATTTTTTGATATTATAGAAAATATGGCCCTATACGCAAATAAGTGTGAATCGTTTTTTCCTTTGGTAATTTTCCTTAGTGGAAAGGAGAAAATGAAGGAAAAAACGATTCGACCCTTTATTTGCGTATAGGGTCGATAGCGACTACATGGAAAAGCAGAAAAATACCATCTGTGGCGCTGTGTAAATAGATTGACAGCTGTGGGATGTAATGGAACGGTTGGAACGACAAGCACTACAGATGAGACATCAGAAGTGATTGAAGTCAGGCCGATATATGCGACGGTCATTTTTTTAATTAAAAATTTTATTTACCTAATGTCTTGGATTCGAAGCAACCCAATAAGATTTAGTCAAGGAATATTTAAAAGAAAAAACCTGGCTCATTTCATAACGAAAAATCCAATATTTTTGCGTTCCCATTCCAAGCTTTCTTGAATGCACAACCAAAGTATTGTATGAAGCAAACACTAACTATAATAATTTTTATTTTACAGCGTGGTCATAAAAACAGAACTCAAAACCGAAGCACCCAACTCAAAAAAATAAAATTAGGATTCGTATAGAAAATTTTGTTAGATTTTTAAAAGATTTTTTTTTATTAAATTCCGATTAAAATGTTTTTGTTTTTTAAATTAACATATTTGCATTTTAAGCCTGAATTAATATTTTTAATTGACATTACGAATTAATTTTTGTTGAAATGAGTTGATTTGAAAGATCTCAACAGGTTCTTTAGGATATTAAAATTCTTATTTTACAATTCATTTTACAATTTCTGGTTTTTAAATATTTTACAAATTCTGATTTCACAAATATAATTTTACAAATTCTGGTCTATAATATATGTATTATACAAATATTCTCTATAAATTTACGAATTCTGATTTTACAATTTATTTTACAAATTCTGATATCTAAAATATAATTTTACAAATTCTGGTTTTTATGATTATTTTACAATTCTGATTTTTATAATTCATTTTAAAACAAATTCTGCTTTTTAAGATTTTACAAATTCTGATTTTTAAAATACTCTCTACAATTTCTAGTATTATTTTACATACAAATTGAGAAATATTTTCAAGTGTATATTTCATATTCTCAAAAAATAACAATAATATTATTCTATTCATTCTCGTATTTATATATGCCTTTTTATCGGATTTATTGCTAATTTTTCACTCATAATTTTAATCCTTTATGGGCCTCTTGTCAAGAGTTGTGCTCAAGAATTGTGTCGATTCAAGTTATTCTTCCACTCAAACGCTTGCTTTACTACCTTCTAAAGAGGTAAAAATAGAGGGGGAATGATGGGAGAATGACCAATTTTGGATTTTCTTGTAGGGTGACAAACTTGAAATAACAAGTAACACTCCTAAGAAAGACTCCTAATCAGACAATACTAGTCGATAACTAATAAAAAAATATTTTTTTTTATTTATTTTCCACTCAATCCCCTTCAAATAAAACAATCATTTTACTGGACAATGGAAAAACGGAAGTATTGTAATTTTATTTTGATTGTGTCTTTCTTTGGTGTCCACCACAAAAACAATTTTTTTCCTAGCATTTAAAGAAAATAAAATAATTTTTAAAAAATATACGGTAATTTCTTGTCTCCAAAAATTAATTTAAAATCCCCTAAAAATACCCTAAAAATCAGAAAAATTTTAAAAATAATTTTTTGAAAATTTTAAAAGCGAAATATAAATGTTTTTGCCAAAATTTGGCCCTTTTTCTCCCTATAAACAACAAAAACAGACATCTATTAATTTAAATATTTCATTAAAACTTTCTAAAATTAATTGGATATTTTTCTTTAATTTATTATTTTTATTATTTATTGATGTGATAATAGCAGAAGAACAACAACCAGAATTTAATAATCGAGCAAAAAGGCAATATTATGATGAAAATTATTATAGCAGCTATTATGGATGGTTAGTTAAGGGGGAACAAAAGATTTCTCCCTTTACAAATTCTGATTTTTTTACAAATACAAATTTTGATTTTTCCTTTTACAAATACAAATTCTGATTTTTCCTTTTACAAATACATTCTGATTTGTAAGACTCGGTTTTGTGAATTCTGGTTTTAAGCTTGATTTCACTAATTGTAATTTATGATTAATTCTGAATTTACAAATTCTGACTTTTAATTCTGCTTTACAAAGTTGATTTTACAAATTCTGATTTAAATTCAGATTTTACAAATTCTGATTTCTCCAAATTCTCATTTTACAAATTCTGATTTCTAAAACTTACATTTTTTTAATTCTGATTTGCAAAATCAGCTTTTACAAACTGAAACCTTAAGCACATAATTATTTTAAAAATAAAATCAGTCCTTCCTCTACTTCAAGGCAAGCAGGACGCATTGTCGGATGGCTGATCGGATTCTTGTATGTATCCTTTACTTATAAATTTTCTTACTCATTTTCAAAGTGTCCTCCTTCTCTTTATTTGCGTGCCATGTGTATGCTGTGCCGGGATTTGGTTTTTAGGCTGGTTTGGTGTTCGTCAGACAATGGCAAACAGGCGTGCTAGACGAGATGAAGGTGTTGTAGCAGCGACATATCGCTCCCGTTTTCATTAAAATTAAAAATTAAATTTTTGTTTTTAATAATTTCGCTTGGATTGGTACTAAATAAATTTTATAGTTAATTTATTATTTTAACCAAATTTCCTATACCTATTTATTGGTAAAATATTTATTTAAAACAGGCCGTGTGATATCAGCCAGAGATCAAAGGGAGATACATCGACGTTATGTGGAAGGAACCCATTCACCTGTAGCAGCAGAACAGGTGTTTAATTTTCCAAATTCAAGCAAGTTATAAAAATATTTCAAATTGTATATAATATTTTACAATTACATATATCCATTCCTGATTTTATCAGATTTGTAATAAAAATCATTTTAAATTTACAATCTTAATTTTATACTTTCTATTTTCTGATAATTATAAAAACATACACTTCTGGTACATATATTAAATGTTTTACAAATTCTGATTTCTTAAATCCAATTTTACAAATTCTGGGTTGCAAAACATGTTTTGCAAATTCTGATTATTCTGGTTTACAAAACATGTTTTTTATAAATTCTGATTTTTAAAATATAATTTTAAAAATTCTGATTTAGGACTTAGTTTTTACAAATTATAGTTTGTAAAACTTGACTTTACAAATTCTGTTTTATTTTTTTACAAATTCTGATTATTACAAAATCTGATTTTAGCCTAGTTCCATATTACAAATTAAAGTTTCATTTTACAATTTCTGTTTTTTTCAAATATTACTCTCATTTATTATTAGCGTTATATACACTCATCGGACCGTTATTATGAGAGACGACCTCGGACACCGCCACCTGTTTCTTCAACAGAAGCTGGTCAAATAAGAGAAACGAGGAGGCTTTAATTTTTTCTAATTTAATTTTCATTTATTTTTTTATCGAAAATTCATTTTAATTTTCAAAACAATTTTTTAAGTTAAAAAATTAAATTAAAAAACACCAAAAAAATTATTTTTCAAATCAACGTCCAAACTGCTCATTTAATGGATATGCTTTCACTATTTTTATGTCAGTTGATGGTCTTAAAATTTCACATTTTTTACTTAAAAAAAATTTCCTCTTTACCTATCATTATTTTCTGTATTGACGGCCCCAATTTTTTGAAGAGTCTAAAAAATTAATTTTTATTTTACCACTTTAAATTTCAAAAGCAGACCCTAATCCCAGTAGATAAACGTCCAAAAATTGTATGTTTTCCATCCAAATGTTGAGTCGGTGCCAATGTAATGAAAAATTGTGAGCCATTAGTGTTTGGTCCAGAATTTGCCATTGAAATCTTTTTGAAAAAAATTTTAAAAATTTCAAAAAAAAAATTTTTTTTCACAAACAATTCCAGCCCCAGTATGTCTCAATTCATCGCTTATTTCATCTTGAAAGTGTCGTCCATAAATTGAAGTTCCCCCTCTACCCGTTCCTGTTGGATCTCCTCCTTGTACCATAAAATCGGCAATAACACGGTGAAATATTGTATTGTTGTAGTAACCTATTTTTTAAATAAAATTTAAAAAATTTGAAATTAGGCTTGGAATGATAAGTTAGCATTGTTACAAAAATAGGGGGAAAATGCTACTAAAAATATAGGGGGAAAATGCTACAGAAAATAGGAGGGAAATTGCTTTTTTGTTAATATAAAATCGAGGGTTACAACTAGCGACTTAGCCCAGTTAATTTTAAAAAATATAGCGACTAACTTCGGATCTCATTAAAAGATATTTCGGAGGAATTGTTTGACTAGTGCTCTGTTGTCAAATACAAACTATTATTTAAGACGTTTATATTTTAACTTTTGGTTACGACTTGGTAGAGGATTTGCTCCCTTATTGGCCATTATAAGAGAACCCTCATCCCAGGATAAACTCAAGAATTTATCTTATAATCAAGTTAAATAATTATTTCACCTTTTCTCGCCAATTCATAAAAATTTTGACATGTTTTTGGTGCATGTTTCCAGTAGAGCTCTATTGACATTGTGCCCATTCTACAAAAAAAAATTAAAAAAATTTTTGTAATTTAAGAAATAATTTTTTACGTTGTTTCTAAAACAATTTTTGAAGAATTTGATGACATTTCTAGAATAACTAATTTCAAAAAAAAAATAATAATGTAGGCTTAAAATAATTTAAAAAATATTTTCTTTTGAAAATAACTAAACAGAAACGAGATGACTACCAAAAAAAAAAATTTTTTTTTTGATTTTATTAATAAATATATAAACAAAAATTTGTATTAAAAACACCGAGAAGACTCTGGTCAAACTATAAATATATGTCTAAAGCAAATTTTAATTTCAAGAAAATTTTAAATCGGGCAAAAATCGAATTATTTTAATTTAGCTCATTATTTCCCCATATTTTCCTAAATTTCAGGCGAATTTAAAATTTACCTGAAATTAAAATTTTGCCGTCGACAAATATATATATTGTCAAAATTAAAAAAAAATCTTTTAAAAAACTATTTTTCTCCCTCCTCTATTTTCCATCAGAATATTGGTAATTATCAGCAACATAATTGAACAATAATCCACAGGGTACACTAGCTTGTAATTTTGTTGCCAAAAGGAATGAACCAGACAATTTTCTATGTAAAGAATAAATTTCTTCTGGTGGTGCAGTTAAACGATGTTGAAGCATTAAAGGTACTAGACGATTGACTCGTGATGTTATATTCTTTAAGAGAAAAAAAATTTATTTTTCAGAAATTAGACAGGATTTTAAGAACCTGTAGAGCAAAATTATAAGATCCTTTGAAAGTTAATGTCTCTGCAATAATTGAAATAGAATCACAATGAGCATCTTCCATAATTTTTGTTTCTGAACCGGTTAAGAAACCTATAGCTCGGGACCATTTTAGAATCTAAATATATAAATGGTTTATTTGAGAGTAATTTGCATCAACTACCCTCCCCTATAACTTCTCATAAAATTTCCGAATATCCAAACCGAAACAAAAATCTTTGTTTCTTAAGTTCAGTCGCTTATCAAACCCACTTTACCGCATAATTATGATCCAAGCCCATAGAGGCCTAATCCACTAAATTTTGGTATGACTTGACGTACCCTGTACACAAAATTATAGCTTTGCGTCAAAGATGGGTCTGGTTACTCGAAAAATAAACTTTGTTTTCGATCCGAAACTCGATCGGAATAAAATTTTGATAATCCCGACCAGAGCACTTCTCAACCAGACCCATCCCTGCTTTGCGTTAGATTGAATGTCACTAATACAGATCCACTTATAATCCCCCTATCTACTCCACAAAAATATTACCTCTTCTCTATTATTATTAAATGCAGCTTTTAAAATCCGCATATATTTATCAATAAATTGAGTGCTATAAGCACGGGTTGCACCAAAATCCAGAAGAATTAAACGGGGATTATTATTAATGTTGCCAAAAAGAAAATTAGACCAATTTGGATCAGTTTGCATAAATTTCCATCGAAAAACTTCATTTAAACATAAAGCCATACTTTTTGTTGCTATCCAATCTCTAACCTTTGAAAAAAAATTTTTTTAATAAATTTTTCCGAAAAGTCCGCAAATATTTGTCCGCAAATTTGTTCGCAAATCAAACGATTTCTAATTTTTTAAAATTTTACCTGTTTAGGTTCATCCAAACATTGATTTACTGGTTTGCCTTCAACATATTCTGCTGTTAATATTTGTTTAGTTGAAAGATGTGGGAAAATACCAGGAACTTTAAAAAAATACAAAATTAAAAAAAAATTCAATTTTAAATGAATTTAACCATAATAATTAGTATCATCAGCCAATAATTTTCGAAATTTAATCATTGCATTAGCTTCCCTTTCATAATCGCATTCTGCCCTTAATTCTCTTCGAACAGCCTAAAATATAGAATAAACAGGACCTCATAATATATCAAAAAAACCCCACCACTATACACATAATACACCTGGGATCAGAAAAATCATACGTTAAAAAGAGGCCCTTACTTTATTATGAGGTGTATGTTAAATATCTTATATCAGGCTTATATTAAAATGAGGCTAGGTTATAATGAGATGTATTGCAAATAGAGAGTAAAACACATAAGTTTCCCCCTCTCCAACCCGTTCTCAACCAAAATTTTAAAGAGCCCGACATAAAAATTAATTAAAACTAACAGCAGCAAAATTCTCCAAAAACAATCCTTTAGGCAAAACACGGCCAAAACTTAATAATGACAATAAATTATCAAAATCTGCTTCAATTCCATTTGCAATGCCTGGATATTGAACTTTAACGGCAACTTTTGTACCATCAAGTGTTGTTGCTTCATGGACCTAAAAAAAATTTTTTAAATATGTTGACTATCATGAAAATTTTTTGACCTTCTGAAAAAAATTTTTTTGAAAATTTTTCCAAAAGCCCAAAAAATTTCAAAAGAAAATGAAATTTTTTTTTAAATTTTTTCCTGAAGCCCAAAAAATTTTTCAAAAAATTTTCTTGAAAAATCTAAAAAAAGTTCTCAAATTTTCTCTAGACCTGTCCAATAGAAGCAGCAGCAAATGGTTGAATATTAAAATCTCGAAAAAGTTTAATCCAATTTGGACCCAATTCTCTTTTCATTTGTTGTTCAACTTGCCAGGCGGGAATAAAATCTGCACTTTGTCTAACACGCTCGAAAATTTCCAATAAAAAGGGAGGTATTGTTTTATCATCTAAAAATGTAGAGGAAACATTTTATTTTTTAGTTAATTTTTAGTTTCATGGCAGGGATGTCACACACACACACACACGATACCAGAAACCCTGACTTTTTTCTACCCGAAACATAATCCAAAGAAAATTTTGAAAACACGAAACAAAATGCGACCCGTGTCATTTTTTTCCCAACCCGAAAATCCCTGGTTCATAATGAAATTGTTTGCACATTTCCAAAAATTTCGAAAAGCCCACGGTTTCAAACGGTTATTTCCAATAAAAGGTATAACCTTCAAATAGTTATACTAGATAGTTCAACCTCTTGGATTAGAACAATAAAAACTTGGAAAAATGCCTTTAAAAATATCTCCTCAAAACCCCCATACTCTTAAATAAAATTCAAAAATCATAAACCTTGAATTGAGATCATTTGTCCAAGTTTAAGAGCTGCACCACGTACACGACAAAGCATTTGGACTATACGTTCAGCATTTTCTGGAGTAAATAATGGATTTGAAATTGAAGAATTGCTTGGAGTAATAATTGAATTTGAATTCACTCCTCCATCAATTCGTCTACGTAACAATTCTTTAGCTGTTCCAGTTCCTAGACCAATAGCCAATTTTCCAAAATTAAATAAACGGCTAACACGTGTTGTTGGCACTTTTCTTTCACTACTTTTTGACATTTTATTTGTAGAATCGATGTTTGTTGGACGATAATCCTTTATAAAAATATTGTAGAAAAATTCTAATTTTTTCAGTTTAGTTATTAATGTAAAATAATAGAAATATGATGGTCTATTTCAGGGATGAGACGGGTCGAAAAAAGATCGGATCATTGGTCTATTCATAAGCGTAAACCACACAGAATTTAGAAAGTATAATATTATTTAAAAATTAATAAAAAAAATATTTACTTTAGGCAACGAAGGAATAGTATCAACAACATTTGTTTCAGTTGAAGAGACTTGAACAAAATTAGAAAATTCAGCACTTGAGGGATTGACAGGGTTTTTCCCATCAAAAAAAGGTGAAGGTTTATCTATTGGTTTGGAAGGGTAATTTCTCGTTCCATCTTTGTTTAAAGTAAAACCTCCTTGCCTTAAAATAATTTGATAAGAAATTTTATTTTAGAAGTTTTTTTTGAAAAAATTTCCAAAAATTTCCGAAGATTTATAAAAAAAATTTTCCCCCAGAATTTCGATTCTAGGATTGTGAATCTTCCATAAAACGAAGACGCAGAAAAAATATTATTAAAAAAATTCACGAAAAGAAAAAATTATCTGGTAAAACTCCACGCAGAGCTAATTGAGCAAAAGTTTGAATTCCTACAGCAACAACCTGAGCACGTTCAGCAGTGTCGGATATAACAGACTTTTTATTGGTAGACCTTCCAAATAAATTTTAATTTTTTAAAAAATTAAAAACCTCAAATTCTGCCCTTTTTCTTCCTCAATTTTGTAAACATTTCCACCACCCACAATTAATTGAACAATTCTTTGTTTAACAGGCTCATCCAAATGTCTAAAATTGTAACCAATTTGCGATTGAGCGAGTAAACGTAATAAATGAGCATGACGTAAAATAATATTTTTTGGGGGTTTTGAAGCCATATTTTCTTCTCCAAGAAAAAAATTTTTTTCACTGAAAACTTTGTTAAAAATAATTTTAAAAAATACGAGAATGAACAGGAAATTCTAAAAAATTCAAAAATATTTTTAAAAAAATTTTTATTTCCTTGCAAAAATTGGAATATACATAGTAATTAATAATCAAAAAATATTGGTGGTACTTTTTGGATATCCCGTTCTCCTAATTCAGGTCTTATTGTTAGAATTTTTCCTTAAAATGTACACAGGGCCCTTTCCAAATCAGCATAAGGGGGCATGGATTCTCAAAAAGGGGACAAAATCGTTCAAAAAGGGGGCAAATGTCTCCAGGCAAAAGGGCCACCCTGGCTGTACATAATGGTCAGACTGTCTTAATTCCTCAATTTCACTTCATTTCCCTGTGACAAATGATAGGCATTAATAAAATCAAAAAAGTCTTTCTCAAAGAAACTTTAAAACTCAAACTAGAGGAGATAGATATCCAAAAAATACCAAAAAAATACAGATATAATTTATCCATAATAAAATCTCAAAAATGTAAAACTTTTGTTTCTTGTAGAACAGATTCCAATGGACAATAAGGGCATCTAAAAATAATAGAAAATGATTTTTAAAAAATTAAAAAAAAACTTTAAACGATTATTTCTGCTTTGTTGTGCCAATTTATTCATTGCATCCATACTTATTACGTGTCCACAACAAAGTCTAACAGGTGGATTCTTTAAAACAAATTTCTTATTAGATGAATATTTTTTTTATTTATAACAGAAAAAATAGATAAAAAGACAAATGTCCACAGTTCGCTATCCTCACAACTTGTTGTATGCTTACTTCTATTATATTACCCAAACTTCCTATTACACTAATTTGTAAGGGATATTCGTTTTCCTTTTAAATGACTTTGGGCCGAGTTATAGACATTAAAGTCGGACAACTAGAATATGAAGTTATAGGGTATACAATGAGCAACTTCTCTCTTCATCCCAATCCCCTTCATACGCCTTTAGTTTCGAGGTGGGGTTTTTGAAAACTTCTCGGGTCGAAAAGCCTGAGTATAGGCACCCATCCTTGTTATTTATAGCAGAATGACCGAATTTATTTTGAAAGAGTTTTGTGATCATTTTTGTGTTAAATTTTACTAATCAGAAATTTAAAAAAAATTTCCTTTAAAAATTAAAAAAATAAAACTAACCGTTTCTGTGCTCTGCACTTTTAATATTGGACAACAAAAAGAAGAATGAACTTGTTCAGGGATTGGTACATTACAAGGTAACTCATCAGACAATGTTGACGTACTTCCTGGACGAGCTGAAGAAAGAAATGCACGCATTGTTAAAAGGGAGGGAACAGTTTTTGCACCAGCTGAGAGGCTTAAAAAAATTTTTAATTAAAATATTGTATAGAGATTGAATGGGCAATCTCAATAAATAGGAAAAAAATTAAAAAAAAATTTTTGACGAGGCTACAAAATCCTAACTTTATTGATAATTGACACCTTATTAATGGTTATTTTAAATTTTTTCCTTAATAATTTATAATCTAAAAATAAATTAAAAACTGGAATCTTAAAAAAGCAAAGAATTGGAGGTAAAATATTTTTTTAAAAATTAAAAAAAAAATTTTTTTAACAAAAAAAAATTTGTCTCAACTTAAAACATTTCTAATAGCTCGTCAAAAGATTTTTAAGGAATTCAAAAAATTAATTTTAAACAAACATTGCAGTCAAAGAACTTCGATAATCAGTTAAGGCTTGTGCCAATTCCTCTTCTAATCCAAACCAACGGCCAGAATGAAATAAATATTCATATGGGCCCTTTTGAGGGTATGAAATTACAACAAACATCTACAAAAAAAATAAAATAAGAAAAATAATTTTAAAAAAAATTTAAACCAAATGTGACAATTCTTCTTTGTAATCCTCAAAAGGAAAAGATTGAAGTTCACGTACATATTTCAAAGCAGCCATTTTATCACCTAAAAGAATTAATTAAGGATGTTTTTCAAGGCAAAAAATGTTTCCTTTAAACAGAAAATAAGTCAAATATCTTGGGTAGTTTAACTTGGTCTTGCAAGGAGCACCACTTGGTGACAGGAATTTACCGTAAATATCCTAATAAAAGCTCACACACAATTAGAAGCCCCCACACTTTTCCAATAAGACATATTGAAAAATAAACGCCAAGAACTTCAATTGGGTTACTAATTCCACCCTGAGCCGGTCAAAAATCCATCCCGCTCAGTCACTAATTTTAACAAATAGATTAGATAAATTTTTAAACCTAAATTATGTGAAAAAATAAATTCCCCACAGAGAATTCCAAAATTTTTAAAAATCAAAAAATTACAAACTTGTTTCAAGTAGCCGAATAATATGTTGACATTGTAAACGAAAAAGTAAATCTTTCTTCTCTGGAGCACAGTCTTTAAGCCATTCTATAGCTGGAAGATAGTTAAATTGCTTGAAGGCTGACATAATCTCTCTTAAAGTTTCTGAATTTGAAATATCTGGCATTGAAAGTGAAGAATCTGATTCCTAAAAAATTTTAAAAATTTCTATAAAGAATTTTTAAAAAGAAACCTTTATAAACGTTTCTGCCACGTCTGTCCGCCCCAAACCTATCAAATGCTCCAATATTAAACGATTTGCATGTGCCAAGTTTTCTGGATCTGTCTCAATTTCTTTCTCACTTTTGAGTAGTTTACTGAGGTCAGAATAAAATTTGTTGTCAATTGATTTCTGCAAAAATAGAGATAATTAAGTTTTAATTAACACATTGGACGTGTCAGAAAAAGTATTATACAGACAAAATACCGTCTGAAAATACAGGCCAGATTCACAATGCTGGTCGATATCAGAAAATTGAACCTGGACTAAGGGCGTAGCCAGGGGGTCGATGCGGGGGATTTCTTCCCTTTCCACATTTCGTTGAGGCTTCAGCCCCCCTGACTACGCCCTTGCTGGGTCTACTTACTTGGATTCAAGTAGACCCAGCAAGGGTCTGAATCCAAGTCTACTTACTTGGATTCAAACCAAAAATAAAGTAAATAGAATAAAAACAACTTACTCCACACCGAGAAATTAAATGATGAATTGGATGTTTATGTTCTTGAGCCATTTCCCCCAAAATCTTTTTTAAATTATTCAAAGCCTCTAAAAGTATGTATTGAGCATGCACCTAAAATACTTTAAAAATCAAAAAAAACCTCTCAAAAAAATTTTTTTACAGAAAGTTCGGGTTCCCCACAATTCTCTTCTTGTTGTTCTCCAGATTCATTAGATTTGCTATCTTCGCTCAATTCAACAATTTCTGCAGAATCCAAGGATTTATTTATTTGCTCTGCTGGTTCAATAATTAATTCTGTACACATTGCATCCAATTTTGTTGAATTTTTTGTTAATAGAGGAATAAATTTTGTAGTGAAACTTTGGGTTCTTTGAATTGCTTTGTTTGTATTGTCTCCGATTATGTCAATTTCAGCTCGTGATTGGACTGGAAAATTTTTTTCTGTAGACATGATTTCCTTAAAATTCAACTAAAATTAAAGGGAAAATGATTAGAAATATTCTAGGGATAAGCACGGGATTTCCTACGGATTTCCGCGATATTTCCCGTACACTCATTTTTGGCTCTCAACCGTCCTTTTCCTTCCTAAGAACGGGACTGTTTAACGCAGACAGTTTATCGTGTGAATTTAAGCTTGGGGTCGTTTGAGTATGAGTCATTTTTACAAATTCTTTCCAAAAATTTTATTAAGCCCCGAGAATCCGTGAACAGCTTCTATGTTTTGTCAAATAAATTTTTTATTACTGGCTAGACTCACTCTGAAAAACTAGCTTGCCTCCATCTGGCTAGACTCCTTTTACAGCTTCTTTAATCAACTTTATTCATGTAGCTGACAGCCTTTTCCTGAGGGCATGATCAATCATTGCCTGAACTTCCCTTAACTTTTAACCTTTCTTTCAGATTTATTATTTTTCTTAAAAAGCCTAAATAATGTCTGAACAATTTTCACATTTGAGCAGCGAAGAACTTCGTCAGGAACTTGTCAAAAATGGTTTACTTCCATCAATATTCTTGATTTATTTAAATTTAAGGTATTCCATGTGGTCCAATTGGAACAACAACTCGTAAAGTTTATGAGAAGAGACTGGAGAAAAAATTGGCTGACGACAGAAAAAATCAAGTTGATAGTAGTCGAACATCGAATCGCGAGGTTTGGTTATTTTTTTAGTTTTTTCATTCCTTTTTTTGGTATAGACTGTAGGAAGTTCTTCTGCAAGTTTGCGAAGTGTTCCACAGAGAAGGAGTTTTGAGGCGCCGGGTCGTGAGGTTTGTCAATTCAGATATTTGTTTTTGGCACTTGTGTAGGCTGACTGGACTTTTTCGACTGACATTTTTTGCGGATTTCTTTAATTTTTTGGTGTCTTCTTAATTCAATGAAGAATTTTTCTTGACTTCTTTTCGAATGTTTATCTGAAGAATATTATCATTTTTGCACCTCCAGTTATGTTTACTATTATCTAACAACGCCTTCCACTATTAAAGTCCTCAAAAAATGACCGCAGAGGCCAGTCAGTCCACACAGTTACCATCTTTTCCTGCTTATTTTAAATTCTTTTTGGTTCAGAATGTTTTTAATTCTTCAATGTCCGCGCGACACGTTTCTCAGCAAAGCTTTGTAGCGCCGAATCGCGAGGTTTGTCACTTTCAGATTCTGTTCTATTTTTTTACTTCAGCATAGCTTCAGTTCCTCAATTTCTTCACAAAACGTTTCTCGAAAGAGCTTTGAGGGGGGTCGTTTCCTGGATGATGAAGAGGATGATCATATGGAGTCTTCACGAATTGTTTCACCGCAAAGACGATTTACTGGAGGCAGGAATGTTGTCAATAAAAAAATTTCGCCAATCGAGAAATTCAAGAATGTTTGGGGTTATTTTTCTCGCTCTATTGGGACTTCTACACCGTGTAGTGATGTATGTATAATTTTATTTGATTAGAGTTTATTAAGCAAATTTTCAAAAATTAAGGTACTAGTGCCGTTTAAGCTCCTTTTTTAGTTCCCTCCCTTTCATATTTCTCGAATTTTACCTAAATTAAATACGTAATGGACTTGAAAGAAAAATCATATAAACATAAGCAACTTGAAACTTAAGAGAAATACTGTTGAAAGATGGGCTCGGTAACGTAACCATGACCAATGATTAGAGTGTCGGTTTCACAAATTCTTGGTTAATGGAAGTCAGAGCGACCATTTTTATTTTTTCGGTTTGTTTGAAACCGACAATTCTACCAAAGATGCTTCTCGCTCTTTGCAACCGAAAAATATTCTTTTAATAAATTGATTATAATTTTTAATTTAGTACACTTATCACAATAAATATCCAACAAACAAATACCGACGTTCCGATAATTATGCCAATTTTTCTGATGTCGGTGCAAAACCTTCATTTAATTTTTCAACTATTTCGGACCATTCAAGATGGATTGTTTTAGCGGCGATTGTAGTCTTTGTAACAATCTTTTCAACTTATATTTATAAAGTTCATACTGAAACTTTACATTCAACTTTTGTTTCTGTTAAAGGTTTTGATTTTTGGTATAAGAATTTTTTAAAATTATTTTTATTTTCAGATTTTTTCGTTTTTGCATTCGGTTATGCCTTTTTCCCTATCATGTACTTATGTGGTGGTGAGTTTTTTGAAATTTTTATTGTCTTTTTTGGGCACTTTCTTTCTGATGGGATCACGGCAAGCTTGTTTTTTTGAACTCAGAGCCCATTACTTTTTGCTTCAAATTATTTGATAACCTGGGCTTTCTGCGTTAAAGCTTTGTTATTCCTTGACCCAGAATTCAAACCCATTTTGAGCTTCCTGATAGGGGGGGCCCAGGTCAGTGCTTTAAAGTTAATCCTTTCCCAGATTTTTGAAAGATTCGCGAGCTCTAATATAATGCATATTGCTTACATTTATCAAAACAAATTTAAATATTTAAAACCTTTTAGCCGTTCTTCTCTTCCTTTTCTTTTACAAAGTGTTTTACTGGCGAAAAAATCGAGAAATCCAACACAAGGAAGCAATTATTCGACTTGTTGAAAGAATTACAGATCTTATTTATGATTCTGGATATGCTGGAATAGCAGAACCACATGTGCGTGATATGTTGATGCCTCCGACAAAGTTTGAATTTTTTTCTAAATTTTTAAAATTAAAAAATATTTTAAAGACGAACAAATGAAGATTATGCTCTTTGGTTAGAAGCTGCTCGATTTATTAATAATGAAGATTCTCGTGTTAGAACAGAAATTCGTTTAATTAACGGAACAGAGTGTAATGTTTGGATTTGGATTGGTGCTGGAAAACAACGTTGGCAGGGAACTGGTCGGTAAATAAAAATTTTTTTTAAATTAAATGACAATATTTGACCATTTAAAAATTCTTTGACCATTTGAAACAAATTATAATCTCTTTTGACCATTTTATAAAAAAATATTTTTTTCCACATGATAACATTAAGTTTTGATGTTTTTTTAACTTTTTGTAGTCAGATTTAAGTAGTTTTTATCAATTTCCTATGTTAGTAATTTTTCTGTCTTTGATAAAAAAAAATTCCTCATGAGAAATATAAAGTCAAAAATGCTCGAAAATACCTCAAAAATGCTCCAGGTTTCCCGAAATTTTTTTATCTGACTACACCAAAAAAACTCGGACCAATTTTATTCAATTTTTCTTCGTATCAATAATTTACTTTACTCAAAATTTGATTTGAATTGTTCTTTTTTTAGACAAAATATTTTTTAAAAAATTTACTTTTTTTGATAAAAATTGGTGAAATATTTATAATATCTAAGAATCGTTAAAATTTGATTAAATAATTACCTATTAATTATTATTTGTTTTATCATTAAAGGGATTTTTAAGAAATTAATACCGAGGACTTCCTGTTTAAAAATTTTTGACTTTATATTTTTTTACAAAATGACTAGAAATTTGTTTTTAAGTGATCTGATATAAGGGATGTCACCGGTTTAGAAAAAAAGTCGGGTCGGGATTTGGACTGGGGTTTTCGAAATTTTGGAAATTTCTTCGATCGCGTTTCAGATTTCGGGTCGAAAAAGGACCGGGAACTTCCTGCTACCCGTCTTCTCCATTATAAATCTCTACCTTTGATTTTCAGCTGTTGCAGAAGGTTCTCCATCTTCTCGAGTGCCAGAAGCTGCTTTGAGTCGATGTTTAAAACTGAGGGGTTTAAACTTTTCTGATAAGTTTGTGGTCTTTAAACTTTTTAATTTTTTTGTATAATTTATAGTAGAACAGACCGTGAATGTTTGCGAAAAGAATTAATGGAAAAATTGTCTGTTGTGCCAAAACACATTGATTTTTGTAACAATGCTATAAGCCGTGAAAGTGTTGTTTATCTAATGCTTAAGGTTTATTATTATTTTATTTCTATAGTTTTATTAAAATAGTGATTTCCTTCTATTTTTGGTTATTTGTTTGGCCACTCTTTATTTTGGGGTATCCGGCTTCTTGCTTCCACCTTATTTTTCCTCTCAGAATTTCATTCCTTTTAAAATCTTCTATTCATTCCCCTAATTTTTCGTCTTGCTTTGAATTCTGTTCCTTTTAGCAATTTTTTCATTTCATCCCACCTTTAGTCTTCCGTTTTTCAAAATTCGATTTGAAAATTTTTTACTTTCCTGGTTAAAAGATTTTTTTAAATTTCCCTGTTTCCAAAATTTTCTGAATAGTTTTTTGTAATTTTAATTTCATCCTTTAAAAAATTTAATGAGAGATTACCTTTCAATTTTTTATTTAACAGGATTTGAATGATGCAAAGAAGGCTTTCTCATCACTTCATTCGCAATGGTTTGATGGTTTGTTTTTTATCTTATTTTTAAAATTAAAATTTTAAAAATTTAAGGGAATATAATTACAGTGAAATATGTTAAAGATGAGCGTTATGCTGAAAGATTTCCTGAACTGAAATGATTTTAAAAGGATATATTTTTTGAGGTTTCAACATTTATTTAATATTATGTAATTGTGTTTTATTTGATTCGGTGTTGCGACAATTGTGGATACGAAGTTGTTCACGAATTTAATCTAACACAAAGATTCTTAATTTTGGTTCGCTGAATGATAAGTCGTGCCAAAGAATTTTTGGGTTAATTTTTCCATTAGCATCCTATGTCCATGATTGTCGTACAGCCAGTTTATTTTAGTTTTCATTTTCTCCCCAAACAATTACAAAATTTTTGATATCTCTTTAATTTTCAATATATAATGCTTTTCTTTAAATTTTGATTTATATATCGGTTATGTTATTTAAAATGTTGAATAAATGAAGAAAAATATTTTTGAAGAATTTTTTGATTATTTTTTCATTGAATATTTATAAATTTTTGTTTAAAAAATTTTAGTTTTAAGACTATTTGTTATAAATTAAAGTATGGACAAACCTAGAATCTTAAAAAATCTGCAACCATTGAAAATACATTATCCAGAAATATATAATAGATGTAATAATTTGGTAGAAAGAATTGGAGAGGTTTGTTCTTTTTTTTTGTAAATAATATTTGATCTCTGGGTTTCTTAATTAAGAGGTTCACTATAGATTGTTAGTCTAGGTTGGCTGCCTGTCCTAATTATGTGAGTCGTTTTTTGTGTTTGCGACAGGCTCATGTATGGGTCTTTGCGCTACACCTCTTGGAACATAACAAGCTATTTAAAAATTTTTTTAAATATTTTAGAGACCCAGCGAAGTTTTTGATTCAATAAATAGCTCAGATGCGTCCGAAAAACAAGCAGGAATTTATTTAATTTTATGTTTGGCAGATGCCAGTTTTGATGAAGAAACAACAAAAATTACAAATTTTGCAAGAAATTTACTTCGTATGTTAACAATGAATTCACAAGAATCGGTTATTCGATTGGCGTCTAAAGCTGTTGCCTATTTAATTTTGGTAGGGAGGTTTTTTTCAAATTTATTATTTTTAATATTTCCCATCCTTAAAAATTATTTTTTCTATTTTTTGACATTTTCACGGTTTTTTTTTTGCTACAGGGTCCATTAGTTTTAAAAATTGAAAAAAAAATTTTTTTTACTTTAAAACAGGTTGTATAGCCAAAACCAGACGCGTAGTCATGAAACATTTTTGGGGAGGGTACTTTTTTGAAATTATTGAACATACAAGCCCCTCTGCTGCAAGGCCATCCCTAATTAATTTTATAGAGAAACTAATTTTTATTTTATTAGACTTCAAAATCCTACGCTGTAGAATTAATGGAAGTCGCATTAAATCAATGTTTTGAATGGTTAGAAGAACAACAACGAAGTGAACAGCGTCGACTTGCAGCTGTTATTCTTGCCAAGGATTTGGCTATTTTTACACAATCACATTTTTTTCAACGTGCCAATCAATTTTTTGCAAATATCTTTAAATGCATTAGAGATTCAAAACCAAATTTGAGGTTGGCAGCAGCTGAAGCATTGAGAGCTGGGTTAGCAGTTACTTCACAAAGAGAGACTAAACATAAAAATGAATGGTTAATTTTTTTAATTTTTAGTAAATATGGAGTCTGATCTCATTATTAAATACCCTCAATAATAGACTTTCACTATTATGCATTTCGATGGTTTTGGGCTTTTTAGCAATGTCTCCACAATTTGACATTTTGACGGCTATTGTGCTTTGCCTGTCCTAGGTTTTTGGGGGTTGACTTTTTTGCGTCATGCCCACAATTTGGCATTTCGGCGGCTTCTAGGAGTGTTGGGCTTTTTGGTGTCTTTGGGATTGGGGCATTTCAGGTGCTTATTGAGGGTTGGCTTTTTATCATTATAGCACAATTCGATTTAAGTTACCCTTCATTATAACTATGATTTTTTCAGTCCCATGAGGGTACTTAAAAATGGGTCCAATTGTATTTCTTTTTACTATGAAAATTTTTAAACTTAAAAAGGTACAACAAATGTATCAAAGAAGCATGCCAATTTGATTTCCCTTCAATTTCTCGTGATGATATATTACATGGTTCTTTACTTATATTCAACGAATTACTTCGAATAGCCAATTATTCACATGAAAATGTTCGGTTACAACTTGTTGGAATTACTCAACATTTTAATAAATCACGTTCTTCAATTATTGGACAAAGTCCTATTGAATGGCTTTTAGAACCTATTCAACCACCAACTGTTGAATCGAGAACAGCGAGGACTTTAATTACTGATTATTTTCAAGAGGTTTGTATATATTGTTTTTTTTTCAATTTTTTAATAATAAAAAGGTTCTTCTTCGAATATCGAGCTCCTTAATAATTTCTTTTTTTGAAATTATTTTTATTTACGCTTACTCGATTGATTTTGAAAAAGAGAGCTGCCATTTCCCGTTTTAACCAATTCTTCCAATCTTTGCCCCTTTTTGTGAAGCTATGCCCATTATTTTTTTGAAAATTTTTATTTTTTAAAATTATTTTTTAAATTTTTCCTCCATTAAACATTTTGCCTGTTCCCCCATTTTAATTAAAAATACCCCGTCCTTTTTGATAATTCATTGTTAAATATATTTTTTTATTTTTTAATAGATTGTCAAGAATTGCTTTGAGGCTCGCAACAGTAAAACCCCTTATTGTCAACTTATTCTTTTGGAACTTTTTCCGCGATTGGCCAGTTTTTCTGATAATAATGGACAACAATTGTTTTGTTTTGTTCCTGAAGCGGCAGAACATTCTTTGGCTTTAGTTGGAAAATATCCGGAAGCGATGCTTACTTTGGGATTGTTAGCTCTTAGCAGACCGTTAGAAATTAGATCGAAAATTGCGCCTATTCTCAATATATTAATTCAGCATATGCATTTGGCTGTTTCTAAGTTTGTATTTTTTTTAAATATAAGACTGTTTTCTTATGGAGCACCTGGGAAGAATGAGGGATTTTTCGGGGGTTATGCCTGGTGGAATTTTTTTCTGCTTATTTTTTTGTGAAATTTCGGATTTTTTGTGACAATAAGTATGCTGAAACGTTTGTTAATTTATTTTTTTTTATTCTGGGCCTGCTTTTTTACAAAACTATTTTTTTAAATCTCACTTCTATGGGTTCATAACTTTCCTTTAAAAAATAATCTTTATCCAACAAAATTTTTTTAGAAAAAAATTGGTCCATGACAATGACTTTAAATGTTTATCATTGGTTGTACGATCTCAACTTTCCTACCTTTGTGAAAAAATTCGTGAATTGCTTCCACTTTTCTTTTCTACTGGAATATCTGAAGGCTTGATAACTGTAAAATTTTAAACAAAATTTTTTCCAAAAATTTTCTTTCTGTTAAAGGTTATGCATGACATTATTAATGCAATCCCTGAATTAAAAGCGGATGTTTTTGATGGTTTAATGGATCAACTTTATCACTTGCTGATGGTATTTTTTCGATAATTTTTTTTAATTTATTTTGGAATTTTCTTTCCGAAAAATTTGCAAGTTTTTCTGAAGGTCTGCAAATTTTATCCGCAAGTCATAATATTTTTTTATCAAAAAAGGATAATAATCTAATGAATGACTCCTGTTTTTATTTAAAAAATAATATTTTTTTTATGAAATATACAAGTAAAATAACTTGAGGATTAAACGTGCGGACTTTGTAAACTTGGAATTTTTTTAGAATAATTTTTTAGACTTACCTTTTTTATTATATAAAAGCCCTCTCCATCTAATAAAAAAAAATATTTTTTTCTAGGACAGACCAAGACCTAGCAAATTAGCACCTCCTACAGCTCCACCAATTCCTGATGGACCTATTCAACCCGTCAATATTCCACAAACAAAATTGGCATTAAAAACTCTTGGAGAATTTAATTTTTCACGTCATTCACTTCAAATGTTTTTGCGTTATGTAGCAATGGTTTCTTAAAATTTTTTTGAAAATTTCTAAAAAAAATTTTTTTCTCAAGGGTTATTTAATTAGTGATTCAGTAGAAATACGTCTTACAGCAGTTTATAGTTGTACAGAGATGTTAAAACCTTTTATTATGGTTTATGAAAATGTTGAAAATCAACAAAAGGCAGAAGTTTACAATTTAATTAGAAATGTTTTGGAATGTCTTGTTAAAACTGCTATTGTTGATACTGGTAAAAGTTTTTTCGTTTTATCTCGCGCTAAGGGACGGCGAAACTTTTTTTTTTACGATTTTCGGGTATACATTTGTTTTTTTTCAAAAAAATTTCTTCACCACTTCTAGTCTGGCGTTGGGTATAATGCCGCTATACCAAAACGCCGAAATACCAAATTTTAAGAACCGTTCAAATACCAAACATATATTTTGCCTGTTTTTCTTCAATTTGATATTTCGCTAGCCTTTGGGGGTTTGATAATTCGACGTTTGATATTATGGCGCGCTCCCGCATCATTTACATTCTTTGTTTAATAGACGGATACTCCACATTTGAATATTTTTTTTATTTCTTCTCTTTTTAGATTTTAATGTTCGTCTAAGTGTACTCGATTGTTTCTGTAATATGGATCAAAATTTTCTTTTTCATCTTTCACAACGTGAAATGCTTGATACAATATTTTTGGCATTACATGATGAAAATTATCAAGTTAGAGAACAAGCTGTTGAATTACTTGGAAAACTTTCTGATTTAAATCCTTCTTTTGTTTTTTTAAAATTTCGAAGAATTTTACTTGAAAGTATTTCACAATTGGCAAATTCTAAAACATTAAATAATGAAGTACAAGGAGCAAGAATGATTGAACATTTAGCTAGACAGGTTTATATATTTTTTTTTTATTTTGAATGGAGATTTTGGGAAAAATTTTTTTTGAAGAAAAATTTTTTTGGGAGAATTTTAAGCAAAAAATTGTTGGGGCAACACTTGCGGACCGAAATTTTCGAACGCTTACTAATAAGTTTCCTATTATGTTGTGGTACCAAAACAGTGTTAAAGTCACGAATAATGTTCACAATTGCAGTCAAAATCGACTAGTCGTTTGTTCCAATTTCATTTAGACTTTTGATTTTGTTTGCAAATGGTGGCCAACCAGGGTACCTACTATAATAAGCTTCCTATTTTCCTTAGATTATAGAGGTTTGTGGTAGGTAGCTAAAGCCGCTGTGCAGTTCAAGACCGATTGACCGGGGTTTGTTTCTATTCCTATACAAGAGCTTTTAATTTTGTCCGCAAATATCTGTCCGCAAATGTTGAGCAACCTTAAAATTTAAATTAATTTTTATTTCAGTCACCTCGTTTTATTTCTGCCTATATGCATTCAATATTACTCGTATTAATCCCTCATTTAAAAATTGATAAAAGCATTGGTGGAAGTAGTAATGTAGAAGTTACAGTTCATGTTTTGAATGCTGTTAGTGAACTTTCATTAATTGGAGGTTTGGAAATGGTTCGGTCTATAGACAAGTTTTTTCCTCCTATTATTGCTTTTTTACAAGATTCTACAAGTTTGAATAGACGTGAGGTAAAAAATAATTTTTTTTTGAAATTTTTTGAAAATTTTTTTGAAATTTTTTGAAATTTCAAAAAAAAATTTTCTTAGAAATTAAAAAAAATTTTTTTTTTGAATTTTTTTAAAATTTCATAAAATTATTATTTTGTATTTCTCAGGCTGCTCTCCGCGCAATGGGTCGTTTATGTCAATGTGTTGGTTATGTTGTTGAACCATACAAAGATTATCCTGATTTATTAGAAATTTTGTTACAATTATTAAAAACTGAGTTGTCGAGTTCAATGCGAAGGCTTACAATGCGTGTACTTGGAATTATTGGGTTTGATTAATTTTTTTATATAAAATTGAATTTAAATAAAAAATTTTTTTTTTGACTCTTTATACCTTTTGACTAAGGTTGTCGGTTTTGGACCGAACCGAAGAATTGATGATTTTTCGGTTCGGTTCCGGATATCCGAAGATTTTCCAAGAACCGACCACCCTACTTGGGACAGGTTAATTTTGTCCTATAATGAGTTGCAATTTAGGCAGCCCTTTAATAAATGTATGTATCTATTATTGGTTGTATCCTATAAAGAGGTCCGTCTATAATAAAAGAATTTTAATTCTTGAAAAAATTAAAAAGAAATTTCTTAAAAAAATTTTTCTTCAGCGCCTTGGATCCCTACACTTACAAAGTTTATATTGGCAAAGTACACTCACATATAAGATCTCGTTCGCTTGCTTTAACACTTCCAAATTCTGGAGAAACAAATGAAACACGTTTGCTTTTATTTTTAAAAAAATTTTTAAAAATTTCAAAAAAAAATTTTTTTTTTCAGATGGAATGGATATAATTACTTGGATAAATTATGAACGTTTAACACTTAATGAGTATTACCCAGCTTTATCAATTTCTAATTTAATTTTAATGTTACAAGATCCTCAACGTTGTTCTTTGTTTCATAGAGAAATAATGCATACAATATTACAAATTTTTACAAATTTAAGAAATCGTCCACAATATTTGGGACAGGTATTTTTTTTTATTTATGTTCAAATTAAGGGCGGAGATACAAGGTTAATTGAACTGGAATTTGAACTGAAACCCATTGGTCGAAAAATAAGCGATAACCTGAAGTCGCGGGCACCGGTTTAATAACCGATTATGTCCAACTCTAGTTTAAATTAATGAATTTTTGTGTTCGAACTAGAGCAGGCGCAATACATTTTTTTGTGTTTTGCGTTGATGGCGTTTGCACAAATACATTTTTTTTGTGTTTTGCGTTGATGGCGTTTTTTTGAAATTGTCTTTTGCATCTGTCCCTGGTCCGGAAAAAAAGTTTTCGAGTCAACTGAAATTTTTTGGACTCATAAAATACCGAAACAAGACATTTTTTTCTTGAATTTTAAAAATTTAAGCTTAATAATAAATATGTTTTCAGGTCATTCCCCCACTTATTTTAATTACTGAACAATGCAAACCTCAATTAAGAAGCTTTTTCCTCAGTCAATTTTCACGTTTTATTTCAATTATTAATTTACAATTGCAACCATATATGACTCAATTTTTCTGTTTAATTGCTGTAATTTTTTAAAGAATATTTTTTTTAATATTAATTTTTAAGAAAGCTTGGTGTTGGAGTGATAATGATGACCTTAAAGGTTTCCCCTTTAATTAATTTTTTAAGACAAATTCTGGCTTGTGTAATTTTTTTGAGCAATTTTTTTTGTCCGCAAATCAGAAATTTAGATTTCCTTAAGAGATGATTTTTTAAAAAAAAACATGTTCAAAAATTTTTTTGGAAAAATAATCGCCCTAAAATTCTTCCTCAATTTGAATGCCTTTATCATAATGCCCCTTTGAAACTTGGGTGAAGAATAGAATGCCTGGGTATTCAATTAGAAATTTTGGGGTTTTCTTGAGGTGGAGAAAATGATAAATTTTGGAGGTATACAAAATTTTCGACTAATAAAAAGTTGCGGATTAAACTTGCGGATTTTTGTGAACATTTGTAGAGAGAAGGGGACTTTTATTTAACCCAAGTTTTATTTTTAAAAAATTTTTAAGGGATTATTATTCGCCTAATCGAAGATGTTGGTCGTTCTTTTGGCGAAAAATTTACAGTTTATGCAACTAATTTGTGCCCATACCTTTTAAATGTGCTTCAAAATGATACCTCTCCTGACAGAAAACTTACTTTAAACGTAAGGGGGAGGAAAGAAATTTTTGAAAAAAATTAAAAAAAAAATTTTTTTCTAGGCCCTTTCTTGTACTCAAACAATTTCAAAATGTCTTGGAACACATATTCATTTAATCCTTTCACCTATTCTTGCATGTATTGAAGATGTTGATTCACCAGAAAAAAATCGTTTAGCAGCACTTGAAACAGTAATATCATTAGCTTCAAATCATCCAATAATGGAGCAAGCACCTCAAATTATGCAAACTTGGATGCGTTGTATTTCTATTAAATTTATGCAGCAAAAACTTATACAATTACTTTCTACAATAATTAAGGTAAATAAAAAATTATCTTTATAAAACTTGGCTAACGGCCCCCCGACTTGTACTTTAAAAAAGATGAACGTTCTTTACCTAGAGACAGTTGACGGCTTCTTTATTGTTAGTTTTGTCTCGGAATAGTGTGTATTTTGATATGGCTTGAGTGGAGTGAGACAACCCCAGGGTCTTCAATATCTTATTTAGAATTGATCTACCAACTGTGGATCACTGTTGGGTATCTGAAACTTGATGTTTGAAACTCGGACTTTTTTCGATTTAAACCCAGATCCAAAGAAATTTTGAAAACCCGATCCATTCCTTCTGTGTCTTGGATAAATTTTCTATTTTGCCACTTATACGAAGCCTATAAATTTTATTTTTATTAAAAACAGAAATGGGATCAATTTCCAATCTACAAAGATAGTGTCAACGCAGTATTAAGACGTCATCGAGTAGATGGCGCTCTCCGCCAAGAATATCGAGAACAATTGGCAAACTTACAAGTTTTACATGCTCAAAATCTCCCTCTTCAACTTGAACGTCAGCCTATAACTGAACCTTCTTTTGTACGGCAAATACAATTTTTACCTCCACCTGAAGCTGAAACCTCGAAAGAAGACGTTCCTTCAACTAGCTCCGCTTTAGAAAATATAAAAATGGCGCGCATGCCCTCAGGCAATTTTTAAAATTTTTTTGAATTTTTGAAATTTTTTTTAGTTCGTGATACACAGTTTCATGTTAATGCTGATCAGTTACGTCGTTGTTGGAAAATTCAAACTTTAACGTCTCGCGAAGACTGGCTTCAATGGTTAAGCACTTTACGTGTTCATTTTATCCGTCAAAGTCCATCACCTGCTTTGAGGGCATGTACAGGATTAGCTGAAGCACACGATCCTTTGGCAAAGTTGGGGGAAAAATTTTTTTAATTTTTAAAAATTTATTTTCTAAGGGAACTATTTAATGCTGCATTTATTTCTGTTTGGACTGAACTTCGTGAATCAGACCAAAATCAACTTACAATGTTACTTATCGAAATTTTGAAGCAATGTCCACATGCAGAGCCTATCCAAGCAATTTTAAATTTGGCAGAATTTATGGATCATTCGGAAAAGGTCCTCAAAATTTTTTCCTTTTTTATCCGCTCCTCCATATTTTGCCATTTGCATTTTTTTGCTAATAAGTCCCCACTTAATGCATAATAAACCGGCAAAATCGAACTTCCGGGATACCGAGTCGGGATATTTTTTTCTTAACCGACGCCGGGACAGGATACCGAGGGATAAATCCCGAAAAATCCCGGATCCCGGAAAATCCCTTCGGGACCCCGTCCCACGCATGTCTCTACTAATAATACGTCGTTGGCAAAACGAGGATTTTTAGCCTTATTGGGAAAACATCCTATTGATAGTATAGCGACACATTTTTGATCCTATAATCTCATTCTACGGAAAAATTTTTTTTAATTTTCTTTTAGGGTCCTTTCCCAATAGATTACAACATGTTAAGTAAATCAGCAGAACAAACTCGTGCTTATGCTAAAGCTTTGCGTTATAAAGAACTTGATATATTAAAATCGAGAAAAGGAGAGCCTAATCCTGATGATTGCCAATCCTTGATAATGTTTGTGAAAGGATTTTTAAAATTTAAATTAATTTTATTTTTAAAGTTTATTTAATAAGCTCAATTTGGAGGAAGGTGCTGCTGGTATTGTTCAATATGCAAGAAGACATAATATGGAAATTTCGGTAATTTTGAGAATTTGTTATGGATTCTCTTTTTGTTTAAATAGTATATCCTCTTAAAGCTGAAAAAATTATAGCTTATAATGAGGTATATTATGAATGGAGGTTATCGTTTAGATAGCTTCCCTACTTTAGACAGCTGCCTCTATCAAATTATGGAGGAGCTGTTATTGTCAAGCACCACTCTAAGCACCACTCTAAAAAAAATTTTCTTTAATACTCGAAATTAATGCTGTTCCCCTCCCCTCACTTAAGCAACTCCCCATAAATTTCAGAAAAACGTCTCTTAAATAGACGTTTATCTCTAGTATTGGGTGTATCTTATATGTATTGAGGTCTTCATCTCTATAATAGCATCTTATTTTATTCTTCATATACATATATCTCATTTTTAGGGTCGTTGGTATGAAAAACTTGGTGAATGGGAAAAAGCTTTAGAATTATATCGACAAGAAATGTTATTAATGCCAGATACAGACCCTTCTTGGACTACACTTTCTTCAGCATCTTCTTTAACAGAACATCATTCACAACAATTACAATTGCAGCAACAACAACAACAAACACCAACTGGACAGCAAGATATATCTCGTCATACTTCTTCAGTTCAATGCGAAAATAGTATATCTAGTCGTGTTAATTTACAAAATATTGGGGTAATTTTTGAATTTGATTTTTATTAAAAATAGGCACATATCCTTAATCCATCAATCCCTAAAAAATTTAAACTGCTACTAATGGTTGATAATACTGATTAGAAATTGGACCGAGAGACGATTGGTTTTCGAACAAAATTTTCGATTAATGAACTCTTTTCGAGATATCGATACTTGAGAGATTCTATTACGACCTTCTAAGTCTGGTCTCTATTAATAATTGTACAGCATGATTTTGCTGTCTTACATTTACGAAATTAATACTCGAAATTAATGCTGTTCTATTATAAAAGTTTCCGTTAATTAGGCGCTTTGGTCCTGAAGATGGCCCTCTTTTCGTATATCCAATAGGTTTCAGTTTTGTTTGCAAATCTTATCCGCAAATGACTCGGAAACTTTTTGGCTATTTTATAAAATTTTTCTTTACGTTCTCATCTCCTCTACACAATTTTTTCGACTCTTAAATCTAATAAATTTCTCCTTTTTAAGAAATTTGATATTGAACTTCACCAAATGCGTTGTCTCGAAGCTTTAGGGCAATGGTCCCAACTTAACAATGCTTGCCAAACAGCTTTATTGGATTCTGAACTTGCCGAAACTCATTTAACTCGTCAACAAAGTGAAACTCCATTAGACATTTCTTTATCACATCATAATCTTGGAATAGGTGGAAGTGGTGGTGGAGGGGGAGGAGGAAGTAGCAGTATTGGTGGGGGTATTGGTGGTGTTGGAGGAATTTTAAATACAGCATTAGATGAATATGCAAGACGTCAAAAAATTGCACAAATGGCTGCTAGAGCTAGTTGGGCTACTGGTGAGGAAAGAAAAAAATTTCTGAAATTTTATTGAAATTTTTTTATTAAGGCGATTTTATTAAAATGAATGAATATGTACAAATGGTTAATGAAAATACACAAGAAGGCTCTTTTTTGCGAGCTGTATTAGCTATACGTGAAAATGATTTTGAGCGTGCTCATTTTTATATTAATAAAGTAAATAGATCTTGTACAAGTGGACCCTCCTCCTCAAATATAGGATACTCCCAAAACCTTCCCCAATACTCGACACATCTCTATTTAAGAATCGCTATTTAAAAGTTGGTTAACCACTGGTTTTGGCAAGCTATCTAAGCTACGATGCACCAAAGTGTATCTAAATGTAAGGTTCGACCCTCGGAATTACTTTTCTAAAATTTCCGTTGGCCACTATGTTCGGGAAGCTTTTTCAGCGCTACCCCCAATTAAGGATATCCATCATTATAGGTTACGAGCCCTGAGGTTTTATTTTATAATTAATTTCAACTTTTAATTTTTCTCAATTTATTTATTTTTCAAAGGTACGCGATATTTTTGATTCTGAATTGACTGCAATGGCAACAGAAAGTTATGATCGTGCTTATGGTGCAATGGTTACATTACAAGAATTGACTGAATTAGAAGAAGCTGTTGAATACAAAATGATTTCTAATCGTGATGCGCGTATTGTAATGCTTTGGAGTCGTCGTTTACAGGGATGTAGACCAAATATAGATCATTGGAGACGTATATTGTTGGTTCGGTAAGTTTAGTAATACATATATATTTTTTGGTTTTGAATTTTTTTTTGAGTTAGGGTACCTTAAATCGTGTTTCCTGGTTAAATGATGTTTCAACAGCATTTACCGGTAAATGGGGTCATTAGGTTAGCCATGACCTTCTGCTATTAAATAAACTGCTCATTTAATCAACTTATTGTATGTGTTTAGGTGTGCCAATTTCTCGTCTTCTACTTTTTTAAATAGCTTTCGGGAAAACCATGAAGAGAGGTCTTTAGGTGTAGAGACTATAGGAAACCTTGTGTAATTCAAAAAGCAGTGCTTCGGCTCTGGGCATTTTAAAATCTTGGCTCATGATTTGGCTAGAATCGGCTTTGTAGCTAGTTCCCGGGTGTGCTCATTTCTTCCCTTAAAAATAATTTTTTTCTAAATTCAATTTTTTTAAAGTTCAATAGTTTTCTCACAAAATGAATTACGCACACATTGGATAAAATTTGCAGCACTTTGTCGACGTGAAGGCAAACAAGCTATAGCAAGAAATATTTTACGTTCATTATTGGATGTATCTGGAGATGTTCCAGTTGATAAATTAAATATTCCTTTTGATAAACCACAATTAGCATTAGCTGTTTGTAAACAAATTTGGTGTGAAGGACAGAAAAGGACTGCTTTTTCACATTTGGAACAGTAAGAAAAAAAAAGAAAATTATAATTACTGTCAGACCTCACTATAAGATGCCCCCAAAATTTAGATACACCTCTATTTAAGAGTCTTGAATTTAAATCCCCTCTATTTAAGAATTGGTTTTTAAATTTTTATTGGTCATTCAATGTGGGGAAAACCGGCTAAGCGATACCCTCTACTTAAGGTCACATACACCTCATTATGGATGTGTACACCTCTATTTAAAAGACGTTCATTAAGAGTTGGTTAGCGCTGTTCGATGTTAGCTATTCCTCACCCCACATTTTTGGATACTCTTCTATTTAAGAGACTTTTTAAAATTTGGTTGGCCACTCACAGGGAGGATCCTGTTTAAGCGATCTCCTCTATATTAGACACACCTTGATTTAATATACGATTTTTAAGGTTTGTTGGCTATTTGATAGGGAAGCTGCCTAGGCGATAAAATACACCTCATCTTAAAGTGCGATTTTTCAGCTCCAAATAAGGCATCTTATAGTTGTGGTCTGACTTTAAATTACATACAAATATTTATTTTTCATTTAAAATAGACTTACAAAAACTCTTCACCGATTAATTGAACGTAATCGTTTAGTATATCCACGTGAACAATTGGAACCTTTAGCTAGAATTACAGCAAAATGTTATTTAAAATTGGGTGAATGGCAAGAATCATTACAGCAACAACAGGCTATTAGTAAATATTTTTGAAAATTAAAAAAATATTTTTTTAAGTTTAGAGGGCTATTCTTATTTAAAAATTTAATTATATATTTTAAATTTATATTTTTATTAAAAATGGAATCAACTTCTGTCACACTTTCCTCTCCTCTCATAAATCATAAACACTTCCCCACTACATACTACATCAAAATATTTATTTCTCTTAAATATTTGGTGTAGTTTTTTAAAGTTTTCATATGTTGATCAGGTCTTTCCGCAAATGAAAAAAAAATTTTCTGGAGCCGCAGTACACAATTTTAATTCTAAAATTCGCAGCCGAAATCCGCGGTCCGCAAGTGCTGTTGATTTTTGATAATTTGTCCGTGTGTCTAATCAGATAGATATTTATTTGATTTAATTGAACTTTGAATGCCCTACCTTAAAACCCCTAAAATATATTTTTTTTTAATTATTGAATAAAAATGAAATAATTTTTTTTTCCTCACAGTTTTACCTAGCGAAAGGCATGGAAGTTTTTGTATTTCCCCGTCATTAAAAATTCAAAATTCCTCAATAATTAATAATTCAACATCAATACATCAACAACAGCAACAACACCAATATTCCCCTTATTTATATCAACAACAACAATCTACAACTTCATCTCCATTTCAACAACAACAACAACAACCTTTAACTAGTGCTGGATTTATGCAACAAAGACAAGCAGTTGAACATTCTACATCTATGAAATTACATTATTTTGTTGTTGCTACAAGTTTTGATCAAAATTGGTATAAGGTGAGAGAAAGTGTATTTTTTAGGGAGCAGGCCAACCTACCGCCGAGGCTATAACTTCTTTTAGAATTGTCGAATCCAGGAAACCTTGGTATGTTTCGATACGCCTCGACGAACTGAATCCAACCATACCAAGTTGTCTCAGATTCGACAATTTTGAACGAAGTTATAGCTTCGGCGGTAGGTTGGGCTCGCGGTAGGTTGGGGTGTACCCATTTTTTTATTTTGTGATTTCAAATTTATTTTTTTAACGGAAATATCCCCGAATCACTATTCTTTCACTGGAACTCATTAATATGTATTAGAGACCGGATTTTAAGGTTCTATCGAGATACAAGACCGATATCTTCCAATAAACGTTGATCTTTTTGACTGGGGTTCTTTCTCCGACTTTAGTTAACACTAGTAATCTGTACGACCTCTGACAGATTAATTACTCGTCAAGCCTTAAAATAAAATAATTTTACATAGGCTTGGCATCGTTTAGCAACAACATATTATTCAGCAATTAGTCAACATCAAACATCAACACCTTCACAACTTCCTCCAACTTTGTTGCCTATGGAAATTGATTATTCTATTGCTGCTGGGAAAAAAGTAAAAAATTTTCTAAAAAAATCTTTTAAGTAAATTTTCAAAATTTTTAAAATTTTCAAAAAATTAAAAAAAAAATTTTTAAGCCTTGGCATCATCATCATTATCAACACCAGCAACAACAACATTACCAGCATCAACAGCAACATCAACAACAACAATTAGCAGCTTATTATACTCCAATACCTTCACAACAACAACAACCACAGCACTCCCATCACCATCATCACTCTCATCATCATCCTCAACAACAAATAGTTACTGATTTAACAACAATTCCACCACCTTCAATAATTACTGGAGGTGGAGGAGGGGATACTAATAGTAGTGGTGGTTATGTTCAACATCCACTTCCTTTACATGGTATGCCTATAGCTTATGTTCAACCACCTCCATCTGTTCAAACTGCTGCTGCAACTGCTTCTCAAATAAATAGTCCACCGATAATGCAATCACCGCTTAGGGCACATCAATTAGTTACTAATTATGCTGTAAATGCTGTTAGTTGTTTTTTCAAGGCTATTCAATTGGCTGAAGGTAGAGGAAAAATTTAAAAAATTTTTTAAAATTTTGAAAAATTTTTTGAAATTTTTCAAAAATTTTTAATTTTTTGAAAATTAAAAAAATTCTAAAATTTTTTTGAAAAATTTCAAAATTAAAAAAGTGAAAAAAAATTTTCTAAATTAAAAAAATAAAGGTTCTCGTCTTGATGATACTCTTCGCCTTTTAATGCTTTGGTTTGATTATGGTGATCGTCCTGAAGTTTTTGAACGTTTACGTGATAATTTAAAAATGATACCCTCAGAAGTATGGTTAGAAGTTGTTCCACAATTAATTGCACGTTTGGTAGGGTTTTTTTTGGGATTTTTTCTATTAAAGATTTTCTTTTCAGGATTCCCAAAATAACACTGGAGTTTTAGTTAGACAATTGGTTATTGATGTTGCTAAAGCTTATCCACAAGTAGGAAGAAAATTTTGTATCATAAATTAATTAATGTTCTCTTCGCACTACCATATAGTGCGAAGTGAGCATTCTATGTTCTCTTCAGACACCATGTAGTGTGAACGGAACATTACGCTAATAGATTCTATGTTCTTTTCACTCTACAATATAGTGCGAAGGGAACATTTATGTTCTCTTCACACTACTACTAGTCCTAACGGAACATTTACGCTACAGATTCTATGTTCTCTTCACCCTACTGCATAGTGCGAAGGGAACATTTACGCTACTAGATTCTGTTCTCTTCACACTACAATATAGTGCGAAGGGAACATTTACACTATTATATGTTCTTTTCACACTACCACATAGTGCGAAGGGAACATGTTCTCTTCACACTATCACATAGTGCGAAGGGAACATCATCACTTAACATATTAAAATTTTTTTTCCTATTCTCTCAAGGCTTGGGTATACGCATTAACTGCCGCAATAAAATCTCGTAATACTCGTCGTTCCCAAGTAGCAAAAGAAATACTTGATATAATTGCTGAAAATAAACCAATACTTGTTGAACAAGCAACTTTAGTTAATGATGAATTAATTAGATGTGCTATATTGTGGCATGAACAGTGGCATGAAGCTTTGGAAGAAGCTAGTCGTTTCTATTTTCAAGATAAAAATGTTGATGAAATGATGAATATTTTACGTCCATTACATCAAAAAATTGAACAGGGGCACACTACCATGAAAGAACAATCTTTTAATCATGTAAAATTTTTATAAGAAAATTTGCTTAAAATCTTTTATATTTTAATAGACTTATTATAAAGACTTGAAAGATGCATTTGAACATTGTGAGGTTTTTAGACGAACTGGAAATCAAAAGGAAATGGTAGGGGGATATCATTCATAAATTGTAGTCTTTGTTCCCTTTACACTACCTCATAATGCGAAGGGAACACAATCTTATTTTTTATTCTTAGAACTGCGATTGTGGGACTATTATTTTAAAATTTTCAGACTATTGTCTTTTACATTTTTCAAAGAATAGAATCATAAATTAGTCTTTGTTCCCTTCACACTACCTCATAATGCGAAGGGAACATCAACCCTTATTTACCTAATTTTTATTTTTTCTCTAAAGACAGCAGCATGGGACTTATATTACAACATTTTTAAACGTATAAGTAATCAACTTCGACAAATGAATACATTAGATTTAAATTATATTTCACCACGTTTGTGTAAAGCAAGAAATTTGGAACTATCAATCCCCGGGACATATGATCCCAATGCTCCTTTAATTACTATAGCTTCAATGCAGCCACATTTACAAATTATAATGAGTAAACAAAGGCCAAGAAAGATCTATATGAGAGGAAGTGATGGAAAAGAATATGCTTTTCTATTAAAAGGACATGAAGACCCTAGACAAGATGAACGTGTTATGCAATTATTTGGCTTAGTTAATTCTTTAATTTTGAGAGAAGCGGAAACTAGCAGAAGAAATTTAACAATACAACGGTAGTAGAAAAAAGGAGATTTGGTCATATAATTTTTCTTTCAGTTATTCAATAACTACACTAAGCCAAAGCAGTGGGCTTATTGGATGGGTACCAAATTGTGATACACTTCATTCACTTATAAAGTCTAAAAAAATATTTTTAATAATTTAATTTTTATTTTTATAGAGATTATCGTGAAAAGAGAAAAATTCCAATATCTGAAGAACATAATAAAATGCAAAAGTTATGTGTTGATATAGATAAATGTACATTATTACAAAGAGTTGAAGTTTTTGAAGAAGCTTTACGTTCAACTTGTGGTGATGATTTACGTCAAACTTTGTGGATGAAATCTCCAAAGTATTTGAAGAAGTTATAAAAATTAAAAAAAAAATTTTTTTAAGCTCTGAAGTTTGGTTTGATCGACGTACTAATTATACTCGTTCAATGGGCGTAATGTCGATGGTTGGGTATATTCTTGGACTTGGCGATAGGTGAATACATAAATATGGAATTTTCAGAATTTATATTTTCCGGAATTCATTTCTGAATTAAAGTATTTTCCGGAAAAGAATTAATTTTCAGAATTTATATTTTCCGGAATAATTTCAGAATTAATTTTAAATGTATTTTCCGGAAAAGAATTAATTTTCAGAATTTATATTTTCCGGAATAATTTCAGAATTAATTTTAAATGTATTTTCCGGAAAATAATTAATTTTCAGAATTTATATTTTCCGGAATAATTTCAGAATTAATTTTAAATGTATTTTCCGGAAAAGAATTAATTTTCAGAATTTATATTTTCCGGAATAATTTCAGAATTAATTTTAAATGTATTTTCCGGAAAATAATTAATTTTCAGAATTTATATTTTCCGGAATAATTTCAGAATTAATTTTAAATGTATTTTCCGGAAAATAATTAATTTTCAGAATTTATATTTTCCGGAATAATTTCAGAATTTATTTTAAATGTATTTTCCGGAAAAGAATTAATTTTCAGAATTTACATTTTCCGGAATAATTTCAGAATTAATTTTTTTAATTTATATTTTCCGGAATATATTTCAGTATTAATTTCTGAATTTTCTTAGGCATCCTTCAAATTTAATGCTGGATAGATTAAGCGGAAAAATTGTACATATTGGTGTGTTTATTTTTTCCTTGTAATAATTAATTTACCTAATTTATTTTTAAAGATTTTGGTGATTGTTTTGAGGTTGCTATGAAAAGAGAAAAATATCCAGAAAAAATACCTTTCCGTTTAACTCGAATGCTTATTCAGGTAATTGTTGGAGAGATGATTTTTTGTTTTAAACACTTCTCCGGAATTTTTGAGAAATTTTCAGAATTAATTTTGGAGATGTTTTTTCCAAAAAAACCGAATTAATATTTTCCGGAAAATATTTTATATATTTTTATAGGCAATGGAAGTGACAGGAATTGATGGAAATTATCGTTTAACTTGTGAACGTGTTTTACGTCTTTTAAGGGCAAATAATGATAGTATTTTGGCTGTACTAGAAAGTTTTGTTTATGATCCAATGTTAAATTGGAGACTTACTGAGGGTGTTGTTGCTGCAGGGATAGCTGGTGGTGGGGGAGGAGTTGGTGGTGGAGCAACAGGAAAAGATAATACATTAGTTAAAGGAAAGTATGTAAAGGGGATTTTGGAATTTTTTTAATAAAAAATTTTTTTTCCAGAGTTTCACTTCCATTAGTTGAAGATCCAAATACTACAACAGCTACTATTCCACCTAATATAAATCCTCATCAATATCATCCACATTATTTAAGACAACAACAAATACAACAACAACAAACTGAAGAAATAAAACCCTTTCAAATTCAACAGCAAAGAGGAGAAGATAATGAAGCAATTAGTAGGGTTAAAGCAAAACTATGTGGACGGGATTTTAATCCTTTCGAACCTATTAATGTTACGGAACAGGTAGAGTTAAAATTATAATTTTTTTCCGGAAATTATTTCAGAATTATTTTAAATGTGTTCTTTCCGGAAATTATTTCAGAATTTTTTCCGGAATTTATTCCAGAATTATTTTAAATGTGTTTCTTCCGGAAATTAATTTAAATGTGTTTTTCCGGAAATTAATTCAGAATTAATTTTAGAATTGTTTCTTCCGGAAATCACTTCAGAATTAAAAATTATTTTTAAATTTCTTAATGTATATATTTAAAAAATAGGTTGACCGTCTTATTGAACAAGCAACAATGAATGATAATTTATGTCAATGTTATATTGGTTGGTGCCCATTTTGGTAGTTTATTTTGCAGAAAGATAATACTATTTATTATAGGTATTTAAATAATAATAATATTTTTTTTTCGCAAATTATATTTTTAATATATTGCTCACTTTTTTTTTTGCAAAATTATAATTTATAAATTTTATGAGAATTTTTTTTATAATTTTGGACACAAAATTATATATCAACTAATCTCCTTTTCTCAATATATAAATAAATTTAATAAATTGTTCAATTAAAAATACATAATATATTGAAAAATATATGTGAATATTTAAAACAATAAACACATTTAAATATTTCAGAAGACCTCTTCCTAATCCATTTCAAAAAATATTTCCGGAATTTGTTGATCTTCTGGGTTGGTATAAATAAAATTTAATTTTAGAATGTATTTTTTAAAATCAGAAAGTTTTTTTTAAATTCTTTCATTTTACATCAAAACAGAAGAGAGTATTTTCATAAATATATAAATACATATATCCATTTTAAAGAAATAAAAGCATGTCAACAAACTGAAAAATAATATTTAGTATTTCAGAATTAAATTCAGAATTTGTATTTTTTCCGTAAAGTATTTCATAATTAAATTTAAAATGTGTCTTTCCGGAAGGTATTTCAGAATTAATTTCAGAATATTTTTCCCGAAAGATATTTCAGAATTAATTTGTGTTTTCCGGAAAATATTTCAAAATTAATTTTATAGCGTGTCTAATATTAAAAATATTTTTTATTACTTGTTGTGGAGTAACCCGTACAGAAGGTGCGTCTTTTGAAACGCATGGATGCCCGTGATCTTTCCAAAATAAAGCTTTACAATGGCAACAAACAACGACTAGATCAGCATACTAAAAACAATTTTATTTTAATTTTTTAAATAAATTCTCTAACAGTTTCACGAAGCCCGTAGTATTTTTTGAGTTCAAAAAATAGATCACGCCAGCTTTGGTCAGGATACTTAAAAGAACAAAATTTACAAAAATTTAATTAAAACAATTTTTTACTTGGTGTTTGTTAATTTGAAGTTGTGAGAAGTGGAATTGGCAAAGTGTTCTATAAAAAAGGTAAAAATGTTATACAAGTTCTCTAAAAGTTTCTGACTTAATTACAACATGTGTTTTCCGGAAAACGTTCTATGTATATTGCTTATAGAATATTTTTCAGAAACCTTTATAATTAATTCCGGAAAAGTTTTATTAAGATAATTTTTTCCGGAAAAAGTATAATTTCAGAATTTATTTTCCGGAAACTATAATTCCAGAAAAGTTTTATTAAAATAATTTTTCCGGAAGAGTTATAATTTCAGAATTTATTTTCCGGAAAAGTTTTATTAAAATAATTCATATTTTTTACCTCCACTGTCTCTTTTCTGATTCAACCAAAGCTTGAAGTGTTTCATTTGCTTTAGCAGCTTCCAACAGAGAAACATGATCGGGCAATTTACTCAAAATTAGGGAAAGTACTTCTCTTGGAAGGTCCAGAAATGTTATATTTTCTGGATTGGCTTCAGATAAAGTATGTGGAGCAGAACTTTTGGCAATTAAATCGAGTAAATTAGTACAGGTTCCTTGCTGTTTGCTAACTAATTGTGGAGAACCACAAACATGGGGAGAGTCCAAACCAGAATTAAATTTTTTGAGAATATCCTTTAAAAGAAATTAATTTAATTTTGAAATTGAAATTAAAAAATAATAAATTATTCCGGAATTGTTTCCGGAAAAATTTACAATTAAAATAGTTTTTTCCGGAAGAGTATAATTTCAGAACGTGTATTTTTCCGGAGAATATTTCAGAATTAAAATGTATTTTTTCAGGAAGGTGTTTCAGAATAAATTTAAAATAAATTCCGGAAGAGTTTATTTAGGGTTTCCAGAAAAGTTATAAAATTATTTCAGAATAAATCTAGAAAATTAAACAATTTCCGGAAAAGTTTATATATAATTAATTAAGTTTTCCGGAAATATTATTTCCCTAATTATTTCAGAATAAATTATTTCAGAATAAACTATTTCAGAATAAAATAGAATAACTTTTCAGAATAACTTTTTCAGAATAAACTATTTCAGAATAAATTTTCAGAATAAACTATTTCAGAATAATTATTTCAGAATAAATTATATTAGTTTAAAATAATAATTTTCCGGAAATGCTCCTTTCCGGAAAAAGTTTATTAAAAATATATACATACTACCTTAGTTGTAGTTATGTGCATATCATTCTCCACACTATGTAAAACCATTGCTTGTATTATAGCTTAAAAAACAGATTTATTTTTAATATTTATTTTTCTCTTACCAAAAAGTATTTTTCTCGAAGAAGCACTTAAATTGTGCAATTTCTCGTTTACCAAAATTTGGACAACTTTGCAAATATAATTAAATCTTCTAATATCAACAACAGCCCTAGCCATATCCAAACGATGAAAAGCTTCTGACATGCTTGTACATCCAATAAATTCTTTTGAACGATTTTTTAATTTAACAAAACAATATGGTTGAGACCAGAAAATTTTTCTATCTGTTATGTTGGTTTGGTCATCACTGTCTTCGTTATCTTCATCTTCTGCATTGTCTTCATCCTCTTCATCTTCAAAAAATGTAAGAATTAAAATAATATATTTTGGATTTGCGGACAAAATTTTTACCCCAAAAATTTTTGCGGACAGAAAATTTTGTCCGCAAATTTTTTGCGGACAAAAAATTTTGTCCGCAAATTTTTTGCGGACAAAAAATTTTTTTACGGATAAAATATTTTAAAGATTTCTACGATAATTAGGTTCAATTATATTTTATAATTACCGTTATTAATTAATTCATTAGTTGTTTCACCTTCCAAAATATCAGCTTCATTCAAAGAAAAATCATTTTCTTCTTCTTCACTTTTTTGTCTTAAATTAGTGTTTAATTCCCCTTCAATTTCTTCTTCAGCAGAAGATGGTGGAGAATCAACAGAATTTTCAGAATTGAGTGAATTTGAGCTATTTTCTCTTTTGGGCAATAGATCTAACTGAAAAATAATTTTATAGAATTTTTGGATTTGCGGACAAAATTAAAATTTTTGCGGACAAAAAATTTTGTCCGCAAATTTTTGCGGACAAAAAATTTTTTTTCGCGGACAAAGAATTTTTTTCTGAAATTGCTAGAGGATTCAAATTAAAATATTTATAAAAAATATATTTGCCTGTATAGGACGTAATTTAATCAATTCCCATCCAGCAGTATGGTTGACATGATTAACACGTACCCACAGATCTCCTTTAAAAATAAATTTTTAAAGAAATTCAAAAAAATTTTTTTTTAATTTACCGGGTGCTCTCCAATCCTTTCCAATAAAAGGCATTTTCTTTTAAATTAAATTTAATTTTCAGTAGAAGAAAAAAAATAAAAATGAAGAAAATCTGAAAAAAATTTTTTTTACTTAATATTAAATAATTTATTTAAAAATTAAAAAAAAATTTTTTTCTCAAATCCCGTGTTAGCAAATTAGAAAATCCCGTGCTATACACGTAAAGCAATCTTTAAAAGAAATAATAAAAGCTTTAGAAAATTCAGTCAAAAGATTTGTGTGTGGTGATCAGTTAAAATGATCAGTTAAAAAAAGATTAATTATAATTAAGTGATCATCAAAAATAAATTTAAAAAAAATATCAGATGATGCAAAAATAAATAGAAAATAATTTTTTAAATTATTTTTGGATTTTCTTTGCAAAAAAAAAAGAAAAATTATTTTAATAAAATAGAGAATTTATTTTAATATTTTAAGGGACAAAATACCTTCCAGACAATATACCGTCCAACAAAAAAATCTTATATCTTATAATGAAGTGTCTCTTAAATAGAGGGTATCTCTTAGACAGCTTCTCCAATGGCTAACCAACTTAAAAAAGCGTTCCTTAAATAGAGGTTTTGGAAGTCTCCTATGACGAGATTTTTCTGTAAACTGTCTAGACGGTATTTTGTCTGGAAGGTGTTTTGTCCCTTAAGGATTAAACAATATTATTTTGATAATAAAAATGTGGAGGTATTTGGATTGTTTTTCAAAAATAAAAATTTCTTAAGGATAGCCAACTGTTTCTCTTTTCTAAGAAATGTTATCCCATTTGGAAATAGAGGAAAATAAAAAAAAATTTTTTCTAAGAAAATTAAACGCCTGATTTCCCCCAAATATTATTATACATATCCTCCTTTCTTTAAGAGAAAAAAAGTTTTTTGGGCAAACAAAAAAAATATGTATTATTTAGTGATTAAAGAGAAAAGTAGACAGACTTTAGACTATCTAAAAAATAAAAATAAAAATTAATTCCAATAAGAAGAAAAATCCTTCAGGGATTTTTTTTTCAAAACCCCCTGAAATCCTTCAGGGGGTTTTGAGGCACTCCCGTGATGTGAAAAAACCCTAAGGCTGTAAATGAGGATTTAAATGTGTTTTTGACTTTACTCACGTGTTTTGAAATAAAATATATATTTTTTGAGAGAGTTTAATGACATCAACAGAGAATTAAATATTGAGGGAAAAATTTGAAAAAAAAAGTGAATCATTAAAAAAACAGCTGATAAAAGGGAAATAAAGCAACAGAAAATATAGAGGAATCTCTCTATTACAACAGCTCCTCTTACGAGACTTTACTTTTTACGACAGTATGAATATGCGGATTAAGAAAATATGCGGATTAAGAAAGTCCGCAAAAAATTTGCGGATTAAAGAAAAAGTCCGCAAAAGATTTGCGGATTACAACTCTCCCTCTCTCCTACAACTCTCTCCTCTTACGTCAGCATAATCAAGCGAAAGGGTGTCGTTATAGAGAGATTCCGGTTATTCAAAAATTAAAAAAGTAACACAATTTTTAATAAAAATAAACAAAAAAAAAGTTTGCTTTAAAAAAGTAAAATGAAAAGCTAAAAATATTTAAAAAAAAAGAAAGAATTTATTTTTAAAACATTTGCTTTAAAGTAAACAAAAGACACATTTTTAGTTATAGATTTCCTTCTTTGTAAAATTATTTGAAGGGAAAATGGAAGGAAAAGATATTTAAAATAAATATAAAATTAAATTAAAATAATATTACATTATGGTAATTTTACAAAAAAAAATGTCCGCAAAAAAATTGCGGATTATAAAAATGTCCGCAAAAAAATTTGCGGACATAAAAATGTCCGCAAAAAATTTGCGGATTATAAAAATGTCTGCAAAAAATTTGCGGATTATAAAAATGTCCGCAAAAAAATTTGCGGACATAAAAAAGTCCGCAAAAAAATTGCGGATTGTCCGCAAAAATTTTGCGGACACTGCGGACTTTTTTCATGTGTTTATAAAAATAATTTTATAGAAAGTGCTAAGCAGGTGTAATATTATACTTAGCTGCTAATGGGTGCCTGGCTGTACATAAACACATAAATGACACCCCCACTTACTTAAATATATTGCCTGAGGCATGAAAATATTAAAATAAATAAACAATTATTTTTGTAAAATATCCTCTCTCAAGGTCAAGAAAAAAAAGAAAAATAATTTAAAAAAAAGAAGAAACACTTAAAGACAAATAAGCAATCAATCCCCCTTCAACAACCCTAATTTTCTCTTTATTATTTTCAAATACTTAAAAGCATTATAGGTCGTTGCGCAGTCACACTTAATTACGAAGGGAATTTTTTGGGAAAAAAAATATTTTGAGTTAGCAAAAAATTAAAAAAAAAAATTTTTTTTTCTTTTTTTAAGGGTCCTACAAGGTTCAGGGACTATATAAAAACAAAAATACTAACCACTCCCGACCTATCGGCATCGAACCCGAGACCCCATAAAATTGCAAGTCAGGGGTGTTAACCACTACACCAACAATAGACTTAATTAAATTAACAAATTGGTGAATAAAAAATACAAAAATAAGGCTTCTCCATATTTCACCAATAAGGCTAAAAAACCACGTTCTGCCAATAAAAGCAAGCTTAGTTGGCAAAACGTGGGGTTTTTAGCCTTATTGGTAAAATATGGGGACACGAAAATTAAAATATTGATTTTTTAAAAAAGAAAAATTTTTCAAAAAAATTTTTTAAAAGACAGTGGTTTGTACTCACAAATTATATAGTAAAAAGATGTTCAGTGAACATGAACGAATGAAAATAAAAATTTTTTTTCTTTTAACGACTGGTACATATAAAAGCAATAAAACGCGTACACACAAAACGTATAGAGAGAGAGTAAATAGAAGAAGTAAATTTTATAATATTTTACGTTTGAAAAGCGCGAGAGTAAAAAAGGATGATGACAGACAGGCAAACAACAATGGGGAAAAAGCTGACGACAAAACGCCCACATGGTAAAATGTCCAATAGTGAGAATTATACAAAAGGGTTGAAACAAACGACAAAATGCCTACATTGTAAAATGTCCACGGGGTAGAAATAGCCACAAGGGGAGAATTCACTATAGAGTGGAGTCGCTTATAAAGGGAGTTTTCTTAAATAATCCTATGTAGCTGTAAACTAAAAGGTACATTAGAGTCTTGAAATTTGTTTTCTAAAATGGTTTTGGGTCAGAGTTTTGCTCCTGCAAAATTCCTGACTATGAGAACATATCTAACCGTTACCCTTTGGACATTTTGCAATCCGGACATTTTAAATATTGCGTGAACAAAAAATAAAATTCTCAAATTGCGTGTAATAAAGAGAAAAAAAAGAAAAAGAGATGCTATATGGCCTTACTATTTTTTACAAAAGCCCCATTTATTCGCCGCCTTTATTAATCCATTTAGACGCAAATAAAAAAATTAATTGCCCTCTATAATTATTATTTTAATTAAGGGGTTATTGTAAGGAAGGTTAAATGAGGAATAATTGCCTCTTCGCGATAAAGAGTGATTTACAAAGAGGAAGAAGGTTGATTAGGTGAAGAAAGGCAAAATTTAATTGAGTAAATAATGACATAATATAATGGGGCAAAACATGTTTTTTAATAATTTGGCTGTTAATTGAAGGGGTAACAAATCTGAAAATAGATGGTGGTTACGTATCAAGCTAAAATACAGTCCAGACAAAATACAGTCCAGACAAACACATTGAGTAAAACAATGGGGGAATGTTGTTCATCAATCTTGGATCAACATCCCCAGTATTGGAACTTTGCTAGTGTTCCACCGGGACCGAAATTTTGACCGGAACCGGATCCAAGTTGAGTTCCGGATCCCGGAACCGGAACTAAAAAACATTGGAACCTTCCGGAATTGGAACTTCCAGTGAAACTCTAAACTTTACACATTGTTGAACCAACAGAACACAGTCCAGAGAGGATAACTTGGCAAAATACATGCAAAATTTTTTTTCTCTATTCCTTCTTTAAATTCTCTCTAAAAATTCATAAAATATTTATTAATATATCCCTTTTTAAAAAATATTTTTCCTTTTTCTTGTTTTCATTATTTTTTTGAAATGCTTGGAACACAAATCCAATTTAAATAAGAAAGTGTGCCCCTCAAATATTTTTTTGAGGAAAAATTAGAAAAAAAAGTCAAAACGGCAAAAATCGTTTCGACCCTAAAAAATTCTTTCCTTCCCCCCTTAAAAATAAAAAAAAAATTTTATTTCCTCAATTTTGTTATTTAAAACAATAGATAAACAACTTGAGATATTTATTGTTTGTTTACCTTCCCTCTCTCTTTTAAATACCCAGAACGTCCCCTCCAGCTAAGGGCTGGTCTGGATCCTGTAGATATCGTGGATATCTGGATCCGAATATCCGAAAATTTCCGGATGTCCGACAGGAACCGAATATCGAATCCGGAAATCTGAACCTAAATTTCCGGATATCCAGATCCACCAACCTTATCTCAAACGTCTTCTTCCCTTTTTTACAAATTCCAGTCCGAACTACTGGAATTTGTAAATTAATTAATGGCTATATAAAATATATAGCCATCTTATTTTTAATGGCTATATGAAAAGTTAAAATGGGTTGACATTAGAGATCGGTATTTTTGAAAAAAGCCTTGGCCTGTTTCTGGACTTTGGGTTTGATTTATTAACATGAGCAGGATCCTGGGCCTGTAGACTAGGAAAAACCTAAGCCCAGGAATAACCCAGGAAGGTCAAAAAATGCCTGGGCTCTGGGTACAGGAAAAAATCAGGCCTAAGCCCAGGCCGATCTCTAGTAGCCTATCAAATTAAGAATTATATCGAGGTTTGGCTCTCCAATACAATTTTAATATAGAATTAATAAAGGGGGATAAACTATAAAATAAATTCTAGTATATTAATCCTCCACATGAAACAAAGAAAAAAAAATTTTTAAAAATTTTTTCTTACTCCTTTCTGACTTTTCCTTTGTTACACATTTTTATATTTAATTTTATTTTTTTTTCCTTTTTAAAATAACAAAAAAAAATTTTTTTTGTCGCAAGCATTGCCTCCCTTCCTTTAAAAGATATTAAAAGCCAAATCGAATAATCTACTAAAATATTTGACACAGACCTTTCCTTTGGAGATTAAGGATGAAAAAAATTTTTTTGTTTAGTTTTATGATGAAAAAAAAATGTTTTTTTGAGAAAAGAAAAAAATTTTTTTTTATTTCGTTTGTTGTCCTTAATATACATTTTTTTGTTAAACTTTTACATAAAAATTTTATTAAAGTAACTTTTTTGCGGGCACTTTTTGCGGATTATTGCTCACACAAAGGAATTGTCCGCAAGAAGAGTCCGCAACAATCACACCTCTTTAATTGAAATTAATTGTCACACCTCCTTGTTAGATACACCCAATACTGGATACACTTCTATGTAAGATACGTTATTAAAAGACTATATTAAAATTATACCTCTATTTAACATACATCTCAATTTAAGATACTTTCTTCAAGGGTACAAGCATACTTTCTATTTAAGAGATAGGTATACCCTTACCATAAGAAGCAGGGCTGGGCGAAATTAAAAAATAAAATGCGAAACTTTTCGCGCTAAAAAAATGCGAAAGATGCGAAACGCGAAATAAGCCCAGCCTTGATATTCAATCCCAAGAGTGAATCTTATAATAATAGCTTCTTGACTGCAATGTTGTTTTAGCCTTGGGACGATTCAGTTGGTTACACAGCCTGTAAATTTTCCCGAATTAAATCGGTTGCTACACGGCGAGTTCCTGCATTCAAACGAGAGTCATACATAATAGTTGATGGAGCGAGCCATCATCTTCTTCCTCTTCGTCATCCTTACCATTTCTCCATAAATTAGGACTCAATAGATGATGAGGAACATGACGAGCTATCATAATTTCCTTTTAAAATTTCCCTACCTTCTTTCAAATCTTTCCCCTTTGTTCACTTCAAATTCTCCACTCCTTCAAGACATCGAAACATTAATTAATCTCCTAATCCCTCCCTTTCTTCATCTTTTTGTTCAACTTTAATCCACTTTAAGTCTCCATTTTAAGCCTAATAAGGGTCATTTCACTCTTATTGAGTAAATTTTTTTTTTCCTTTTTGTTGAGGGGAAACTTGACAATTTATTGGAAACACTCATATATTTATTCATATTTTATTTATTTATGCTCATTTTCTTTTAATATATTTATTCAATGAAATGAGAGAGATGAAAAGTTGGGTGGTTGGTTGGTGGACTCGAATTTCGAGAAACACACACACATTTGCATTATATTTTTTTAAGCTCAAATTATTCAAAATAAAAAATGTTGTTGTGTGTTGAGTGATGTTTTATCTAAAATTGGAAAAATTTTTAAGGATACCCTCTTTTTAGGATATCCACAATATAAGACACACCTCTATTTAAAGGCTGTTTTATTAAAATAGTGTTGGCAGTTGAGGGTACCCTCTATTTAAGAGAGGGTACTTAAGAGAGGATACCTTCTACTTAAGAGAGGATACCTTCTATTTAAGAGAGGATACCTTCTATTTAAGAGAGGATACCTTCTACTTAAGAGAGGATACCTTCTACTTAAGAGACTCCTCATCATATGTTAAACCTCACTATAAGAAACTCTCTCTATAAGAGACACCTCTATTTAAGAGACGTTTTTTTTAATTGGGTGGGCTATTGGGGTTAGCTTCCTAAAAACGATGCCCTCTATTTAAGACACACCTTATAAGGTACGGTTTTTTTCAGTCCTAAGGGCGCATAGTCTGAGGTTTTCTATTTCAACGAGGTTTTTAAACTCTAAATTTTTAATAGACAGATTTTTTCATTTTTTTTTTCTTAGGAAAATTTCACCATGGGAATAAATATTGCTACATCATTAATTAATTAAAATATTATTTGATCATTCTTTTCATTTTTTAATAAATAAATAATTTATTTATCTAAATATCATAAAACACTCGGGAAAAAAAATTTTTTTTTTGCTTCCTTTTTCATTTTCTAACCTTTTTTTAGTAAAATATCCTCATTTTATTGACTACTCATTTTTATTATTTTTATTTTTTTTTATTATTCAAGCGTGGGTTTAAAAATAATATTTATTTAAAAAAAATTATTTATTTTTTTTATTCCCCCCTTATAAAAATTAAATAATCTGCTAAAATCACCAATTTTCAAAAATTCATATCTCCCCTCTAAAAAATTATTTTTCGGTCAGGTTTTTTGTTTTTGGCTCTTAAAAGTATGGAGAATTTAAATTAATTAGTAGATTTTTTCCAAAAAAATTTTTTTGGACCAAATACGGATTTTTCTTTAAGGTATATCCAACCCTATCCTTATATCCACGCATACCTCATCAACTTCAAAAAATTTTTTTGGAAACGCTGAGACATGTCAAGAGTGATAAGAATGGCATAGTTAAACTGACATTTAATCGATTTAACAAAAAAATTTTTTATCTGCAAAAAATGTCCGCAAAAATTTTTTGTCCGCAAGTCTTGTCCGCAAGTTTCGTCCGCAAATTTTGTCCGCAAAATTTTTAATTAATTTTTTTATTAATTCAGACTTTTATATTAATTTAATTGTTTAATGAATTAATTATTCTCTAATTTAATCAAGAATATAATGAATTGTTCTTCTATAATAGAACTTCCTCCAACTATGCGCTTTCGTTGGAGTCATAATGGATCTGTTGCTATTTGTTATTCGTAAATTAAATTTTTTTCTAAATTTTATTTCAAAATTTATTTTTAAAGTGCTGTTTTTGTTTTGTCATTAATTGGAAATGGTTTTATGTTTCTCATTTTATTTAGGTAATTTTTAATATTGTCCGCAAATTTTGTCCGCAAAAAACTTGCGGATGTCACAAAAAATTTGCGGACAAAATTTTTTGTCCGCAAATTTTTACTTACATTTAAATTCCTACTAAAAATTTTAAAATATTTTTAAATTTTAAGAAATCAGTGCATTAAAAGAAGGCGTGTACATTCACTTCTTTTGCATATGACAGTTGCCCAATTACTTGTTACCTTGGTATTTTTATTTTAATTAAATTTCAAAGTTTAATTATTCTTTTAATTCCAAAAATGTCCGCAAAAATTTATTTTTAAATTAAAAAAAATTAAAAAATTAAAAAATAAATTTAGGGAAATTTAAAAAAAAAATTTATTTTAACCAATTTAATCTAACACACAGGTTTATATACCAAAAGAAATTGTTCATAATTTAACTATAGCTTGGCTAGGGGGAGATTTACTTTGCAGATTGTGCAAATTTTTTGGTAAGTTAATTCTGAAAAAAATTAAAAAAAAAATTTTTTTTTCAGACGTTTTTGGAGTTGCTTTGTCTGCTGGTATTTTAGTCTGTCTAAGCCTTGATCGTTTTTATTCTATACTTTTTCCACTTTATGTAATTAACGCTAAAAGGAGTGTTCAACGGATGGTTATTGCTGCTTGGTAATTTTTGAATAAGAAAATTTATTTTGATGATTAAATGATAAAAGATAAAATGATTAAACTCCAATTAATTTTATAAAATGTCATTTGACCAAAACCAAAAAAAAATTTTTTGTCCGCAAAAAACTTGCGGATGTCCGCAAAAAAATTTGCGGATAAAAATTTTTTCCACAAAAATGTTACGCAAAAATTTTTTTAAATTTCTATTAGCTTATTATTAAATAAAATTAAAATTAAAAAAAAATTTTTTCTTAATTTTTTGTTAGGCTTGTTGCTGCATTATCCAGTTTACCTCAAGTTTATATATTTCGAACAGCCAGGCATCCTTGTTTTACTGAATTTACAGTTAAATTAATTAATTATTTAAATTAAAAAATACATTTTTTAATTTAATTAGCAATGTGTATCTGCTGATATAATTGGATTATTATCCCCAAATGTTATTTATTGGTTTTCTGTTTTAAATATTGTTCAAGTAGTTTTTTAATATTTTTTTAAAATTAAAACCAATTTTATTTGAAATAAAAATTACAATTAAAAAAATAAAATACAAATTGTATTTTCTGTATTTTCAATTTTATTTCTAATTCTGAATGTATTTTGTATTTTTTAATGAAATTCTGGTTTTTGTATTTTCTTTTAAATTCTGTGTTTTTCATAAGTTCTGATTTATATATAAAATACATGTTTTATAAAATTCTGATTTTTCTAAAATTCTGATTTATATAATATTCTGGTTTTTATAAAATTCTGATAATTGGAAAAATATCAGAATAAATATGCTTATTTTTCTTCTTACGCTAGCAAAAAAATTAAATTTTCAAAAAATCACTAAAAATTTTTTAAATTTAAATTTTAGGTTTATTTTATTCCCTTGTTTGTTATTTTATTTTGTTATGGATCTATTCTTGTTTCAATTTCATTAAAAAGTAGAGACACAAAAGTAGCTTCAGAACCAGAACAGCCCCCTAAAGAGCAAAGAAACATCACAAAATTGGCTTTATTACGGGGACATGAAATTCATCAACAATTGGCTGCTGGTAAAAAATTTTTTTAATTTTAAAAATTTTTTGAAAGGCCGTTCTGCTCGTTGGCGACGTACCAGCAGTTTGGCAACAGTCCCAGCTTCTTTGTATTTTAGCAAAACACAACCAAAATGCTATGGAACAACGGGAGGAGAAAATAACAATAATATTAATTGGAGTAAGAGACCAAGTGTTGCAGCAACAAATATGTACAATGGACTAAGGCGAACGGGCGGAGGCGATTCATATGAGAGGGCTAAAAGCAAAACTGTTGGTTTATTAATTTAATAAGTGAAATACAAAAAAAGATATAAGAAAATACAAAAATCAGAATTTTAATATACAGACAGAATAAATCAAAATAAAATCAGAACAAAAAATACAGAAAATCAGAACATAAAATACAACAAAAACACAAAGATATGAAAATAAAATAAGAAAAAATACAGAAAATCAGAACATAAAAATACAACACAAACACAAATTACAACTAAAAAATCAGAATAAAAATACAAAAACAAAACACTTGTGTTTTGTTTGTATTTTTGTTCATTTTGCATGTTTTGTCTTAATTTAAATACCCTAAATGTATTTTTAATTTTAATTTCCAGCTTAAAATGACTCTTGTTCTGGTATTAGCTTTTCTTCTTTGCTGGACGCCTTATACAATAGCTATGTTTATTCACTTCCTTCGAGTTCAGACAGAAGCTCGCCCAATTTCTCCATTGCTCAGCAAATTTTTATATGCCTTTGCTGTGTAATTTATTTCAACTTCTTAAATAATATTTAATTTAAATTTTTTTTAATTTTAAGTTTTAATTCTGCCATTTCTCCTTATCTGGTAAAATTTAATTTTTATAATTTAAAAAATTTTTTTGAGGTGTCCGCATATATTGTCCGCAAAAATATTTGCGGACAAAAAATTATTTTATTTTTTATCAATAAATTTTATTTTTTTCAAGTATGGCTACTTTTCTTTTAACATTCGAGACGAGTGCCGCCAACTTAGATATTTAGTTTTTCGATCAGCACCCGCAAGGTGTTTGCTTCGACATGGTGATTCAACAGAAGAATCAATTTCTCATTCAAGAAGTCCTTTCGGTCCTCTAGCTCCTGGACAACGAGAGTAAATTTAAAATTAATTTATTAAAATATTAAACAAATTTTTATTTTAGTAGCCGTCGACGAGCAATGATTAGACGCGAATCACGTGTTCGCGAAGGTCTAATGATGTGTGAGGAAGGGCAACAACAAAAACGACAGTCTATAAGTGCGGCAAAGGATTCTTCCCGTGTAGTAACTGGACAACAAAGAGCGCCAAAATTAGGGTTAGAAAATTTGAGGATATTGTCCGCAAAAAATTTTTGCGGACAATCCGGAAGATTTTTGCGGATGTCCGCAAATAATTTTACGAACAACTTGAAATTTTTTTCCAATTTTTTAGTGATACTTCTCGTACCTTTTCACTCAATACAACAGCTACAACATTAATTTCCAATTCATCATTCTCCAACGGCCAATGTTCGGCTATTACAAGACGACGTCCGCGCCTAAATGACGACAGGGATCTTATGGAAGTGGATTCTAAAGAAGAGGAGGAAGACCAAGAAGAGTTGAATGAAGTAGGGGAAAGAAGAAATTCTTTGTTAATTCGTGATGAAAATAATGAATAAAAAATACAGCCTCACTATAAGACAACCCCTTAGGGCTGAAAAAATCATACCTTATAATGAGGTGTTAGTTAAATAGAGGGTATCGCTTGGGAAGCTCCCAAGAAGAAGAAGCTTCTCCCAAGAAGCTCCTCTCCAAGCTCCCCTCACCCTTATGAACTACCAAAATTTTTAAATTGTCTCTTAAATAGAGGTGTATCTGAGTGTGTCCTATAGAGAGGCCCCCCTTTGGGGAGGTGTCTTATAGAGAGGCTTGATTGGGGAGTAATTCTGATTTTTCCGAAGATTAACTCAATGCTTTACCTCACTTAAATAAATTTATTGCCATTATTTTTTTAATAATTAAATTTATTTATAAAAAAATAAATACAAAATTTTATGAAAAAAATTTAAAATATTTTTTAAATAAATTATAAATAAAATTGCTTTTTCTAAATTAATTATTGCATAAAAAAATTAAATTTGGGTGTTTTTGTGGTTTTTAGAAATTGCACACGGTCGGATTTTAAATATTTAAATATCACATGTTTTTATTTTAAAATATTTTTTCACTCACATATTACAATATCTTCTGATTTGATATTGTCTTTTGCATTATTACAACATTCCCGCATATCTGACCTTTTGTTGGAAGTTTCTTCTGACTTAAACAAAAATGTATTTTAATTAAACTTGTATTTTGTATTTTTGATTTTTTAAAAATAATTCTGAAATTTAATTCTAGTTTAATTATTCTGGTTTGAATATACCAAGTTTTTAAAAATTCTGAAAATAAATTCTGAAAAATAAATTCTGAAAAAATATTCTGAAAAAATATTCTGAAAAAGATAATTCTGAAAAAATATTCTGAAAAAAAATAATTCTGAAAAAGTAATAATTCTGATTTTGTATTTTAGTAAAAACACTTTTAATTTAATCCGAAACACAATTCTGATTTACTTAATTCTGTTTGTATTTTATTCTGTATTTTTGATGTGTATTTTCTATAGCAATTTGTATTTATTTTGTATTTTTAAAATTACCACATTTATAATTTCTTCCTCATTTTCGCCTACACTAGTCTCCTCCTCAATTTCACCTTTCATAAATAATCCCTCCTCAATAACACTACAATTTTCTTCATATTCTTCCTGTTGTCTTTCCATGTCCATATTTGATGGACTCAAAACTTTAAAAAAATATTTTCTTAATTTTTTTAAATTTTTTAAATTACCCCTAACATTAGAAGCTGTTGAAGGGCAATAACGTTCCCCAGTACCAGCCCCAGCCAAACCATCAACATAATTTTGTAAATAATTTAATTCGTTAGCAAGTGGACGACAAGCAGTATTTTTCCAATGAGTACGTAAACCGCTAGGGCTAATATAGTTACGGCCACATGAAGTACATGTAAAGGGACGTTCCTTTAAGAGAACATAATTTAGAGATAATTTAGAAAATAAAATTTAAAAAACATTAGAATGTATGCGTTGATGTAGTTTTAGATGAACAAGTTGTGTAAAGGAAAGGTTACATCGATCACAACTGTAGATATAAATTTAAAAAGGTAAAATTTAAAAAATAAAAGATAAGAATAAAAATAACAGAATTTTAAAAACCAGAATTCTGGGAGAATCAGAATTTAAAAAATCAGAATTAATTAAAATCAGAATTTTTAAAAGACATAATTCTGAAAAATCAGAAAAAATAAAATTCTTTATAATTTAAAATCAGAATTCTGAAATACTTAAGAAAACACAAATTTAAAAAACACAAAAACAATTTTGATAAAGTAAAATACAAAAATTAAATTAATTAATTGATTAAATTAACCTATAAGGGCGTTGTCCATTATGTAAACGAAGATGGGTTTTTAAATTGCTAGTAGAAGAGAAACGTTTGTCACAGACCTTAGAAGATTAAATATTAATCTGAATTAATTTAATTATTTTCACCTCACAACGGTGAGGCTTCTCCCCAGTGTGTACCAAATCGTGTTTTTGTAAATGTGCCAATTGAGTGAATCTATTTATTAAATTTAAATAAAAATTTATTTTTAAACCATTACCCTTTATTGCATTTACTACATTTATAAGGCCGTTCTCCAGTGTGTGTTCGTAAGTGGACTTTTAAGTTTGACAACTGACCAAAAGGTTTTGAACATTCCTATGTATTTTTAGAAAAGAATTTAAAAAATCAGAATTATTTAATTGATATCAGAATCTCAGGATAAATCAGAATTTTTAATACAACAATTTATTAAAATCAGGATCTATTAAAATCAGAATTATTTAAAAAACACAATTCTGAAACTTTACAAAATTCTGAATTTTCAGAAGACAAACAGAAGAATTTCACAAAACACAAAATTCAATTAAATCGAGAAAACACAAATTATTAATTCAGGAAAAACACAATTCAACTTGTTTAGAAAACACAAAAACAACAAAAAATACACTACCTTACACTCATAACGCGTTCTGCCATCTACTTGTTGTGAATGCCAAAACTAATAAAAAAAAATTTTTTTTTAATTTTTTAAAATTAAATATTGCCTTATTCTGAATATTTTGTTCCCCAAAATTATTATTTTTATTGTTTCCATTTTCTCTTCGTTCCTTTCCTACTCTTCTTTCTACTCCTCCTCCCCCTCCCCCTTCTTCATTACGAGCAACACGTTCAGCAGCAGCAACCAACGCAGCTTGATATGCCTGCAAAGATTGTCTAAGTTCTGCTGCTACAGCAAAGGAAGAAGAAATTCCTTCTGTAGGAGGAATTGATGTTGATTGAATTGATGTTGTTTGGTTGGTTGTTGTTGTTGATCGACCAAAATCCCCACTTCTGATTTCTGTTAATAATCCATTATTTATAGGAGGACGACGTATATGGGGAGTTTGATGAGGAAAAGGTTGTTGGTGACGAATATTGTAAGTATTTTCGTTATCTTGTCGATTTTGTTGTTGTTGTTGAGGCAACATTGCAGCTACAGCAGCAAAGAGTGATGATGGGGATTGTGCCAAGGATCGAGTTTGATGGATGTTTTGTTGTTTATTAGTGTGTTGTTGGGATGAGGAAAGTGCTGCTAAATTACAAGTTTTATTAAAATGATTTATTATACGGGTATTTGCGGACACCAATATTTGTCCGCAAATATTTGCGGACAAATATTTCTAGTAATAACGGTATCTTGCTCTATCAAAGTGTTGTCCAAAAAATTAAAAAAATAAAAAACTTTTTACATTAAAAACCCACAGAAAAATACTCTTCCCAAAATCTCATGTATTATTAATATTTAAATTAAACGCAAACCATTATTGTTGCGAGAGGGCAATATTGAAGGTACTGACGCTACCGCTGTACAGCCTAAAGCTGGAATTAAATGTTGTTCAGCAGCAGCCCGTCCTCCTCCACCTCCACCTCCACTAACAATTCCTCCATTTTGATTCAAAGAAGAAGAATTTGGATTATTTGTTGGGGCAACAATAGCTTGTAGATTAAGTAAATGGGTAGTTAAAGGGGTGGCAGAATTGTTAGTTGAATTGCTATTATTGGTAGCAGCAAGTCCACTAGTCTGTAACCAATTTCCAAATTGTTGTTGTTGTTGTTGCTGTTGTACTGCTGCAAGTGCTAAACGTCTTGACCATATTAAATTGTGAAGACTATCCATAGCTGTAGAGGAGACTGAATGGAAGTTGTTATTGGAAGGAAGAGGGTTGTTTTGATGAGGAAAAGGAAGCGAAGGTGTAGAAGAAGAGAATAAAGATGTTCCCAAGGATGAAGATGTTGTTGTTGTTGAAAAATTATTACAAGACAAAATATTGGAAGATGTGGAAGTTGGACGAAGAAAGGCACTATGGCCTAATGAAAAGGCTAAGGATGCCAATGAGGGAGTTTGGGTTTGTAATAGGGAAGAATTTGCACAACTTCCCAAAGAGGGCAAATTAGCCAAAGCAGAGCCCAAAGCTGTAGGTAGAAGAGTTGTGGGTACCTGTGGGCTAGATAAACGTAAGGGAACAGGACGGTGTACTGAAGAAGTTGAAGAGGACGAAGATGAGGATTGTTGTTGAATAATTACATTTGGACGGTTATTATTTTGATGAAATAAGGAGGAATGGTTATCTACTTTTGTTGACAACTTTTCAGAGAAACTTAGATGACGTTGAAGTTCTCCCTTATGGGAATGTCCATAAATATGGTTATTATTGTTATGATGGTGGTGACGATGATTTTGTTGTGATTGACCGGGCGGGGGACTTGTAGGTGAAGAACTTAAATGAATTTTTAAAATTATTTTTCGACTTTGAATTGTCCTTTACTACCTTTCTGAATTAGAATTGATAGAAATAAAGTCATCGCTGAATAAAGGTGCCAAATCAGAAGTTGATGAAGCTGAAGCAACTGGTGAATGATGTGAATGTTGAGAGTTGGTAGAGCCAATGAGCAAAGAGTTTGTCTAAAAAGTTAATTAGGTAAATACAGACATCAACAGCTCAACTGAAAAGTCATACTTATCGGTTACTTAAAACCTCCGTATAAAATAGTCCCAATACTAGATACACCCTCCTCCCTATTTAAGGCACCTATGTTGTTAAAAGTTGGCTGGGGATGGGGAGCTGTTTAAGCGACACCTCCTATTTAAGATACCCGCATAAGGTACGATTTTTTCAGGCCCTAGGGCTAAGAGGTTCCTAAGAGGTTCCATCGCAATTTTACAATACCTTTCTCAAATTACTACCACAGTTGCTTACACCCTCTGAAACAGACAAACGCTCTGGTGTTGAACATTTTTCTCTCATCAAATCTGTAGTTTGTTGCTCTTTTTGAGCTTTTTCAGATTCATTTGCTTCTAAAAATTTTTTAAAATTAAAAAAAAATCTAATAAAATCACCATTTAATCGTTGTTCAACCCGTAAATGTTGTGCATATTCATGACTGTACCAAAAGAGTAATTCTGTATTGGGTTGGATAGAGCGTATTGTATAAAAATAAATTTCATTGTCATACTAGAGAAAAAATACTTTTTTTAAAATTATTTAACAAGGTCAAACCTCATTATAAGACACACTAATACCCCCTATTACAAGATACTCTCATTATAAGACACTCACCAATTTGCTTTTCGTGAATCTAAGATACGCTATTTAAAGGTGGGTTGGCCCTTGAGTGGAGGAGCTATCTAAACGATACCCTCTACTTAAGATACCCCATTATATAGTCAAAACTCATTATAAGATAAACCTCTAAAACCCCTCATTATAAAATTCCCCCAATATTAGACACACCTCTAAGCTGGTAATTGGTGTCATGAAGCAAAAGGTTGGGGGCATTGGTCTGGGGTACCTCTTTTATTTAATATCCCACATTATAAGGTACTTTTTTCAGCCCTAAAGGGGCATCTATATGTGAGGTCCGACAGTAATATTCTTTAAAAAAATTTTTTACTTGACAAGCAACTAGATTTTGTTCTTCCTTATTTTCAGCCATCTGAACGTTTTTCATCCAATTTGCTTTTCTTGAATTTGTTTCAATTAGACGAAGTAAATGGGAAGCATTATTAGATGAGAAAATCTAAGGGAAATTTAGAAAAATAGATTTTAAATCAAAACAAAAAAATTTTGGAGAGATTAATTTTAGTAAAATTTATTTTCCCATGAAACTGAGACTATCTAAGAAGCATTTTTACTTTTGCTTCAAATTTTTTTATATTTGTCTTTTAAAAGAAAATTAAAAATGAAGAATGAAATTGAAACTGGGGCCTATTAAATTATTTTTTTAATAAATAAAATACCGTTTTTTGGTTAATTTGACATTTTTTTGTTTTATTTTTTTGTGGGCGGGGAAGGGAAGGAAAATGTTTTTTTAAAAGGAAAACGATATAATAAACATTTGAAAGCCTTAAAAGGGTAAAAAGGGCACAAGACTCACTCAGCTGAGATTGGTGGATTGCTTTTTTGATAGGGGAAAGGTTTATAAAAAATAAATTTTTAATTTAAGTTGATAAAATGACCAATTTTTATTTTAAAAAAGAAAGGGCAAAAAAGCCTATTTAATTTGATATAGCTTTTGAGGGATTATTAGATGGGGAGTGGATTGATGTCCATTTCTCCCACACAGCTTAAACTTTTAATTTTCTTATTCAAAAACATCTTAGATTTTTTAAAAACATTTTCTTTACCTTCCAAACACTATTTCTCTTTGTTTTAATGTTGTTGTTGTTGTTCATTTCATCTTTTTCTCTCTCTTCTTTGTTTTTCTGATTTAGATTACAATCAGAATTAATGTTTGAATTGGTGTTTGTCGATGTTTTAATTAAATTCTGGTTTAAATTCTGTCTTAAATTAAAATCAGAATAAATGTTCGTTTCAATGTTTGTTGATGTTTCAATTAAATTCTGATTTAAATTGATGTTTGTTTCGTTGTTTGTTGATGTTTTTATTAAATTCTGGTTTAAATTAAAACCACAATTTATGTTTGCTTCAATGTTTGTTGATGTTTTAATTGTATATTGTTGTTTCTGTTGTTGTTTAGAATGCCCAACATTTTCCAAAACATTTGTAAAAACATTTGTTTTAGTTGTTGTTGATTCATCAAAACTATTTGTTTTAAATTTTTCTTTCTTTCTTTTTTCTTTCTCTTCTCCCACGCTTTTTAAACCAAATGCTTTTTTAGCTTCTTTTAATGGCAATGATACTGTACTAGCATTTTCCTCATTATTATTAACTAAAGGCATTCGACAATTACCACATAATGGGCCAAAACGGGCGAAACGAGGAATAAAATCTGTTGAAAATACACCGAGTTCCTTAAATTAAAAATATTTTTTAAAATTTTTTGGACACTTGAGTCTGTGAAATTTTTCTGAAAATTTTTTTGAAAATTTTTTGAAATTTTTTGAAAAATTTTTTGAAAATTTTTTTGAAAATTTTTTTGAAAATTTTTTGAAAATTTTTTGAAAATTTTTTTGAAATTTTTAAACAAAAAACACAAACATTTCTCTCCTTAGCCATTGCCACATTTGAAGGTTTTAAAGTTAAATTAAGTGGAAGAGACGTAAAAGCTCGATTATTCGGGTCTTGTAAGTGTAAAGCTTTATCAGGCACGTGGAACACACAAAGCATTGCCAATTCAGCATCGCTAATTAATTCGAGATTGGAAGGGTTGCTGCTATTGTTGTTGTTGTTTGCTTAAATTAAAAATTAAGTATCGAATAAAAGTTTAAAGTTTTCCAGTTGAAATTGGGCAGAAAACACACTTTTTTCGAAAAAAAAATGAAATTTGCGGATGTCCGCAAAAGTCAGTCCGCAAATTTTATTAGCTATATATATAAAAAGGTATAGTTTTTGTGTTATTTACTGGCACGTGTTTCTCCCTCTCTTTTGGTTTTTTTTGAATATAAAAGGGCGCGCGGGCCAATATAACCTTACAAAAAAGCACAAAATAAAAATAAAGATCATTCACTAAAGAAAATATTCACTTATTTTTGGGTTGCCCCCAAACTGATTTTTTAAAGGAGGGCGCCAAAAATAAATACTCAAAAAAATATTTACTTTTTTTCAGTATTTAAATGTATGTAAATATTTATTTTAAATATATTTATTTTGGCTATTCATTGACTCACACATTCATTCACCTTTATCTTTAAAACAAAAAAAAAAATTTTTTTAAAGTGCAGAATACCAATCTTTACCCCCACTAAGAACACAAAAATACTTCCCCCCTAGTCATGGGGCTTTCCCCTAGTTGCCATAAAATTTTGAAATTTTTGGACCCCTGAACCTGGATAATTTTTAGGATAATTTTTAAAATTCTGACCGACATTTGATGCTTCTTGTTCATTTATTCGTCTTTCTTCTTCATTTGTTGTATTTGTACTGCACAGAATTCTCGATAATGAAGACGTCCAGTTCCCCTCAAACGTTGGTAAAATAAAAGGCAAAATATTTTTTTTAATTAAAAAAAATAAATTTCTAGCAAAATCAGGCATAATCCCCTAATTTTTTCTAAAATCAAGAAGAAGCTTTGAGACCCTTGCTTTGCGTGATTATTTTTAAATAGAGTCCAACCACGTTTAAAGATACACCCTTTGGGATTTAAAAATTGTGTATCTTAGTATAATCAGAGATGGGTCGGAACAGTCAGAGGTGTCGGAAATCGGAAGAGCCGGAAATCGGAACTGGCTCAAGAGTCGGAACTTGGAAATCAAACTTTTTTTTCGGAAATCGGAATTCCAACCCACCTCTACTTATAATGAGGGGTATCTTAAATAGAAAGGGTATCGCTTAGACAGCTCCCATAACCCGGTTACCATCCATGTTTCTAGGAGATTTTATTTTTAGTCAAGTCCGACTGTACTATCAAGTCCGACTGGTTGTCGGCTCTGATATACCCTAGTGCTATATCATTTTAAAATAGCCCCTTACATTCTCTCCCTCATTTTTGATATTTCGTCTGTGCCCATCAGCAGAATCACACGAAACAGAAGGCCGTTTTCGTTGTTGTTGTTTCTCCATTGCAATCATTTGCCGAAGTACATCTGTTGCAGCAGTAGCAACTTGTGCATCAGCCACGACTGCTGTAGCAACTGGAGAGGCGACCAATTGTTCTGCACTGGTTGAGGGGTCGGGGGAGGAATCAAGGCCCATTTTCTAAAGATTTCTAGAATCTGAAAATTGAAAAAAAAATTTTTTTTTTGAAAAATAAGGGGCAAAAATAAAGCGAAGAAGCAATCGAAATTTTGGCAAAATGACTTTCAAAAAAACTTTTTTTTTTAATTTTTTTAGCAGGTTTCATAGGCTGATATCTATTACTTTCCCCCTAAAAATCTTCTTGAGCCCCTTGTTCAACAATTTTGTTGTTGTTTTGTCCTTTTAGAAACGAAATGAGGACACAAAACATACATACAAAAAGAAGACAAATTCAGGTCAGGGCCATCGACCTTGGGCGCCCCCCATAGGAGAAAAATGGAAGAAGATATGACCAAGACTTTTGCGTAAAAAGGGAATTATGGAAAAGGCGGAAAGGGAAGTGAATGAGATGAAAAGAAGAATTAAAATGAAAAAGGGGAAATTTAGTTAGCTAAATGGAAGGGAGAAGATTCAGGAAAAGAGAAATTTTGGGTAAAAATAGGAAGAATAAAGTGAAGAATAAGGAAAGATGAAGTAAGGAAGATGAAGTAAAGGGGAAATGATGAAAAGAAGGGAATAAAGAATGAGGGGAGGAAGAGAAGATGAAGATGATATGAAGAAGGGAAGAAGAGAAGGTGAAGAAGGAAAGAAGAAGATATGAGGAAGAGAGGAAGAGGCGAAGAAAGGAAGAAGAGATAAAGAGACGAAGAAGAAAGATGATAAGGAAGAGAAAAGAATAAGAGGATGAAAAGGTGAAAAAGTGATGAAGAAGAGGTGAAAGAGATTAAGAAAGGATGAAAAAGAAAGGAAGAAGAGATGAAGAAAGGATGAATAAAAGATGAAAAGATGAAGAAAAAAGGATGAAGAAGAGGAAAGGAAGGATGAAGAAGAGGAAAGGAAGAGAAGAGCATAGAGTGAATGAAGAGTATCAAAGAAATAAGAAAAGAGAGTAAAATCAAGAAAGGGAAGAAATGTTTTTGGAAGACGGAGAGCGTGTGATGATGAAGGCCATCAGTTACAATTGCCACCTTAAAATGAAAGGGAGTAGAAAAAAGGCCGTACGCGCAATAGAATGAACAAGAAAGAAAAAAGTTTTGGGAGAATTCCGCGATTTCGCTTCGTAAAAGTAAGGTCAAAAAGAGAAGTGTTAGTGCCAGCCGGCGCGCGAAGGTGAAAAGAAAAAATTGGGGGCAAAAATGGAAAAGAAAATAACAACAATAAAAGGACACAAAGGAAGAGATGATTGTTTGATGGAAGAGGAGAAAATTTAAAATGAAGAGAAGGAAATTGAAATTTAATTTAAAAACAAGGTGTGTTTATAAGACACTAAGACCAGAAGCAATCATTATATGCAGCTAGGCGTTGAACCTGGGCTATCAGAAAGGAAGAGGAGTGCAAAGGTCTGGCATATTAACCACCACACCACGGACCCCACTGGAGTGGAAAATTTCTGCTATGGGAGGTTTTCCCCTTACTCTTTCCCCTTTTTGCTTCTTAGGCAACTATAGGGACGGGAGCAGCCAAGGTACCGCGAGCCATACCAGCGAGCCATACCATACCAGGGCGTCCCGGATTCGACAATTTTGAACAAAGTTATGGCTCGGCGGTACCTTGGGGTGTACCCAAAGGGACAAGTATTTTTCGATTCCAGACATTAGGAACAACTATGGTTCCGGTATCGGTTCATGGAAAACATAACAGGGGAACCCCCGGAACCGCCAAAAATTGAAACGCCACCAAGGAACCTTTCAATTTTATAAAAATGGGACAGAACTTGAAAAGCAAGAAAATTTAGGGAAAAATAAATTAAAATATTTTACGAATACATAGAAAAATTAAAAAAATAAAATTCACCGATTTGTGCGCGTTAGAGCGATTTACTACAGACGGGAAAGAAGAAAAAAAACTAGGCGAAGGACAAATGAAGGTGGACAATTGGCAAAAAAATTTGTTTGTTTGAGAGATTTTAAAGGAGTTTTGTTTGTTGAGAAAAAAGTTTTTTAAAAGTGACGGAAGGAGGAAACTTATAAAAAAAATTTTAAGAAAAAATGTTGGTAAAGCCCGAGTGAGCTAGAAACATTGAGAGAAGTAAGGTTGACGGATTAGGATTTTTGATTCGAAAAAACTTCGGATATCCAAAATTTGAGGTTCGGCAGGTATCCGAAGAAAGCATTAAGAAAAAATGGTGAGAGACCACGAACGAGCAAGAAACGTTGGGGAATATGTAAGGGTGGATCAGGAAAGAGTACAAAAAAAAAGTCCTAGTATATCAACTTTCGGTTAGGCAGCAGGGGTGGGCCGAGTCCCAACGAGATTCACGAGATACGAGATTCTCAAAAAAATACGAGATTTCACGAGATAGAGACTCAGCCCACCCCTGTTAGGCAGGTATCAGAAGATTTCCTAAGGATCTGCCAACCTTTGTGTTAAAATGTTGAGAGAAGGAGCGAAAGGCCCGTAGATTAGAACGAACAGAAAAAGGCAAATTAAATATTTATCACGACAAAATTTTGAAAAAGAAAACTATACTCGTTGTCTATTTATTTTTTTTAAAAGTTTGTTTTGTTGTTGTTACGAGGAAAGTGAAGTTAAGTATTTTTATTTTTTATTTTTTATTTAAAAATAAAAGTTATATATTTATTTAAATGTGTGGACAGTCGGAAGCTAAGAGAGTGTGTTTTGTAAATTGAAAAATAGTTTTTAAAGGGGGGGGGGGGGTTAGTAAATATATTTATAGGGAAGAGAGGGAAAGGACGAAGAAGAAGAAAATTTTTGTGAAGGGAAGAAGGGGAAGAAGGGAAAGAAGATTTTTGGCTGGCGTGGAGGACGCGCATTATATATAAAAAGTGAGACAACAAAAACAAGGAAAAATAAAAAGGAAAAAAAAAAGAAAAGAACGTGTCCGTGTGCCGGTCTGTGCTTGTTTTGCTCCTCGGCCATTCAGCCGGTCGAAAAAAAAATATAATATTTTTAAGAGAAAATCAGTAAATGACTGAAAATAAAGTGAAAATTGAAAAATGAATAATGGGCCTAGTTTGTGAACAAAAAAAGAGAAAATTTTAACATTGAAAAAGGGAGAGTTTGTTAGTTTGAATTATTTTAAAAAAGAGTAGTAAGGGATGATCATCCAAAGTTTGACAACCCTAATACATATCACCCTTAGATCAGGGATGGGGCGGGTTGAGAAAAAACGAGTCGGGTTTCGGCTTTTGGAAAATTTCTCGGATCGGATTTCGAGCCTCGAATAACCCGTCCCAACCATGCCTTAGATATTTTTGTGGAAGAGAACGGAAGATAAGAAGTTGGAACCAGGGGTGGGCGGAAGAAAATGCGCTCGCCCTGAATGGAACTAACTGCCAAAGTTGATACACATATGTTTAGAAACAACCTCTAGCAGTCGAACCACTCTTATAAATACATACATACATCCAAAATTAACCCCAATTTAAGCTACGAACTCTTAAAATTTGGTTGGCCACAAGTTGGGCCAACCTCCAGTTTAAGGCCAAGTCCGCAAATTTATTCTCCCCCAAAAAAAAATTAATTAATTTTCCCCCTTTTTTTCTCGAAAAACATACTAACCTAATTATGGCAATAAATATAAATAAAATCTAGGTAAATCAACATTAATTTATTTATTTTTCTAATTATTTCGCTGACCAGTTGTGTGGACAAAAAAACAAGAAAATAAAAAAAAAAGAAAATTAGGGGAAAAATAATAAGGATTAATTTTAAATAAAAGGGAGAAGAAGAGGGAAGATAATATTGTCGCGCAACAAGTAGAGTGGACAAAAAAGCGCAACGTTGACAACAAATAAAAATAAAAACAAAAAAAAAGAAAAGAAAAGAAGCGCTATGAATTGCGCAATGAAAAGAGAGAAGGACATGTCACCATATTGCCAATACCCCATTTTGCCAATAAGGCTAAAAACACTCGTTTTGTCAACACTACTTATTGACAAAATGTAAATTTTTAGCCTTATTGGCAAAATGTGGTATTGGCAAAATATGTGGACGAAGAGACAAACGAGAAGAAAGGAGAATTCTCTTCTTCTTTTCTTCTTCTCTTTAAAAGTACAACAACAAAACTACAAGAAGAAAATACACTAAAAATCAAAACGTAATTTTTGCACACGTAATTTTTTGCCTTAAAATAAAATAAAAAAATTTGCGCAAAGTCCTACTTTCGATATAAAATTGAGGAAGAAAAAAAAGTGGATTTAATGGAGAATGAGGAAAAAAAGGGGGGGGGGAGGAGGGAAAAAAGACCGGCCATCAACTAAACAACTAAAATCGGCCAGTACTAAATAATACTTTTTTTTTCTTTTTTTTTCTCAGATTTTTCACGGAGAGAAGCGCGAAAACGACTTTTCTCCACTTTTTTTAACTTTAGAAATGTAGGGGGAAATAAGTGGACATAAAACAACTTTTGCGGACAAAAAAAATTTTTTGCGGAGAGAAAAGAAATTTTTTGCGGACATCATTATAATTTTCATTGAATTAAAATTTGTAAGGGTTTTTTTGTCTCTGCAAACTATAAAACGTCTTTTAAGTTAGAAAAATCTGAATTAAATACTAGAAATTGGAAGAACATTCATTGTCTTTGATTGTAGAAAAATTTGAAAAAAAAAGTTTTGCGGACAAAATAAAATTTTTTTGATGCTGCGCGATCGCCTTTAGGGGGAATATGGACAAGATTAGGAGGGTTTGGAATCTTCATATATCTCATAAATATGTAGGGCTATTAGCTTGGCTAAAATATTTAATAAAAATTTTTTGAATACTTGACAACTTAGAAAATTTTTGTCCGCAAGTTTTGTCCGCAAATTTTGTCCGCAAGTTTATAAAAATATTACTGGACTACGCCTTTAGGGAATATGGACAAGATTAGGAGGGAAGGCAATATCTTAAAGGTAGGGCTATTAGGGCTATTGGAAAATTAAAAAAAAAATTTTTTTGTCCGCAAATTTATAAAAATATGACTGGGCTAAAAATATGTATATTAATGTAATACATGTTTTGAGGATGGAAAAATGAAAAATCAAAAAAAAAAGAATAAAAAGAAAATAAAAAAAAAAGAAGAGAAAATAAATACATTTTTTGAAAGAGTGGACAACAAACGCAAAATGTGATTATAAAAATAATTTTTTTTTTTCATTTGAATGTTGCGCGATCGCTCGGCCGTCAAAACTAAGGCAGAAGTGAATATTTATTTTTTTTAGTTGGTTTTTTTTTTCGGCTTTATTTTCTCCGTCTCTTCTCTCTCTCTCTTCATTTTAAATGCCCACTATAAAGGGAGAAATTGAAAAGAATTTTTTGGCTAAAAAAAATTTTTGTGTGGACGTAGAAGGCATTAATTTTTGATAGAAAAAAGGACAGAAAATGATTTTTTAAAAAGTAATTTGAATTGAATATTTTTGTAAAAATTATTATAAAAATAACTATTGAAGTCCTTGTTTCACATGAAAAAAAAACTTCAGGAGAAAATCAGAAAAAAAAATTTTCTGGAAATAACCAGAACATCCCTTAGTTTTATAGAAACGGTTGCCTTCTTTGTGTCCGCAAATTATGTCCGCAAATTATGTCCGCAAATATAGCTCCAGTCAACTTATGCCCATTAAGGTTATCGGTCCTTGGAACTCTTCGAATACCCGAAACCGAATCGATGAACCGAACATAAAAATCCTCTGTTCTTCGATACAGTTCCGAAAACCAACAGCCCTAATGCCCAGTCATGTTATCAATTTGCAGACAGAAAAATGCGGACAAAAACGGGAAACATCTTTAAAAACGAGGGAATGACAAAATAAATGAGTGAAAGGTTTAATTGAAGAGAGATTTTGATTATTTAGAGAGTGGGAGACAGATTTCAGATTTACTTGTACTTGAGACCACTCATATTTTTGGCCTCGTACTTGTACTCGTAACTGGTACAAGCACGAAGTAAGAGACCACTGCTTAGAGAGGGGAGTGCACTTTAAAGAAAGTCACTTCAACTCGAAAGTCAAGGTCTAAAAATCTAACTAACCTAAAACGAGGACGTTCGTTAACCAAGATATTGGCCAATAAAAAATTTTTATTTTTAGTTTTAAAAATGAGAATGAACCAGGAAAGTATTTTTTTAAAAAAAAGTTTTCTATATAGAATAATCTCCAACCGGTTCCATAGTCCAAAACATCCCTCCTTCTCTTCTCCTCTCCTTTTTTTCTCCTCATGTTTAATTCCCCTCTTCTCTTTTCTGATTTTTTCCTCTAATTTTTCTCTGTCCACTTTTATTGCCAGTTGGATTATTTTGATATAAATCTTATTATTCCCTAATTATGTTAAAAAAGAAAAATTAGTGTTGTGCTCTATATTTGTTTTTTTTTCACACGTGGAACGAAAATCGGGGCTGGTTGTAGGACTAGGCTTTACCCGAAAATTTTTTCATGGATGGACTTTTTATATTCCTGCGTTCATTTTTTGTTATCTAAGAGCTATTTGTCTTAAGAAGAATAATGGAAGAAAGGAAGGGAAAAGGCTCAAAATGGTCAGGGAAAAAGGACGACTTCCAACGTGTTCTCGATAATAATAAAACATAAAGCATCCCTCCAAGAAAATAACGAAGGAGTGACTGGGGGTTGATCCTGAGAGCTGTGAGGCCATCCCAGTATTGACTGTCACAGTTTTCATTTTTGGTTCATCTACCAGGCTACGGGAGGAAACCTTCCATGCTTTACAATGTAAAGCATATAGCTATTTAATTCTTAAGGCTATGCAGTAGGCGGCGTGGCGTAATGGATAACTACATCAGTCCGTTTTACTGAAGATGCTGGTTCGCTCCCAGCCGCCGAATAACCTTTTGCACTAGCTAAAGGAGATAAATAGCTATAGCCCAGCTGCTTTACAATAAGGTAGTAAGTCTGCTTTTGTCTTACAAAAATTCCCTCAATTTTTCACCTTATCCCTATATTTACCTTGCAATAAATCAAGTATGCCCTGTAATAAATCGAGTATAAAAAGGAAAATGAGAAAATATATCTCGAAGAACCTCTACTTACTTTCTGCTGGATTCCCTCATCGTCGATCGTCAGGACATCCCCAATTAAGTATGTTTTCTGTTTCTAAACCTCCTTAAACTTTTTTTTAAATTCATTTACTTTCAAGGTATCATCAATGGGGGCAGCTGATGATGGTGAATATCGACAGAAACCAAAGGACGCCGCTGAAATCCAGAAGGATAAAGGCTTCGGCAAGCGATCGAGGTATGAAAGACTTGATCGCTTTAACAGCCAACGGGAATTGACAGCGTGGTGGGATCGTCGACGGGCGCAAGGAGAGACTTGGAGGCTCAATACTCGATATGATGCGCGTAGAGGAGCTACAGAGTATTGGCATTGTGCGGTGAGTAAAAACTGACATATGTCTGACATTGACATTTCTGACATTGACTTTTGACTTTTTGAATTGACATATGACATTTTAAGTACAAAGAGGACGGTATCTACATTTGCCCGGCTCGTCTACGAATTGTCTTCCGCGGCCATCGAGGAATCTACCTCTATGAATCAAAGAATCGTGAACACGATCATACCTCACTGCCCCCGCCAAAAACGGTACGAAAAAGACCTTAAAATCTGCTAATTTATTTTCTATTTAATTTAGGGAGTCGGTGCCTCTGAAACAATTGTGTTGGAGCCCTACCCGTTGCAAACTGCTCTGACTATTGACATGACTCCAAGAATCGTCGCTCACCCACCTAAGAAGGAAATAACTTCAACGACTACCGAACAAACGGGAAGCCAAGAAACTAAAAATGACAAGAAGGATTGAAATTGGATTGAGAAGGAAGTAAAAAAGAGGATGAATTGAAGAATATAAACGTTGAAAAATAATGTGATATGTATATAATCATTCTGTTAATTGTACATATGTATGTAAAAATGTATTTTGTGATAAAACCGATAGTGTTTTTTGGTTTTGAATGTTCTAGGCTAGTAAGGGGAAATCGTTTTTAGGTCAGTAGAGGGCCCTGGGTGAACATCGTCCTGCTACCTCTTAGGTAGCAAATCTTGTCTTCTGCCCAATCATCAACAGTGGGTTAAGCCAGCACAATCTTCCCTCCTAGAAGCTGGCTATAAGGCTATTTAAGAGATTAAGGATTCTGGCAATAAATCCAGTATAAAAGGGGGAAATGAAAAATTCACTAAGACCATTCTACCTTCTACTTGCCAAATTCACACAACATCAATCGTCAGGATACTTGTTTACTTGGAACGCTGTCAAGTAAGTTTCCCACTTTTTTACCTAAAGTCTTTTTCCTCCATTTCTGTTTTAAGGTAACATTTGTCCAAAACAAAATGAGTGCTTCTAAAATGCATAAAGACAAAGGCTTTGGCAAGCGATCGAGATATAACACTTCGCTTATTGCTCGTTTTCGAACCAAACGTCAATTGGAAGAGTGGACGGAGGAGCAACGACAGAAGGGACATGTGTGGAGGTTCAACACTCGATATGATTCTAAATTTGGGCTTACGGAGTATTGGCATTGTGCGGTGAGTAAATTTGACATATGTCTGACATATGATATGTCTGTCATTGGCATTTTGACATATGTCTGACATTGACTTTTTAAAAATTGACATCTGACTTTTTAAGCATAAAGAAGATGGCCTCTACATATGCCCGGCTCGTAAGAAAATTCTCTTCAACAGTATCCATGGCATTTTCGTCTTTGCATCGAGTAATCGTCAACACAATCATGAATCGCTGCCTCCACCTGTTAGTTAAATTGCCTTAACATTAAATTTGTTGCCTAAGTTTAGGTGGTGGATGTGCCTCAAGTAATGGCGTTGGAACCCTACCCTTTGCAACGCGCTCAGATCATCAACATGACTCCTAGAATCGTCACTCATCCAACAAATATGGAATCAACTTCAACAAATGCCGAACAAGCGGGAAGCCGAGACCCTAGAGGATAGAAAGAATAGAAACTGGATGAGGAAGAAAGTAGAGGAGAACGAAGGAGAATATCAAAAAATAAAAATAATTCTAGGGCATTGTAGATAATCATTTGTTAACTCTAAAAATTGTAAATATTTTTACCTATTTTATGTATGATAAAGGCTGGTGACTATTTTTTAAATTGATTTTTCCGGAGACGCATTCTGGATTTATAACTAAAGTCGTCTGGATCCGTTAAGATTTTTCTAAATTGAACCGGTCTGGTTTTAATCCAGTTAAGAATAATTTTCAGACTCCTTTGTTAAAGGCGATACTCTGTAATATTTATTGAAACTTTTAACACTGAAACGTCCGGTCAAAAACCGCGACTAAATTGCTGCGCTGAAAGAGGCGGACATTTAAAAATTCTAAAATTTTATTTTTTTGCCGAGGGGTTTTTCTAAAATTTTTTTGTGTTTTTCTAGCAGAACAACTAAATATAAGTGTTATAATGAGGAAAAAATTTCGAGACAGTGATGATGACGAAGAAATAATTTTAAAAGAGCCTAAAAACAAGGCTTTAATTGAACGGAAACGACAACGAAAACAACAAAATAGAAGCAAGTCAAGTATTGGAAATTTAATTGAACAAGTTACTAGTAAATATGATACGTTAAATTCTGTGAGTTTTTCTTATTAATAAAAGAGTTTATTGGAGTAATTGTAAGGAAAGAGTTTTTTGTCTAGGTGGTAGGAACAAGTATTAAAGGAGGATAGTTTTTGACTAGGTGGTAGAACGTCTAAGTCCAAATAGCGTCAGTAGGTAGGACTATTCAACTTGGGTATAAGCATGGTCATGTGTTTTCTTGGATTCTAGGTCTAGGTTACTGGATTCGAAAATAAGTTCAAGTCTGGATTCTGTCTGGGAGTTGAGGCCTAGATCCACTCAAACCATGGATAGGCCGGGTGAGAAAAAAGTCTGGTCTGGTTTCGGGTAACCCAGCGCCCATCCTTGGCCCAAACTAGTCGGTAAACTGTACGCAATGAGTTAAGAGTCTATTAATAGTTTCTTGCAAGTTGTAGGTTCGACTCCTGTCTAATTTCTAAATTTTCTGGTTAACTCAAAATTTTATTACTTTTAGCCAACTTTCATCGCAAACAAATTCTCGGATTTTCCTTTGTCATTAGTAACCTTAAAAGGACTTAAAGATTCCAATTTTACTACACCAACGGATATTCAGCTTCTTTCCCTTAAACATTCAATTATTGGAAAGGATGTTGTTGGGGCAGCAAAAACAGGAAGTGGGAAAACGTTGGCTTTGCTTATTCCGGTTTCTTTTATTTTTTTTTTGAAAATTTCTGAAATTTTTTAAAGTTACTCGAATGCCTTTGGAGAAATAAATGGACAAAATTTGACGGGTTAGGTGCTATAGTGATCACTCCAACGAGGGAATTGGCTTTTCAAATATTTCAAGTTTTGAATAATATTGGAAGTTATCATGATTTTTCGGCTGCTTTACTTATTGGAGGTTTTTTTCAGATTCTAGGGGAAAATTGGGAGTACTTTAGGAGTCCTGAACTATTTTTTGGGGTTTTTTTAAGGTGTTTCCCAGATTCTGCATGATTATCTTTTCTGGGAGTACTTTTGAACTTTTTTCTCAAACCGGTAAGGTACAAAGAAGGCGATTTTCAAAATATTTCCAAAATCGATTTTCCCATTTCAATTAATCAGGCTTTAATCGTAAATGTATAGACTTTCAAAGCCTTTTAACTAATGGGAATAAATTAATTGAGACGCTTTGCGAAAGCGCATTTAACACAAAGCTTTTATGCTTGTTTTTCAGTTGAATGCGTTTTGAAAAGCGCAACATTTTTTTTGGAGTTTTCTTTTCCATCAAATTAATTTGCGGACATTATTTGCGGACTTTCAATTTTTATTAAACTTCGAAATAAATTTTGTCAAAAAATTCTTTTTTAAGGTACTGACGTCGAATTTGAACGTGAACGTCTTGCCGGTATTTCTATAGTAATATGCACACCAGGACGACTTTTACAACATATGGACGAGAACGGCTATTTTTGTTTTGACCAACTTCAAATGCTTGTAATTGATGAAGCTGACAGGATTTTGGATATGGGATTTAAACAACAGGTTAATTTTTTATTTTATTCTTTTGTAGTATTGAACTTTTCCTCCCCCCCCCTGTCTTTTCTCAAAGTATTAAAAAATGTCAGACTTAAAATTTGTTAGTTGATTCTGTAAAGCAGACTAGTACTTATAGCCAGTTTGTCGGTTCTTGGAAAATCTTTGGATATCCGGAACCATACCGAAGAACTGACAAATCATCGGTTCTTCGGTTCGGTCCAGAACCGACAACTTTACTTTTATCCATAAAGTAGTAGACTAGTATAGCACATTTAGATTTGTCCATTTTTATATTTTGAGGGAAGATAATTGGGGTTTTTCTAAAAAATTTTTCAACATTTTAAGATTGATGCAATTATTGAAAATTTACCAAAGCAAAGACAAACTCTTCTTTTCTCTGCAACACAAACAAAAAGAGTGGAAGATTTGGTTCGTGTCTCGCTAAATGATCCAGTTTTTGTATCTGCCCATGAAGATGCTAAAAATTCAACGCCTGATCAATTAACTCAAGTATATTTTTGTTTATTTTTTTTTAATTTTGGGTTCGCTAAATTAGTAATTTTAGTTTAAAACTTTTTGGGGATTCGAAGGGTGATACTATTAATACACACTAAGGATGGTCCGGGTTAAGAAAAAATTGGGCGAGTTTCGGATCGGGGTTTCAAAAATTCTTCGGATCGGGTTTTGGATCCTGGGCCAGAAAAAAGTTCGCTAGTACGCGCGATTTTATTCAATTTTTTCTCGAATGAGTCTATTTCCAGTCCTTAGGGTTCCTTAATTTTTCATTAACTGATCCATTTTTTGTATCTGTATGGTCAAGTTTTATATCTTCATGGCATTTCATTGTTAAGTTTTTTTTCCATAGTTCTTGTCTCTAGTCCCTTTTACCTTAATTTTCACTTAATAAATTAATTTCTTTTTACCTGAACTATTTCTTACAATTAGTCCTATCTAGTCTGCGAAGAAGAGGATAAAATTAATATTGTCTGGTCTTTTCTAAGAAATCATAAAACAAAGAAAACGCTTATATTCGTTACAAGTTGTAAACAGGTTTATTTTTTAAATTTAATCGGAAAAAAATTTTTTGAAAAATTTTTTAAATAATTTTGAAATTTTCTGAAAAAATTCTTGAAAATTTTTTAGCTTTTTTCAAAAAAAAATTTTTTTCTAGGCTCGTTTTCTTACCGAAGCAATAACCCATTTACGTCCAGGCCTTTTCTTCACAGGCCTCTGGGGAGGTTTAAAACAAGGAAAACGTATGGAACGTTTCCAACGTTTTGATGAAATTACAAATAAAGGAGCAGCTATGATTTGTACAGATATTGCTAGTAGAGGATTAGACTTTGTTGGACTTGATTGGGTTTTACAAATGGATTGTCCTCCGTCTGTTGATGATTATATTCATAGGTAAAAAAAAATTATTTAAAGTTTCAGAATTGAAATTAGGGGGTTGTTTAGCGTTGTTAGCGACAGGTTAATTTTTTCGCCTGTGGTGGCTCCTTAAACTTCCTCGTTTGGGCCGCTAAAGGCAAAAATTAACAGGTCGCCAACAACACTAATTGAAAGATTTTTTCCTTGAGAGAAAATTTTTTGAGAAGTTTTTTATGAGCGAAATTTTTTCTGCGAATTTTGTTCTGCTTTACAGACCTTCGTAAATGTTTATTTTTTATTTTTATTAAATCATTTATTTTTTTTATTTTTAATTGTCCTATTAATCGCTCGAAATTTAAATTAAAACTTAAATCCAAAAATATTTAAATTAGTTTTTTTAGTCACTTGACAGTCAAACAAAAAATAAAAAATTTTTTTAAGAGTTGGAAGAACTGCACGCATGAACAAAAGTGGTGAAGCAATGCTTATGTTGACTAGTAATCAAGAAGATGTTTTTGTTGAAATGTTAAAAGCTCGTCAAATTCCAATTAATAAAGTTGAGTACGTTGTTAAATTTTAAAATTTTTAATTTTGAAATTTTTTAATTTTCAGGGTTGAAAAGCAAAAATTATTTTCTATTCAAATGAAATTGGCTAATTTAATGATTCCATTTCCTGTAGTTAAACATTTTGCACAAAGTGTAAGAATTTTTTTTTATTTTTTTGATAATAAGAAAAATTTTTTTAATTTTAGGCTTTTGTTGCGTATGCCCGTGCTGTTTATTTTGCACAATTAAAAGAAGTCTTTAACGTTGATTCAATCAATTTTGAAGCATTGGCAAAGTAAATAAAATTATGGGGCTCTAGTCTAATTTATGGGTCCGACTAAAAATTATTCTTCACTTGATAGAAGCATCGGAAATTTTAGAAAACATTGAGCTTGATTTTATTTGAGGACCTTGACAAGATTCATGATCTTGACTCAAGGAAAAATCAAGGTTAAAGCAAATCGGGAAGCATTTTTGCCTGGATCTGAACTCTGGATCCAAGAAAAATTAAGGTCCAGGCCCATCTGTTCTGGCATAAATGATCATTAAACTCATAAATTAGACCAGAGCTATTTTCAACGTTGATTTTGTTAAATTGTTCTTTTAAAGATCTTATGGTCTACCTTTAACTCCAAGAATTCGTTTCCTTCGTAAGCGAGGTGTTAATGTTGGCGATTCTGATAATAAGAAAAAGACTGTTGCTGATGAAGTTAAGCTTGGTGGTGATACATCAAGTAATGCTTTTGATGTAGATGAAGAACAAGAAAAGGATGAGAAAGATGTTGGGGATGAATTTCTTAAAATTACACGAAGGGATGTTTTTAATGAAGTTGCGGAAGTCAAACCTGAGGTTTTTTGAATTAAAAATACTTTTGGAATTAGAATTTATAATCGTTTTGTGCCAGAATACAAAACGCAGAGATACCAACCCCCCCCCCCCCCCCCCCCAAAAAAGTCCGCCTAAATACCAAACTGGAAAAGGGGCTAATGCTTAAATTTTTTTTAATTTTTGCGTTAATTTAATTTTATCCTCTTTGGTCACCTCCTACTAATTCTAACCCTATATTTTTTAGTTTAAAATATTTTTAGTTTAAAATACCCATTTTATTTCTTCTAAAAATTATTTTTAAGGAAGAAATTCTTGCTCGTATTTCCTCCAAGAAAGCGATAACAAAAACACATTTGGCATCAAAAATGCTTAGGAGGTTAGGCAATTCTGGTATTGCAAAGAGAAAAAGGTTTGCTGAATCGGATGAAGATAATGATTGAATGACCAAAAAATATTTGTTTATTTTTGATTTTTAATATATTGTTTCTTTTTTTGTTTTAAAGTTTTAAAGAATTTATTCCACAATTTTGTCAACAATTTGTTATTTTACTTAAATAATACTTAATGCTTGTTTTTTAAATTTATTTTTTTTTATTTTAAAAGAAAATGACTACTCATTTCAAGCCTATTCAACCCTTACGAGATGCGAATGCTGAAGATGGTTTTAGTGACGAACAGAAATACTGGATGAGACTAGAGGTTTTTTTAGTGAATTTAAGTTGGGTCAAATAAGATTGGGTATGTATTTCTTATGTCCGTGTGGGGGGGGCATGTGCCAGGTTATGTGGCTTAAATGATAGTGGGTCTTTTTTATTTCTCGAATTTAGGCTTCGGATGAAAGTCAAATATTTGGACTGAACTCCTTCCTGGCTTATTTTTTACATTTTTTGGTCCTGGCAACTTTCTAGTTTTAGATGATGCGTAAAATAACCCTAACTTTAAACAAGAATTTGACCCATTTTCTAAATTGATGAGACATTTTTTCTATTTCACGGAAAAATTCTTTTAACCACCTTTTTCTGTTTAGGAAGCTGCTGTTTTTGAAGAATCATGTTGCAGTTGCGATTTCAAACCTTCCACTCCTTATTCATTGGCTGTAGCTGGGGGAAGCAGAGTAATTTAAAATCAATTTTATTTTGATCTTATTAAAAAATTACAGGTTATTGTTTTTGATACAGCCACAACAGAGCAGTCTGCTATTTATTCTCGTTTTAAAACTTCTATATGTTCGATTAAATATAGGCATGATGGCGCTTTGTTAGGTTTGCGACTTTTTAATTTCAAAATTTTTTTGAATTTGTTGGGTTTATGAATTGATGTTTTGTAAATAACCAGCTTAAAACCTTTCCTATATGTTGGGAAGTGTCTCTTTGGGAAGCGTTCACTTCTAGCCATGAAAGAATTTTGTGGGGGGGGGGGGGGGTTGTGTTGAATCCTTGGGAATGACTGGTTTTAAACTTCAACACTTGCGGGTAGCGTTTCTCTACCGAATTTCGTTTGTGACATCACTGGGTTCCGTGTCAGAAAATAACTTTTTGTCGATTATTTAGTCTAATAAACATTTTTAAAGGTGTATCCACAGAAAATGGTTTTCTACAATTCTTTGATACACATAGCGAAAAGCCTCGTAAACAAGGTCTACGTACTCCAATTCGAACAATTAAAGCTCACAAAAGTCAAATTTATTCATTTCAATTTGATGCTAGTGGACATAAAGTAGCCTCTTTTTCTGATGATTGTTACACAAAATTATTTGATTTGGCAACCGAGAATGCTTCTCCAATTTGGAATTGTGGAGCACATATGGATTTTATTAGAACAGGTGCTTTTGTTCCAAATAATGAATTTTTATTGGCGACAGGTTTTTTTTCTTCTAATAAGGAAAAATTTTTTTAATAAAATTAAATAGGATCTTATGACAACACAATTCATTTATGGGATACTAGGCAAGATGGAAGCAGTTTTGTGCGTGAATTTAATCATGGTTTACCAGTCGAAAAAATTTTATTTATGTCTTCACAAAATAAGTTACTTGCTTCAGCCGGTGGAAATTTAATAAAATTTTGGGATTTAAATAATGGGCAGATTGTCAAGGAATTGCAACTTCATAAGAAAACGGTTTGGGGTTTTCAATTTTTATTTAAGTTGGGAAAAATTTTGGGAGTAATTCGAGTTGGGTGAACTTCTTCTTGCCTCAGCTTCTTTCCCTGTTGGAGAGCTTTTACATTTTGGTGAGAAAGGACTAAGGTTTGGGCTGGATCTGTGGGAGTCAAGACCTGAGTCAAGTCCAAAGATATCAAGTCAAGTGTTTGATTATGATTGATTGACTAATCTAATCAAGTCCAAAGCCCAGATCTTGGCATTCGGACATCGTAGATTTTCCTGGCTTCAAAAATTATTCCAGTCCCGAACCAGACTAAAGATTTCGTTTTTCTACTATCATTAAAAAAAATTTTTTAGATAACTTCCCTCAATTTATCAAAAGATGAAACCTTTTTAATTAGTGGCTCGACTGATCGTCGAGTTAATATTGTTAAATTGGACAATTTCGATTTGGTTCATACTTGGCATTTGGATGCACCAATACAATCTTTGGCTATTGACCCTTTTGATAATCATGTTGCTTTTGGATTAGGAAATAATAATTTGGCTATTTGGAGGCGAAGGGAAGAAGAAAAAGTTGAAAAAATTAAAAAGACAAAATCTGGAAAACGCAAAAGGAAACGAAATGAATCAAAAGAGGTTTTACAAGAAACAATTACTAATAATGATGTTGTTGATATACCTGAAAATATTGAAGAAGAAGAACCAGAAGAAAGGCCTAAAGGATTGATTATTTTCAGAAAAGAAAGAGATGGTGAACAAGAAAAAGTTGAATTAAAATTAACAGAAAGACAATTGGAACAGGTTTTTTAAATCTATTTTTATCTAGATTTGGGCAATTTTTGGGGAGAGCATAGAGGGATTTTTGGGAGTGTATAGGGGGATTCTTTAAAAAATTTTGGCTAGATTTGGTATTAAAAGAGTAGATCTGGCTAAATGATTATCTTCCAAAATTTTTACTGGTTCAAATAAATATTGAAAAACCAAACCATTTTTATTAAGTTTCAGCTGCTTGGATATATGTCCTTTATTCTAATCTCAAAATTCCCCCCAATATTCTTGAACGGTATTAAGTCACATTTTAGAGTTATTAAAAACCCTAGGCTTGTGGCTTTTTATTTCTCATTTTTTTTTGATTATATTAATTATTTCTATTTTCCACAGATGAAACTTGGTGACCATGATTATTTATTACGTGAAGGCCGTGTTCAAGAACTTGTTTCAACTATACTTTTAAAAATAAAAAATTTTTCATTTGAATATATTGTTGCCGTTTTTCATCAAATTCGTATTCGACAACAACTTAAACTTGCACTTTCTAATCTTGAAAGATTTGAACTTGTTAATCTTTTTCAATTTTTAACAAATAATATTGGAAACAAACAATTTTTTGATATTTTATATGATGTGGTAGTTGTTACATTAGGTTTTCTTTTTTAATTTTTCTTAAAAGGGAATCTTGGAGGGTTTTAGTGAGGGGATTGATTTAAAGGGAATCTTGGGGTGGGGTGGAGTTTAGTGAATCTGGGGGTGGACATGGACATACATTTTAGTGAATCTTGGAGAGGGGGGCATGAACTGAATCTGGGGGGGGGCATGTACAATGTCACTTCTAGATATGAAAATTGAGTCTAATATTTGTCAAAAAAAATAACTAAAATTAATTCAAAATTATTCTAAAATTAGGTACTCAAAAATAACGTTTAATATAACTGGTTGTAGGAACCTCGTAGAATCCACATAAAGATATGAAGCTTCTTCAGAATTTTTTTCATAGTTTTTAGCTCCCCCACTCGAACCAAGAATACTTTCTTCTAATTTCTTTTATTTTTTAAGAGATTTATGTCCAGAAACCTTTACATAGAGATATTCGCAACGCTGTTCGCCTTCTTCAAAAAATATTAGATAAAGAGATTGAAGCTCAGAAAAAACTTTTACGAAATGGAGGCCTTTTTGAAATGATGAAAAATGGAAATAAAAATAATTTAACAGCCAAAAAAGAGGAGAAATTAAATATTAAAGAAGAAATTAAAAATGTAGAAATGAAGGAAAATGAAGAGGAGGAAGGCGAAGAGGAAGGTGAGGATGAAGAAGATGAGGATGAAGAAGAGAAGGAGAAGAAGAAGAAAAAAGAGGAGAAGGAGGCGAGGAAGAAAGAGGAGAAGGATGAAAAATCAAAAGAGTTGAAGCAATCCAAGATGAATGGAAAAATAAATTTAAATAAACCGGCGGCTATTAATGATGATAATGATGATGAAACAAGTGGTGATTATAGCAGCAATGAAGATGAATAAAATATTTTAGGTTTATTTGAATTTGTGTTATTTTAATTAGAGACCGGACCTAGACGAGATTTCGATAGAAAATCTCGATTATCGTTAAAGAGAATTTTTTGAGATATCGATTCTCGTAAGAAAAATTTTGCGAATTATCGAGATAATCTCGATTATCGAGAATTTTTCGAGATCGAGAATTTTTTGAGATCTCAATTCTCATACGACACTCAGTCTCAATCCGGTCTCTAATTTTAATTTATTTTTTGTTATTGTTATTTTAGATTTTATTTTAATTTAAAAAAAGTATTAAATAAAATGATTTTCTTTTATTTTTTTCCCAAAAAATATTTTTTTGTTTAATTTAAAAAATATTTTTTAAATTTGTTTTATCATTTAATTAAATTTTTAAAACAGGACAGGATAGCTTTGTGATTTGTTGAAGGAGCTTTCCACCTCAATTGTTGTGTTCATCATTACCTGTGGAAGAAGATTCGCACAAAGGTTTTTGAATTATTAATTTGTAAAGTTCATCTATTAAATTAATATTAGTCTCATTACTGGGTGGTTGAGAAATCTGTAATTTAGGAAAATTTTTTGAAATGCTAAAAATTTTTCAAGTTTTGGATTTTTATTTCTCTAGTAGATGAACGTTTAGGAATTGGTTTCGGGTCGTGAAAAAGTCCAGGCTAGGGGGATTAGGAGAAGGGCAGGTCGAGTTTTTCGAAAATTTTTCGATTCTAGTCGAGAAAAGTCCGAAAAGTTGTGAAAGTTTTTTTTCAAAAGTAACCATCAAAAATTTAGTGACATCCCCGGTATATATGTTTTTGTATTTTTTCACAGTTTAATATTTTGGCAGATTTTGGGGGTTGGATTTCGTTGCGCTCCTGAACTCCTTATTTTTTTTATTTTTAATATTAAAAAATTTTAAGATCACAAAAGACCTACATTTGTCAAATTATTTGTTGCTTCTCCAACTTCTTCTAATTGTTCAGTATATTTTAATAGACAAACAACGAAAATAAATAAAATTAAACAACAATTTTTAAAAATAAAATTGCAAGGAAAACAATAATACATTTTTGACTTTAACAACATTTGACTGAAAAAAATAAGAGGAGAAGAAATGGCTTGTTCAGCAATTTTCTTTTTGGATATGAAAGGAAAGGTTGGTAGTGATTTTTTAATTTAACAAACAAGCAAACTTGAGTTTTTAAGAATATAAGTTTGTCAAAAACTTAAGTCTATGAAAATGTTTTTAATAAAAGTTGGTTGACTTAAGTTTGTTTTTTAATAAAACTTAATTGTAAAGGTTGGTGATGATTAAACAACTTAGGTTTAATCTGAGTAAGCTTAAGTTTTTAAAACTTGAGTGTTAAACTTAAGTTTGTTTTTATGTAGACGTAAGGTTGTTGGTTTTTAAGTAAACTTAGGTTTATTATAGACTTAAGCTTACTTTTTTTTAATAAACTTAATTTTTCCTTAAAACTTTGCGTTAACTTGAGTTTAATTTTTAAAATAACCTTATTTCTAATTGAACTTATTAAAACTTGGGGTAAATCGATATAGCCAAAACACATGGTTATATCAGCTACTTGAAAATAAAAAATAATAAAAACAAAATAAGAAAAATAATAGCCTTTTAATTTTGTGTTTTTTATTCATTCCTTTACTTGCACATTGGCGTCGCCTGTTTTTTTTCGTTGTACAATTTTTTCTGTTGGCACACACACAATGTGTGTGGGCGACGCCAAATGCCATTAGTCACAATAATGATGATTTTTTGTGGTTTTTTACCTTCTGTTGCACCATTTTCATATTGTTTGTTTTTTGGGAGAGTTTGTGGCCCGCTAGCGACCTCTCTCTTATTTCCGTTTTGCTTTCCATTTTTCTTATGATGCAATCAATTTTGTTTTCATGCAATCTAATGTTTTGACTAAAATTCGGGAGGTTTTTAATTATTTTTTTTATAAATTTGTGACCTCAATAGTTGATAAACAAAAGGCGGATTTATATTGAGATAAGGCACTAAAACAACATGGTACCAGGGAAAAAGTTCGCGGGCAGAGTCACTTCAGATTTATCTATTTATATAAATCTGCCCTCTGTTGATAAACTTATTTTTATCTTTTTCCCACATATTCCCATTCCCATTATCAGCGTTCCAGTCTCATTTTTTTATTTGTTATTTAAGAATTATCTAGTATTTGTGATACCCCTATTTTTATCTTAAAATTAATTAATCTAAAACGAATGGATTTCAACATTAACGCTTTGAATATTTCAAATCAACTGTTTCAACAACAGCAACAATCTAATAATAATATACCTCTCGCTAATACCTTTTTTAATAACAACAATACATCAGCTACCGCAATATCTCAAGGAATTTTAGCTTATTCTAATGCTTTAGCTTTTTGTCCTGTTGCAGAAAATAGTAATAGTGATCCAACATTTTTATCTTCACCAATAAATTCGTCAACAAATATTTGGGAACAACATTCTTCTAGTACTGCTTCAGAAGCTTCCAGTTTTAATAATATTGAAGGTACTTCAAAAAAAAATTTTTGACTGATTGACTAAAATCCGTACCATATATGGGCCTTGTCGCATTTTAAAACACGGAATTCTGCAGAAAGTAGAAGGCCGCCCATCTCTGATCCGTTCTTTAGATTAGGGATTCTTTCACATAATAATGATTTTTTCTCAGTCATTCAAATATTAAGCCCGTTTTTATTTCTTTCGATTAAAAAAATTTTTTTTTCTTCTCTATGTAGAGGAATCTAAGAAATATTTAATAGGTCCCTCCAACTTGTCCCAACAACATTTATCAACATATCCAAATTGTTGGACAGCATTTTCAAATTATAACACCAATAACACATTAAATGAAAATTCAAGTCCAGAATCTTTTTCTAATTTTGCAAAGACTAACAACAACAACATAGGACAAATTAGAACACCACGTCAACCTTTTTCTTGTTTATCAAATAATAATTTGGTTGAAGAAATGAATTTAGAAAAAGGATTAGAACATTCAAATCATAATATAAAAACTGAAAATAATATCCTAAAATGTCCTTCATCCACAACAAAAGAATTTCGAACAGAATTGGAAAGACTTAAATATTGGGAACGACGTTCAAAAAATAATGAAGCAGCAAAACATTCTCGAACAAAACGTCGTGAACGAGAACAATTATTGCAACAAAAAGTGATGGAATTGGAAAGGGAAAATTTACGTTTACGTAATGAATTGGAAGAGGAGAAAAGAAGAAAGTATAAAAGTGAAATGAATGAATTTTAAATTAATTCTGTTTTTTGTTTTTGGCACTTTCCCATTTTTTCCATACTGGGATTTTCTTTAAAAAAAATTTTTTTTGTCCAAATTGTTTGCACTGTTTTCTAAATCCTTTTTGTTTTTGTATATAAAGTTTCTTTTAAATTTTAATTTGGTTTAATCGAGAATAATTTATCCAAAACATTTGTTAATTTTCTTATTTTGTTTTTGGTTATTTTGAATTTTCAAGTATGCATTCTTATTAGAGAACCAAAGCGAGATCTCAAACAAACTTCTCGGTTATCTGAGTTTGATTTTTTTACAAGTCCTTATAAATAGAGGGTCATCCCGAATGGTTTTTAGAATTACAGGATTTTTTATTCGGGTATTGTGGTGAAAATCTGCTTGGTCTTAGGATTAGGCTTTAGATGTAATTATGGAATTGTCCAAAAATATCGGTAATACTGTAAAAACGAAAATACCTTTATTGGAAAAAGTTTAAAAAAAAATTTTTTTATATTTATTTAAAAAAGGTATTAATTTCTCGAAATTATCGTGGAGATGTTGACTTGACAATTATTGAAAAATTTATTCCTTTTCTTGTGGATATGGAAGAGGAAGGAAAATTGACTCCTATTGTGGATGTAGCTGATGCTATTTTTGTGTTTATTAAATACAATAATGTTTATGGTATTTTAAAGATAAATTCGATTTTAACAATGTTTAATAAATTTTAAGTTGTTGCCGTTTCTGACCATAATGTTAATGTAGGTTTTTTAAATTTTTTAATTAGGGTTTTTTGGTGTTTTTTGATGACGGATATTTGGCAGCATTCATAAAGAAGATTTTTGAGCTCCAAAATGTTTAGAATTTTTATTTTTGGACGTTTACTGTTTGACTTTTCTAAAGATTCCAAAATAAAAGTTCAAGAAAAATTCCAAGTAATTTACCAAGAAATTTCAGAAAAAAAAATTTGGAAATTTTTTTTAATTTTCAAAATATTAGGAAAATTTAGCGATTATTTTCTTGACGATTTACAATTCTTTAATTTAAAATTCTGGATTTTTTTAGAAGAGTTTTTAACACTTTTATTTACATTTTTTGTATTTTTTTTCTCATTTTTTATGTTTTATAAGTTCAATCTTAACACTATTAAATTTCTTAAAATTAAAATTTTTTTTATATATTTAGGTAGCTTTAATGCAAACATTTCTTTACAAACTTGTTGGTGTTTTTTCTGAATATTTTAAAGATGTTGAGGAAGAATCTGTTAAAGACAATTTTGTTATTATTTATGAATTGCTAGATGAAATGATGGATTTTGGTTATCCTCAAGTTACTGAAGGAAGAATTTTGAGAGAGTTGCTTTTTATCAATTTTTTTTTCTGTTTAATTTTCCTAAAATTTAAGGTATATAACACAAGAAGGATATAAATTAGAAAAGAGCCAAATACGCCCTCCTATGGCTGTGACTAATGCAGTTTCGTGGCGTTCTGAGGGTATTAAACACAGGAAAAATGAAGTGTTTTTGGATGTTATAGAATCTTTAAATTTACTGGTTTGTGTTTTTTTAAATTTTTTAGAGTTTAAAGAAAATCATTGATAGGGAGAAATTTGCGGACAAAAACAAAGGAAAATTTTTTCTATAAGAAATTATTTGCCGCTGTAATTTTTATTCCAATTTCAATAGAATTGTCCGCAAAAGTCAGTCCGCAAAATTTTTTTCGATATTTCGATTTAGTAAATAATTGAAAAATATTTCCGAGTCTAATATTTTTAACCTTATGATTTCTGAATTTTTGAATTTTTTTTGTTTCGACCACTAATAGGTTAATAGAAAAAATAGGTAGTAAAAAAACGAATAGGTCCACAGTTCTATCCGCAGAAATCCCAATTTTAAAAAATAAACTAATTTTTAGGCAAATGCTAATGGTGTTGTTTTACAAAGTGAAATAATTGGTTCAGTTAAAATGCGTGTATTTTTAACTGGAATGCCTGAACTTCGTTTAGGATTAAATGATAAAGTTCAATTTGAGAATACTGGAAGTTTGCTTTTTTTTTAATTTTTTTTTTTATTTGGTTTTTGAAATTTTTTTTAAAGGAGGAAGAAGCAAAACAGTTGAATTGGAAGATATTAAATTTCATCAATGTGTTCGTCTATCGAGATTTGGTATTTTTTTTAAATTTTACTAAGAGGTTGTCCACGACCGATCAATTAACCGATGAATTTCAAGTAGGCCGATTTCTTGACCTATGCTTTTGTGGTTGGGCAATTTTTCAATATGTCCGCAAATTTCGAATTTGTCCGCAAATGTCGAATTTTGTCCACAAGTTTCGATTTTTGTTTTTCAGGTCATATTTATTTTTAAGGCGTTTTTCAGGTTTTTAAGGCAGGGGAGGAGGGGAATTGAAAAATCCTACTCATTTTTTACTTTCCTTCCTCGGTTTTTAAAAATTTTCCCATGAATATTATTGTAAGATGACAAACTGACTGATTCTGAGTGAGTTCAAAATCGGTTGTGGACAGCATTTTCATTGAAAATATATTAAAAAATCTTTTTCTCAAAAGAGAATGATCGTACAATTAGTTTCGTTCCGCCAGATGGAGAATTTGAATTGATGAGTTATAGGTTGAGTACAGTTGTTAAACCTTTGATTTGGATTGAAACTGTGAGTTTATTAAAAAATTTTGTTTTCTATTTATTTTTTAAGGTAATTGAACGCTTTTCACATTCACGTATTGAATACATGATTAAGGTATATGTATATTTTAAACCTTTCTTGGAGGGGGGGGGGGGGATTATTCAAAAGAAAATTGCGGACAGCATTTGCAGATTTTTTTCGATATAAAAAGGTCTGCAAAATATTTTAAATTTGCGGACTTTTTTTCCAATGTTAACAAAGTCCGCATAAGTTGTCCTCAAAGATTTATTTTAAAATTATCTAATAAAATTTTATTTTTATAAAGGCAAAATCCCAATTTAAACGTCGTTCAACAGCCAATAATGTCGAAATTATTATACCAGCACCGCGTGATGCAGACACTCCTCGATTTAAGGCAGCAATAGGACATTGCCGTTATGTGCCAGAAGAAACTGCTTTTATTTGGAATATTAAAAGTTTCCCAGGCGGTAAAGAATATTTAATGAGAGCACAATTTAAATTGCCAAGTGTTGTTAGTGAAGAAGCTGAAAGAAAACCGCCAGTCAAAATTAGATTTGAAATTCCTTATTTTACTACATCTGGAATTCAGGTTTGTTTTTCTTGAATTTCTTATAATTTTTAAATTATGGGGGTTATTTGCTGAAATTCGAATTTTCCGCAATTTTTTGCGGACGAATATTTTGTCCGCAATTTTCCGAATTTTGTCCGCAAAAAATTTGCGGACAAAAAATTTTCGTTTTTTTAACTCGAATTATATTTTAAAGGTTCGCTATCTAAAAATTATTGAAAAGAGTGGATATCAGGCACTTCCATGGGTTCGTTATATTACAACAAATGGAGATTATCAATTACGAATCCCATAAAACTAATTTTAATTTTAAAAAGAAATCTCAGAAATTTTTTTAAATTTTTGTGGCATTTAAAAACACACATTATACTACATGTATTGACAGCTTTATACTATATTAATTTAATTTTGAAAATATTTAAATTTACTAAAATGATCTCTCTCATCATTTTGCATTCATTTATTCTGATTTTAATTTTTTTTTGTCCGCAAAAAATTTGCGGACAAAAAATTTTGTCCGCAAAAATTTGTATAAAATCTTATTAAATTTATTTGTTGATTGTTTGGAATTTTTTGTTTAATCAACGGAAAAAAATATTTTTTTAATTTAAAATTTTTTTGTAATTTTTAAGATTTTTTTAGTAGTAGCATAATGGCAATGAGAAAATTTTTAATTAATTTTAATTATTTAAATAATTATAAAAATCAAGCAGTTAGATTTTTAACAACAGCAAGTACTTTAAGCAAAAATTCTGATACTATGTTAAATGAAACAGCTACAGAATTAGTTAAATCTATTGTTGAAGAATATGAAAGTAAAGGGAAAATATTTACATTACCTTGGGTGGATCAACATGTGAGTTTTTATTTATTCTGATTTTGTAATTCTTATTTTGATTTTTAATTTTGATTGTCTGGGTTTTCTGATATTAAATTCTGATTTTTATTCTGATTTCTAATTTTGGTTTTTAACTCTGATATTAAATTCTGATTTTTAAATTCTGATATTAAATTCTGATTTTTAAATTCTGATTTGAAATTCTGGCTTTTAATTCTAATATTCAAGTTCTGATTTTTTTAATCTGATTCAACTCTGATTCTAAATTCTGATTTTAATTCTGCTTTACGTTCAATTTTCTGCTTTTTTAATTCAAAATAAAATTTTTCTAGGCAATTAATTCAGCACTTTATCCTTTCAAAGAATTATTAAATCTTGGTTGGTTTTTTTCTTAAACAAATTAAAATAAAAATTATTTTTTGAAGGTATTCAACCAGAATTTTTAGAAGATGCTTGTTTACACGAGGAAAAACTTTTTCGTTCAATGATTAAAAATGGCCAATCTATTTATAAAATGCTTACAATTTTTGTCGAGAATTTTATAATGAATTATGAGGATTCTATTAGAATGTTTGCAAAGTAAACGAAGATTTTCTAAGTATAATTTTTTGCTAAAAGTAGCTACTAAAAATCAGAATTCAGAATATCAGAATTTTAATGTCAGAATCTTAAAATCAGAATTTACGACCGAAATTTTAAAATCAGAAATGAAAACCAGAATTTTAATATCAGAATTATAAAATCAGAATTTAAAATCTGAAATTAAAATCAGAATTTTGAAACCAGAATTTCAGCCATAATTTTAAAACCTAATTTAAAATCAGAATTTTGAAACCGGAATTTTAAGACCTTAATTTTTAAACAAAAATCTAAAATCAGAATTTAAAAACTTACAATTAAATATTAATTTCAAGGTGGTGTGACTTACTTGAAAACGAAACTCCCCAATCAATCCAAAGCCGAATTAATTTATTTAGTGGTCGTGGACTAGCTTCAGGAATTGGTTTAAGAAGAATATTTGAAAAATGCCCAGAATTATTATTTGGTTCTGAAGTGCAGAAAATGGATATTTGTTTGGAACAAATTAGCAATTTTTTTGAATCTGCGGATGTAAGTATTAGAATTTTTGAAAAAATCCTGAAAAAATAATTTTTTAAAAATTCTGAAAAAATTTTTTTAACTTTAATTTTTTATGAATTTTAAAGATCGAATTTTAAAAAATCAGAATTTTAAAATCAGAATTCGATATCAGAAATTTTAGATTATAATTTTAAAACCAGAATAAATCAGAATTAAAAAGCAGAATTAAAAAGAGTTAAAGACCAGAATAAGTCAGGATTAAAAACCAGAATTTTAAAATACCTTTCAGAACATTAAGTATCAGAATTTTAATATGAATGGAAGAGAAAGTGAATAATATGGAGTGGGCGTCTAAGTAGATATTTAACAACAAAATAAAATTAATATTTTTTTTTAAATTTACTTTTAAATTTAATTTTAAATTTAATAATTTTTTTTCAAGTTAAAAACAATTGTAAATAATACTCCACATATTTGTTTGTTAGATCCAACAGAACTGGAAAGTAAATATGAGGTAAAAATTTTTTTAGAAAAAGAAATTTTTTTTGAAAATCTTTCAAAAAAATTTTAAAATTAAAATAATATTTTTTTTTGTTTTTTGGAAAAAATAAAAAAAGATTTTTTTTTTTAGTTTTCAGAAAAAAATTTTTATTTACAAAAATAATTTTTATTTAATTTAAAGTACATTTATTTCCATATGGGTTTTGTTAGTGAAGAATTAGCAAAAAGTAAATGTTGGATGGATTTGGATTTATTTTCAATAATTGATAGGCATTCTTTACTTTTAAAAACTGGAAAATATTTTTACCCTGATCCAAAAAGGCCCCAATTAAAAAAGGTTTTTTTAAATGAATTTTAAGTCCAAAAATAATTTTTTTTTTGTAAAGGAAAATCCATCACCCGAATTAATTTTTGATACACCAGAAAATAAATTTGCTAATTTGGTTGCTGATGTTGAACATGGTAAAAATTTATTTAAATTTTAAAAAAAGTGTGGTTTGTGATCCCCCTTTTTACACCTCAAGAAGTACACCTCAACTGGGTCCTAGACCCTATAACTTATGAAGTGATGGTCAGTTTGGTCTGGGGATTGTGGATAAACTCAAGGGACAATAAATCGGATTCTGAAGGAAATAGAAAAAGGGAGGGTACTTCAGAACCAAATAATAATTCTGGGCATTTTTCAAATATTCTTCTTAAACCAATTCCTGAAGCTAGTCCACGACCACTAAATAAATTAATTCGGCTTTGGATTGATTGGGGAGTTTCGTTACAAACTAAAATTTTTTCCCAAAAATTTTTTTTAATTTTTAGAGGAATGGTTAATTTTTCGAGAACTTTGTGAACAACAACGTAGATTGCAAGATAAACAAGAACCTTATGAAAAGTAAGCAAAATTTGTTTAAAAAAAAATTTTTTTTTTAATTTAAAATTATTAAAGAATAAAACCTTCACAACGTAAAGCTTTTGAACGTCGTTTAAAAGAGAAGAGAGAAAATATGGAAGGGGAAATTGAATAGAAAAAAAAATTTTTTAAAAATTTCTAGCTTTGGTCTAAAATCAAAAAAAAAATTTTTTTTTTATTTATTTAATTTTTTTGTTGTTGAAAATTTTTAATATTTTTTTACAATTTTTTGGTTATAAAAAAATAAAAAAATTTTTTTTTTTGTAAAAAGTCAAAAACTTTAAAAAATGTTTTTATATTATTTTTTAAATTTTTTTTAAATTTTTTTTTAATTTATTATTTATTTAGTTGGAGAATATGTTTATTAAAAAAGAAAATGTATGTGTTCATATTTTGTGTTCAAACAACAAAAAAAAATTTTTTGATTAAAATGCGTGGATCGTTAAGGTGGGGGATTTTTTTTTAAAAAATTATTTTGTCGGATCTCATTTATAGATACATTTTGGAGACAAAAATCTTGTCAGATAATGAATTTTGTATCTTAAATTGAATACATTGTTTAGACCCCCTCTCAATGTCCCACCTAAATTTTAAAACGAATTCCTTAAACAGAGGTTTATCTAATTTTGGGAGTCCTTTGAAGTTTGAAAGTCGCTCAGCCCTGGCTTTTTCGAAAAACCGAAGATTTTAGATTTCGATTAACCAAAGAATTTGGGGAAACCGACAACCCTACTCAGGCCCAATAGCCACTTCAACTTTTAAAAAAGCATTCTTTAAAAAGGGAGAGGTATCCATTATTGGAGGTAGCTAGAAATGAGGTCCGACTAGTAAAAAAAAATATTTTTTTTGTCAATTTTTGTAACAAATATTTTCTTTATTTTTTTATTTTTTGCAAAAATTTTAATAAAAGGGAAGGGAAAAAATATATTTACGTCCATTAAAATTTTCCTACATAACTAAAATAATTTTTAAAAATAATATAAAACTTTAAAGCCCAAAAACAAAATTATTTTCATTTTATTATTATTTTGTGTTTTTTCTATTTTTATTCAATTAATTTTTTTTTCTGCTAACTAAAAATTGCAAAAATAAATTTTTATTTCCTTATTATTTTTTTCTCTTTTATTTAATTATTTTTTAATTAATTAATTTTTTTTTTTTTTTCTTTCCTTTCTTTTATTTTTACCTATTTTTAAATTCATTTATTTACACATAACAATTAATTTAATTTATTCAAAAAAAAATAATTTTTTTGAACGTTCAAAAATTATTTTTATATTTTCGTGATTCTTTAAATAAATATATGCCTACAATTTTTAAAATAATTATACGATTTAAAATATTTTTGATTCGGTTCTTTAAAAAAAAATTTTTTTTTTATTCCTTTGATGCTGAAAAAAGACTTTCTTTCCCCCAAGGAAAATTTTTTTTTCAAAATTTCCCCCCAAAAAGATTCTTTCCCCAAAGGAACCGCAAACCCAATCTACCACAGAGCCATATTTTCGTTCAAAATTGTCGAGAATCCAGGACGCCCTCGACTCCGGACTCCTTCTTCCACTTGTTGACCAGTGTTCGGAAATATAAAATTTGCTCTATTCGTACTATCTTCCCTTATATCCTTCATAATCTTACTCGTTCTAATTTTTTTTTTCTTGTAGCTTCTAAACACGGGTATTGCGCACATTTTTTAAAGAAAAATTTTTAAATTTTTGCAAAAGCTCTCTATTTATTTTTTTTTTAATTTTTTATTTATCATTTTATTTTTGTTTATTTATTTACGCATTTAAATTTAAAAAAAAATATTTTTTTAAAAATAATCTTACATTATTTCTTACAAAATAAATATTTTTAATAAATAAAAGCTCTCCTGCTGCTAATCTGTCTGCTATGTTATTTACTTATTTTGTAAATATTATTTTTAAAAATTAAAAAAAAAATTTTATTTTTTGGTCTCTATTAGCACGTACATAAACGTACACAATTTTTTAAAATTAATTTTTTTATTTTATTTTTTTAATATTTAATCTTTATAAAAATATTTTTTTTAATATTTTGTAAACATAATTTTTTTTAATAGTATTTTATTTTTTTTATTTATTTTTTATTTTTTTTTTATAAATTTTGCTTTAATTATTGGTCCTGTCCAGCAGGGGTGCCTGCAAATGAAAATAAAATATTTTCCGCAGTCCGCAATTTTATTTTTAAAATCCGCAGCCGTAATCTGCAATTGCGGACACCCCTGATCCTGTCTGTCCAAATACATATTGTCTTTAATTAAAATTAAGGTACAAAGATTTTGTCTCTAAAATTAGAAGGATTTAAAATAAAATTTTTTTTTTAATTTTAAAATATGACATTTTTATTTAAATATTTTTTTTATGTAATCTATCATGTGATATAGTATATTTAATTAATTTTTTAATTTTTTTTTAATCTACTTTATCCTTATTTATTAAAAAAAATTCTTCCATCTTTGTCCTTCTTTAATAATTTTTTTATAATTAAAAAAAAATTTTTTTCTAAATATTTTTTGCGACACTTAAGTTCTTACGTCTTGCGCCTTCTTCAAGAAACACCTTTTTAATTCCTTCTTTTTTTTCTTTAATTTTTTTAATTTTTCCTCACCTTTTCCCCTCAATTATATAGCTTTAAAAAATAAATCCCCCCATTTCCTCTTTAAAAAAATTTTTTTTTCTTTTTCTAAAAATTCTTCAGACATCCCTCTATATCCAAGAAACACCTTCTTAGATTCCGTCTTTTTTTAAATTTTTTTAAAATTTTTTTCTAAGTTTCCCCCTCGATTTTTCCCCTCAATTATATAACTTTAAAAAATAAATCCCCCCTTTTTCTCTTCAAAAAAATTTTTTTTTCTTTTTTTTTCTAAAAATTCTTCAGACATCCCTCTAAAAATGCCATTATTTAATTAATAAAAAAATAAAAATTTTTTATTATCCTGGAGTTGGCACAAAAAAATTTTTTATGGATTCTCTAATCTTTTTTTTCTTCTTCTCTTATTTAATCCCCCTTCTTTTTCACTCCCAAAATCTCTCTAAATTTATTAAATATACATATATTCCTTCCATCACTCTAAAATATAACGTTTTTTATAATTAAAATATTTATTTAATTTGTGTCGGATTTTTGAATTTTTTATTAAGGAAAAAGAAAATCTTTTTTTTAAATATATTTTTTGAACTGTGCACGCAATAAAAAACGTCAAAAATTTTTTTTAATTAAAAAAATTTTCTTTAAGGAAAAATACAGTCAAAAACCTCTTACCTTATATATGTACGTACGAGGCTTATTAATCTGTTGTTATATAACGAGATTTTTTTTAAATTACAGTTAGATTTCACTTATATTAGATACATCCTTAGAGGCCTAAAATGGCATATTTTGTAGTAAGATTACTTCAAATAGAGACTACCATTTGGGTAGCTTCCCCAACCTAGTAGCGAACTAGATATCTTAAATTTAGTACGAAAGAGTAACCACAGGTTCAGAAATATTTTCGGGTAGTTTCTTCCACTCTGTGGCCAACCAAATTTTATAAAAAAAATTTCGTTGCTTTAAAAAATTAGCTGTGTAATAGAAACGTATCCTACAATTTTTGGGGGTATCTTATAATAGTATCTAACTGTAATTTTCAAGAATAATCTAAAAAATAGGCTGAAGAGAATTTTCTTCTTCTTTTTTTTTTTGCGCACGCACCTTTTTTTTAAGAACTAAGCTAAGCTTAAAAATCTGGGGGAAATCCCCTTTTAATTTAATATATAAATCTCTTGAAGATTATCTTTTTTTATATTAGATCTAAAAATCTTTTCCTTCTTTTTTATTAACGTAAATGTTAAGATTAATTAATAGAGGTAAGAAAAATTTTTTTTTGCTGACGTTAATATTTATTTTTTCTGCTAAAGCAATTAAGGAAAATTAAGGAACTTAAAAAAAAAATTTTTTTTTGAAATTAACTTTGGTTCTATATATTGCAAAATTAAATACCGTATAATGACCGTAGCCAGGAAAAAAATTTTCCGGGAGGGGGAATAGGGGGAAACTCGTGTTAGCGCCGATGGTGTTAAAAAATTTTGAGAATTTTGGAAGGCAGGCAAAAAAAATCCCCCTACCCCCTGGCTACGGGCTTGATCGTATATACTCAAATAATTACCCCCGAGTAAATATTGTTTCAACTATGGCCCAAACGGCGCTTTACTACCGACGGTATTAAATTAAAATTTTAAGATTCTGATTTTAAAATTCTGATTTTAATTTCTGATTTTAAGATTCTGGTTGAAATTCTGGTTTTAATACCGTCGGTAATAAAAATAAAAAAAAAATTCCATATAGGGCGTACAGTACCCCATACGATTTTTAATTTCTTGAACCTTAATATGGGTCTTAATTCAAAACTTAAGACTAAGAATCTTGGACATCTCTGCTAATGAAAAAAAAATTTTTTTTTCAATTCTAAATTTTTTTAAGAAAAATTTTTTTTTGATTGAGATTAAAAAAAAATTTTTTTTTCCACTTTCTATTAGTAAAAAATGTTTACAAAATTTTGTATTTAATTTTTTATCTATTAAAAATTTTTTTGGCATTTTTAATATTTTTTTAAAAATAAAAAAATAAAAATCCTTTAATTGCTTTTTGAAAAAAAATAAAAATAAATAATCTAAATATTTATGTAAATACCATCACTACTAGCTTATTAAATTTATAGAAAATTTTAATAAATAATTACTGTAATATTTTTTTCTTCATTAAAAAAATAAAATAAAATAATGCTTCTATTTTTATTATATTTTTGCAAGTTTTCTTTTAGTTTTTCTTTATTTTTAAAAAATTTTTTCACAACATGGAAACAGTTGTTTTTCTATAATTATTTTATTTTATATTCATTTATTTTTCCAAAATTTTATTTTATTTTTAAATAATCGGCTTCATTATTATTATTTTTTAATTTAATCATGACACGGTATAGGGGAAAAGGGGATATCCTCTCCAAAAATAAGGGGATATCTCAAAAAGAGGCAGCTCCCTCGGACCTAGTAGCCAAATAAGACCGTCGCTTAAATTAGGTGTATCTGGTATTGGAGAGGGTGTATCTAATATTCGGGGTAACTAAAAAAGAGGTCTAATCTGACTGTATTCCTAAATCCCTTGATTTTCTTTAAAAAAAATCCGATTTCTCATACCCAGACTTAACTGGTCCTTCCACCTAGGACTCTAATAGGCAGCACAGGTCATTAGAGTCCCAAAAATCAGTTGATTGATCTCTCTTTTCCTTCTTATTTTTGCTACTTTATAAAATTCCTCTAATCGAATTTTTCTAATAATAATTTTTGCTTTTTTCTCTTCAACACAAGTGCAGAAATATAATTGATTTAATAGTAGGAGTAGTAGTAGAGAGAGAGGGTGGATGGAGGGAAGGAGTATTTGTGTGTACACATTTTAAATAAATAATTTGGTTATTTATTCGGTCAATGACTGGAACTTTTTCTTATTTTTGGGGTAGATTGTTTATTAATATTTCAACTTGTTTATATGCTTTATTTTACCGTTTAATACACCTCTGATTCACTGATCATTTTCGAACTCATTTTTAGGTGAATTGTCCATTCGGTGAGACCATCAATTCAGCGAATTGTTTTTTTTTGTAAATTGTTCTTTTTGTGAAAACGGGCAAAAATGGACCCTTTAATTCTTTGACCATTTTGGAACCTTTTTAGGTAACTCTAATCGGTGAATAGTCCTTTCAGTGAATTGTCTTTCAGTGAATTGTCTGTCCTTTCGGTGAATTGTCATTTCAGTGAATTGCCCTTTCTGTGGGTTGTCGGTCCTGTAATGGTCCCTTTTTTTCAAATTTTTTTTTCAAAAAAATTTTTTTTCTAGAATTAAACAAAGCATTAAATTTAGACTCAAATGTCTAGACTATAAATAAACTATAAATTAAAAAATTTAGAATTCTATGAAAAAGAAAAAAAGACATTTTTAGATACTATATAAATACTTCAAAGAATTGTTCTCTGTCTCTGTCTGCTATTTTTGCAGCGCATATTTTACAGCAGCAGCAGAGAGTGTTTTTGTAGTATGTAGTCTAACTAATATTAAAAATTCCTTTAACTCTTTAAACGACATAATGCTTATGCGACAAAATGCCAATAAGGCAAATTTTTGACAAAATGTCTATACGTCAAAATGCCAAGGCAGGCTATTTTCGACAAAATGCTTATGCGACAGAATGCCAACACGGGCAAATTTCGACAAAATGTCTATCTTTGCCTAAAGGTTTTCTTTGTTGGAGAAGACCAATTTTCTCTAGTCTAGTTAGACATTAGAGTCTAAGGATAGACATTAGAGTCTAGAATGCTTAGACTCTCTTATCTTTCTTTCATCCGTCTTTGACGTTTGAGTCTTGACATTTTGACATTTTATCTTGTTGTCTTTTTGTCCAGTACCATTTTGTCCATTGTCATTTTGTCCATTCAACATTTTGTCCATTTCAATTTTGTACTCAAACAACCCTCTTTCTCTCTTACCAGCTTTTTTTAAATGCTACTTGGAGGAGTGCTTTTTCTGCTTAAAATAATTTTTTTTGTGCACATTTGTCGTCATCGTTCATTTTTTACTTACTTACGGCCACCCGCCGCCATGTCTTTTTGCTGTCTTTGCTCTTTGTGCTCTCTATTTCCATGAGCTTTTTCCTTCTCTTATTTTTGTGTGCTTTTTTAAAAAAAATTTCCATTTAGCCGGCTTATTTAAAAAAAAATTTTTTTTTAATATTTTCTTAATTACTTTCTACAAAAAAAAATTTTTTTTCTGCAAATCCGGCTAGACATTTAAAAGAGAAGAAAATGATCTCTTTTTTCTACTTAAATCCCCCTTTTTTAAATGTCGAGAGAAACAACGCCCCGCCCCTTTTTTCTACTTAGATTTAATTAGAGGAATTAAAGGAGAGAGGGAAATTGAGACCATATAAATTTAGATTTTTTTTTAAATTTAATATATAAAAATTAAATATTTTTTAGTCTTAATCTTAAAGACTTTGGGTATTTAAATATTTATATTTTACTACAATTATTAATTCATTTTTTTACTTAAATTTAATTTTAGTAACTTTAATTTTAGCATTTACTATAACATTTTTTAATTGTTTAGTGGGTAGTTTTTTTTTTGGGGAACAAAAAAAACTCAACAATAAGCAGTGCTATCTATAAAATAGCTCAGATGCTGTCCGTAGCACGGCTGTACGCAAAAAAAAATTTCTGGAACCACAATCCGCAAAACCACGAATTTGCTCAGTCCATAAATTGCGTCCAAGCTCTGGTCCTCAATTATTATAAAATAATTTTTTTCCCTCAACCCCATTCTGCAAACCACAAATTATATAATCGTGATCCGCTGACAACATTAAAAAAATATTTGGAAAATTTTTTTTAAATTTTTTGGAACAAAATTTCTCTGCGATAACCTGTAGAAGTGTCCTACCCTCAATAATAAAAGAAAAAAAGATTGTGTCTCTCCCTTTTTTTTATTTTTTTAGAAGGCTTTTCCGTTTGCATTAAAAATATTGCAAAGCTCAATTTTAGACCAAAAATAAAAAAAAGTCCAAAGGCTAAAAGATAAAATATAAATACACATACTACATTTTTTTAAATAAAAATAATAGCTAAATTAAAAAATTTTTTTTTAATATTTTAAAATTCTATAAAATAACCTAGACTCAAATAAACCCACAAATTTGCTCCCATACTAATTCTGATACGTTTATTTAAGCTTTAAATAATATCAGAATTAAATATTCTGATATTTAATTTTATATTTTTAGTTAATCCTGATATTTAATAATCAGAATTATTAAATAATTAAATATCAGAATTCTGATAATTAAACAATTCTGGTTTTTAAATAATTCTGATATTTGAATAATTCTGGTTTTTAGATAATTCTGATTTTTAAGTTATTCTGATATTTAAATAATTCTGATATTTGAATAATTCTGATTTTTAAATAATTCTGATTTTTAAATAATCGTTTTTAAATATTCTGATCTTTAAATAATTCTGACCATTAAATAATTGTTATTTTTAGGTAATTCTGATTTTTGAATAATTCTGATTATATTTAAGTATGATTTTTTAAATAATTCTGTTTTTTTAATTAATTCTGGTTTTTAAATAATATATTCTGACATTTATTTAATTTTTAATTCTTTAATTAGCCTTTATAAATTAATAATTCTGATTTAAATAATAAATTAATTCTGAATTAATTAATACCCAGTAGAGAAAATTACCTCAACACGTGAGTAATTAAAAATAATAATTTTTAAATTATTAATTAAGGAAGTATATATATATTTTTTTGTATTTAATTTCAAATCTAAAATTGACGGCAGCTCTATAAATTACTTTTAAAAATAATTTTTATTTAATTTTTGTTCTTGCAAAAAAAAATTTTTTTTTTTAGTTGCTATGCGTTTTTGGGGGGGAATATATAGTATTACTGTCTAGTAGTTTACGTCATATTTCTATAATATCTTTAATAGCTTTTCTTATAAAAAAGGGATTAAAAAAAGATCTTCTCTTTTCTGCAGACTAAAAATTTTTAAAAATTAAGTGCCAGACAGGAGAAGCAGGAATTTAGTCTTGAGGGAATTAGTCTAGTTTAGAAAGTCTTCAGTTATTGGGGATTTTCAAGAATGAGTTCTTCTCTTGTCTAGAATCTTGTTACAGTCATGTCTTTGATTATACTTGGATTATTGGAAATTTATTTTCGGAATATTTTCGAGTTTCGATAACTCGTAAACTCGTGAGACCGAACCTTAGGTTCTTTCACTATACACTTGGGCCATTGTGGTTCAAAATACTTACGCCCATGAGGAGTACAAAGGAACTAAGTCTTGTCTCCGTCATGTAAAATTCTTTTTTGCGGAATATTTTCTCATGAGATCGGATCCTCAGGTCCGTTTCACATTATCAGAGTCGTATCCTCGATTAAACTTAGGCCCTTGGGATTTAAAAAATTTTAGGTTGGAGTTTATTGGTTATTTATTACTGATTGTGCCAATGAGACCCTAGATTTTGGAAATAAAACTGGGATATATACGTAAATTTGTGTATAGAAATTTGGCAGCTCTCTCGCTCATATCGTGATTTGACTGTATTTATTCAGCCATTTTGTCCCAAAGAAATTTTTTTTCTGAAAAATTAATTTAATCTCTCAGTCTAATCCACAAATTTTTTTTAACACTCTGATTCATTGAAGAATTCAGAAAAATTTCTAAAAAAATTTTAAAAAAAATATATAAATATAGTTTAATTTTTTAAGTCATTTTTCTACCTTTTTCTACCAAAAAAAATTTTTTTTTTGTATTTTCGTGTGGGATAAAATGTCTGAAATTAACTATAAAATTTATAATTAGACACGATGACATTTTATCCCCTCAAAAAATTTTTTTTCTTTGAATTTTTTTTTGTTCTTTTTTTGATTTTAATGGTAGAGTATTTAAAGTATTTTTTTTTAATTTTTTGAACCAAAAAATGACGGAAAAGAATTTTTTCTATTTTTGGCATTTTGACTTTTTCCCATTTTATACAAAAAATTTTTTTTAAATATATAAAATGCCATTTATTTTTAAAAATTAAAAATTTTTGTCTACGCCTAAAATTAAATGATTTATTCAATTTTTTTTCAAATTTTCTTTCTGTAAAAATTTTTGTAACTTCCTGTTCCTATTTTTTTTTTGCTATTTTTCTTTACCCTAATAAAAATTATTTTTTTGCGGTATTTTGACTAGAGATCGAACCGAGACGAAATCTCAAACAAAAATTTTGATAATTGAGGTTAAGATTTTTCAAGATATTTTGCACGATTCTCTCTCTCTCTCTCTCTCTCTTACGGACCTCCCCATATCCAGTTTCTCTACATTTGACTATTTTTTAAAAATTTTTCCTTAGCTTTTTGGTTCCAATTTTATTATTATCTTTAAATAAAAAGATTTATTTTTTTTTATTATTAAAAAATTAATTAATTGTATATACCACCTGTATATAATTTTTGATGACATAAACAAAAATTTAAAAAAATTTGAAAAAAAAATTTTTGGTGTATAAATTTTGCAAAAAAAATTTTTTCTTTCTTTTTTTTTAATTTTTCAAAATTTTTTTTTAAAAATGATTTTTAATTCCTTATTTTAAAAATAAAAATTAAAAGATTAATAATAAAAACAATACTTTGAATAAACTAGAAATTAAATTTAAAAAAAAAGTTTTTTTTATTTAATGTTTTTTTTTGAAAATTTTTTATCTCCTATGAAATATAAATCTTTTTTAAATGATTGCCGGAATTTTTTTTTTAATTTTTTTAAATGAATTTTTTTTTAATTTTGGAAATTTCTCTCTCTACTAACGCGAACTAATTTTTTTTTTATTTTTTAAAGATAAACACAAAAACCTTCAAGTTTCTCAAATTTATTTACTTAAAAAGACTGCTCCAAAAATATTTTAATTTTTTTAATAAATAAATTTAATTTGCTTCAATTATCTGGCCAATGATGGCCTTACAACAACAGCACAACCAGCACCATTCATCATCTTCAACAACAAATTCATCTTCTCGTATTTTACATTCTACTGGTTCAGCACAATCTATATGTAGTAATGGAAGTAATGAACAATTAGAAATGGAAGAAAATAATGGAGGAAGAGGAGGAGAAAATAGAGGAAGAGAAGGAAGACTTTCAGTTAGTGGAGGAGGAGGAAATTTAAATAATTGTCAATCACCTACAACTTTGGTAAAAAAAATTTTTTTTTTAAAGTCGTTTAGGAACCTAGGAGTAGTCAATAAATATTTTAAAATATTAAATTTGAAAAATACAAGTGAATGGACTCGAACCTTCAACCCTTTATTTAAAATCAATTTTGTAGTCGGCGCCTTTATCCACTTAACCAACTTGCAAAAAAGTTGTTAACGTCTATCAGTTAGGCGGAACCGGAACAGTTAGGCGGAACCGTAACCCAACGATTTTAAGAATTTTTAAGGCCTAAAAACTTATTAAAAATTTCCTTTAAAAGTATCCGGGTCAGATAAAAGGTTTGGATATCCTTCGGTCCGGATATCGGATATCCGAGGATTTCTCAGGATTCGGCAACCATTGCCCTAGTCTCCACGTTCTTTTGAGAGAGAGAGAGAGAGAGTCTCCAGCCTCTTGGGTCTGAAGAGTGGTGGGTATTATTTAGGACCTCCTAATTTAAGTGTCCGATTTTTAGCGGGTCCTATAATCTTTTTCTGTATTTTTTTTAATTTTTAAATTTTTAAAACAAACATTAAATAATTAAATTCTACCACCCGAAAAATTAATTCATTAAAAATTGATTTTTTCCAAATTTTTTTAAATTCAAAATTAAAAAAAATTTAAATATATTATTATAAATATATAAAATTAAGGAAAAAATTTTTTAAACGTTTGTTTAGCTTTTTTTTAAATTTTTTTTGGATGTGGAGAAAATTTGAGGGAAATTTTTTTTCTTTTTTTTTACTGAGCCAAAAAAAAAATTTTTTTTTTAATTATTTTTTTTTAATTCTCAAAAAAATAATTTCCTAAAATATTTTTTTCAATTTTAAAAATTTTAGAAAAATAATTTTTTTGAGTTCCAAGACGAATAAAAAATTTTTTGTGTTTTTTTGGTAACATTATTTCCCCCCAAACACCCTTTAACAGCATACAAATCTAAATAATTTTGTAAAAAAAAATTTATTTTTTTTCAGCTCAACAATTTATTAGGAAGTAGATCAATTAATCAAAATAATAATCATCAACAACAACAACATCCACATCATCAACAACAACAAGGAGTAGTACAAATGATCCCCCCTCCCCAACAACAATTAATAGATTTTGCTAATATGCAATCTCAATTAGCTGCTGCTAGTTATGCTGGAGGTAGTTTTAAAATTAAAAAAAAATTTTTTTTTGAATTACCTAATGCGGGCCAAAAGTCCCCCACCCCTCCCATTAATATTGCGCATAAAATTAATACTAGAAAAAAATAAGGTTGATCTTTAGGGTGCTGATCTCTTTTTTAATTTTGATTTAATCTCGCTATAACATATCAAAAAATCAGAATTTTTGATTGATTGATAAAAAAAAGTAGCTTTTTCAAAAAAATGTGATTTTTTGGTACTTTATTGAACATAACTTTTCTATTAATCAATCGAAAATTTTGATTTTTTGATATTTTGTAGCCTATTCAATTCTCTATCCAATGATACCAAGAACACTAGAAAATATCCGCCTCTTGAAAAGTTATAGAGCTCGGGTTTAACACGAATTTTCAACCTCATGAAGGAAGTATATAAAATTGAGAGTAGACTATATACATAAAATCTAAAGTTTATTAGAGAAAAAAGAATATTTTTTACCTAAAAATTACCCAAAAAAATTAATTTTATATGGCATACATATATTTTTGCGTGACTATTTAAATTAATATTTATATCTTAACAGTACATACCTATATATAATTATTATTATTCATATTAATTTATTAAAAAATAAACTTGTTTTATATAAATATACCTCTATAAATATTTATTCTTTTTATAGTAATAAAAATAAACTTTAAATTCAAGTTTATTTATTTTTACTGTAAGGAATTAAATAAGTTTATTTGGGTACGCCTCAGTTGAGTACACCGACTCGTTCGACTCCGGAGCCTATAACTTTCGAAGGGGCGAATATTTTTTAGTGTTCTTGGTACCATTGGATAGAGAATTGAATGGGCTATAAGCTACCAAAAAATCAAAATTCCTGTTTGATTGATAAAAAAGTTATGATCGATAAAGTGCCGAAAAATCACACTTTTTTAAAGAAAAAAGGTTAGTTTTTGGATCATAACTTTGTAATCAATCAATCGAAAATTCTGATTTTTTGGTATATTGTAGAGCTTTTAATTCTCTATCCAATGGTACCAATAGCATGAAGAAGTGACCCTTCCTTTTTATGAGTTATAGGGTCGGGATTGAGCCTTACTTAACGGCAGAATAAATATTATTTATTTTACAGTAATATTTTCTTCTTCATTCCTCTCCAGACATTTTTAATATTTTTCTTGTGACATTTTTATTTTTATATTTAACACAAAAATCTTTTTTTATGGAAGCATTAAAGAGATTTATTTAAAAAATATTAATATTCCCAATTAAATACATATACCTCCCCAATCTAAGATTTTATTTAAAATCAAAAAATGCTCCTCGTAAAAGATTAACACTCTTTAGACTAAATTTAACGGGCTTTTAGTGTGACCTCTAGGGGAGTGAGTGTCATAATTTTTAATTTTAGAAATTGTATTTTTTAGCAACATTTTTTTCTTTAAAATTTAATTTTTAATTCGATAAGCGCTGTAAAAATTAGAAAAAAAAATTTTTTTTTTCGTCTCCCAAATTTTTGTAAAAAAATTTAAAGGTTGTCTTCTTTAAAAATTAATTTTTCAATCACTTACATAAATAATATTTATTTTTGTGGCCTCCACAAATTTTTAATTTTTGGTCTTAAATACATAGACACAAAAACAAAATAAATAAAACACACTCAAATAATTTAATTAATTAAAATAAATGTTACATTAAAAAAAATTTGGTTTTGAGTGTGTGTATTAAAAATAAATAATTTTTTTATTTTTTTCATAAAAAAATTTTTTTGTCCGCAAAAACTGTCCGCAAAATTTTTTGTCCGCAAATATTGTCCGCAAAAAAATTTTTTCCGCAAATATTGTCCGCAACAATACCAACATATTTTTACAATTGCCTAATTTTTTCTTAATTAAAAAAAATTTTTTTTAGCCCACTTCCCCGATGAAATGAATAATTTATTTGGTTGTTCAAACGCTGCAGCAGCTGCCTCATTTGTTGCCTTTCCATCAACAAATTCAGCAACAACAATTATACGTTCTCAACAAGATTCACAACAACAACAACAACAACAACAACAAACTTCATTATTTACTCCATATTCACAACAACAACATCTTCGTCCTGGAGGAAATGTTGTTGAAAATAGAACGTGTAATAGTGTTCCTTCTGGTCAACAACAACAACAGAGACAATCAATTAGTTCTTCTTCTACAGTTAAAAGAAGTGTTCGATCTGGAGTTGATATGATTAAATGTTCTTTTTGTCCGAAAAAGTTGCCTGGACAAAATGCTGTGAGTTTTTCTTTTGAAAATTTTTGTCCGCAAAAATTTTAACTTTATTTTTTAGCTCCAATTACATCTTGAAGATTGTCGCATGATTCGAGTTCATGAGTGTGATCTTTGTGGGAAACGATTTAAAGCACGAGGAGGATTACAACAACACAATCGAATCCACGTTAATGATCGGCCTTATATGTGCCAGTAAGTTTTCTAAAAAACTTTAAAAAATTTTTTGTCCGCAATTTTTTTGCGGACAAAATTTTTGTCCGCAAATGTTGTCCGCAAATTTTTTTTCTTTTTTTTTTCCAGTTATTGCCCAAAACGTTTTACACAAAAGAGCCATGTTGACCAACACGAACGTATTCATACAGGTTCTAAACCTTTTGCATGTCAATTCTGTGGCAGGCAATTTCGTCAAAGATCTCAACAACTTGGGCATGAGGCAACACATTTACATAGAGGAGATCAACGTGTTGAAGTATTTAATTAATTTTTAAATTGTTTTTAAGAGGGTTTTTACTGTCTTGGGGATTTTTTGAAATACTTGGAAAGATGTTTAGGGTTTATTAAAAAACAGAAGAGCAGGAAAACGTAAAAATTTTTTCTGTCCGCAAATATTGTCCGCAAAAAGTTTTTTTTATTTTTACAAACCAAAGATTTTGGAATTTGAAGGCATTCTTATTCTTATCTATTTTTAACACCTTTATGGGCTGAAAATTAAAAAAATTTTTTTCTGTCCGCAAATATTGTCCGCAAAAAATTTTTAAAATGTTTTTCAATTTAGTTCAATTTTTATTTTAAAAAATTTATAAAAAATAATTTTAATTTAAAGAGACCAACACAACAACAGCAACATTCTGCAGATTCATCTAATAATACATTTGGCCAAATAGTTATGAATGGGGCAAATAGTTCAGCAGCATCAGATTTGCATAATTCTTTGTCTTCAGAACAGGTTTTTTTGAATTTTAAAAAAATAAAAAATTTTTAAAAATTTTTTATGGTTAGATTTTTTATATTTTGACATTTTAATGGAAACTAGAGGAAAAAATCAAAATCGTCCAGAAAAATTTTTTTTGTGACTTTTGCGGACATTTACTTGCGGACACCTTATTACTTAAACTTCTTTTAATAAAATAAAAGGGGTTTTATATACTCGTTTACAAAATGGTACTGCAGAATAGTATCTCTATTGGCTCTCCAGTTTCTATAAATTTAGAATTGTCCGCAAATTTAGTCCGCAAAATTCAAAATTTAAGAAACGTCCCAAAAATTTCTCCCAAAAAATTTTTAAAATTTTTTTAGAAATTTAAAACACAGAGTTCACCACTTTCTTCATCTTCCGACCATTTAGCCGCAGCAGCAGCCGCCGCCGCAGCAGCAGCTTCTCTAAATGGAGGGCATTTACAACATCATCAACAACAACAACAACAATCTTCTTTAAATTCTTCCCCTTCAACCTCAACAATTGCTATAGCTGCAGCAGCCCAACAACAAATGGCTTCTTCTTTTAATGGATTGCTTAGAGCTGCTGTTGAAGATGGAAATGGTGGGGGAAGAGGAGGTTTTCATCATCACCAACAAATGGAAAGGTAAATGATGAGTTTTTCGGAGTTTCCTGGCCCCTCTCTTAGTCCGCAAATTTTCTCCGAAAAAAAATTTTTGTCCGCAAGTTTTTTGCGGACAAAAAAAGTCCGCAAAATTTTTTGCAGACTTTAACAACAAATCCTTAAAAAATTTTTTTCTCAGGAATGCAGCAGTTGATAGTTTACTAGCAATGTCTGCAATGTCAAAGCATCACCAACAACAATTTCAACAACAACATTTGGATGAACAATTGCGTATAATGAGTGGGGAAAGATAACAAAATTTATTTTTCATATTTTGTTAGCCATAGCCCTAGAGTTCCAAGCATTTTTAGTGTTCTAGAGTATTGCGGTGTTTTTCAGGGTTTCCTGGTCCCTTAGTCCGCAAATTTTATCCGCAAAAAATTAATAGTCCGCAAGTTTTTTGCGGACTAATCAAATATAGATCTTTAGGGCTGGCCCTTATTTTAATTTTGGACAAATTTTCCTGCCAAAAAAAAATTTTTTTTGCATCTTCCTGGCCTACCCTTGATGTTAAAAAAAATCTTTAAAAAAATTTTCAAAAAATTTTTTTAATCTCAACTTGAGGTTAGGGTCAGAAATTCTTCTCAATATATCCATAAAAATACTTAAAATATCCCCATATATTTTTTATAGTCATCCACTCTCTCTACAGATCATCATTTAATTCTCTAAAATCAAAATTTCTTCTCTCTCTCATTTAAATCTTCTCAGGGTTGTTGTGATTCATTTTGATATTCATTAAAAAAATAAATTTTGTATTTAAAAAATAATTAATTTTTAATAAATTTTAGAGAGAATATTCTTTTTTTTTATTTACATTTAAATTTAAAATAAATGTGAAGTACGGAAAGTTTTCTTTAAATTAGGGTAGCACCCCGAGTCGGGTTTCTGGATTTGTCGGTGGTTGAGCCTTCGGGGTTCGGGTCGGGAAGTTTTTGCCTAAAAATTCATCGTGGGTCCGTTTCAGGGTTTCGGGGTGCTTTAAACGATAAAAAAATAACCCTAATTCAAAAGACCAGAAAAGCTGTTTTGTTATAAAAATTTTTTTGTTATTCTTCCTTAAATTAAATTCTCGTTTTAACCGCCTCCGCAAATTTTGCAAGTTTTTCTGTAATTTCGCGAATATTTCTCATTTTTTCTGGCACAACGATTTGGTAATGATGATTTCTTAAAAGCAAAAAAAAATAAAGTCGAAACTTCGTTTCAGTACATCCCCTGGGAAGGTGGAAAATAGGGTTGCACGGGCCCCAAAAAATCAAACCCCCCCCCCCCCCCAAGAAAAACGGGGACTTAACCGATATCTAAAAATTAATAAATAAAAATAAACTAACATGTCTTTAACGAGGGCGTTCTGGTCATAAATAGTTTGAATAAATTTTAAAATTTCTCCATTATTTTGTTGACTTTCCTGTTGCTGACCACCAACATTATTTTGTTGTATTGTTGGGTTTGATAGAAGTTGTGGAGGTTGGCGTTGTTGTTTGGAATGTGGTGATTGAGTAGTTACCTTTAAAACTAATTTTTTAAAGTTTTTAATTTGCGGACAAACTTCTTGTTGCCGAATAACATTATTGTCCATTGGTGGAAGACGTTCACTTTGCAGTTTATTAGAAGGTGATGGAGATAACTTAAAAAATAATTTTATGTTTTGGTTTAGTTTTAGAAAGAAAATTAAAATCTGCGGACAATATTTGCGGACAAAAAAATAAAAATATTTGCCATCGTGTTCTGGGGGTGAAAAAATATTCGACGGCCAATTCCAAATTAAATTAGAGAACCAACGTTTTTCTAAAGAAAGAGGGGGGGGGGTCAATAATCAAATGAAAGAAAATTTTTCAAACCTCAAATCGTCGTACAACAATTTTTTGCACAATTGGAGTAGGTACAGAGCGTTGTCGTTCTCGACGCCGGCTGGGAGGCGGTGAAGACTTTAAATAATAATTTTATATTTTAAAAATGTAAATTAAAAATAACCTCAAATTTCTGTATACGACTGGAATTTTTGTTGAGATTAAGATTTGGAGCAGTTTGCGGCACTTGAGGCATTGGAATGAAACGAGTTGGCGAACGACGTTTTTCTAGAAAATATTTTAAGGAGATAACTGTTAATAAATTTGGAGTAATATAACGCTATGGACTGTTGGTCCGATTCTAAGTTGGTGGAAGAATAAGGAAAAAAGGAAGAAAAAATCAGAAGAGGCCAGGGGAAAGGTGAACAGTAAACGACAAAATTACCAAATTTGGAATTAGGGCTGTTGATTCTAATAAATTTCTTTAGATTCCGGAATTTAACCGTAAATTTTCCGCTCGGAAATTATGGAGACGACAAACTTAATTTGGGAGATTTGCCCAGGCTAAATGTTCACCACTCAATTTCAGTATTAGATATAAACCTGTCTGAGGCAGACGCCTTGATTTTTTGGGTGGATCGTGCCCTCTACTACTAGTCGAAGGTTGAACAACAGCAGAAGCCACAGCACGTCTTGTAGTTTTCGGATAAACAACCGAGGTTCTTGGTGTGCTTTGTGTAGAAGTTTGTTGAGGAACACGTGGCCTAGAAGCACTTAGAGGAGTAATTGGTGCCTAAAATTAAAAAAAAAATTCTTTAAAGAGATAAAACGCGGTCGACCACCGATTAGTCTTCCACCAAATAGCAAGAATCCTCAAAAAAATTTTTATAAATTAAACCTCAACTTCACGTTGATTTTCTCCATGATAGGTTGCCTCATGTACAAGTTGTTGAGATATTTGACGAAATTCTTGGCCACAAAATTGACATGCAAAAGGTTTAGAGCCAGTATGAATTCTTTCATGTTGTTCAACATGGCTCTTTTGCTTAAAACGTTTTGGGCAATAACTGGAAAAAAAAATTTTTGCGGACGAAACTTGCGGACAAAAATTTTTTTTGAAACTTGAAAGACTTACTGGCACACATACGGCCGGTCATTAGTGTGGATACGATTGTGTTGTATTAAATCTCCTCGTTTTTTAAAACGTTTTCCACAAACATCACACTTGTGAATTCGAGACATGCCACAAGCTTCAAGGTGTGTTTGAAGCTAAAAAAATAAATTTTTTAGATAAAAATTAAATTTGTAAATAGATTGCAGACGAAAGAAAAACTTTTCTACGGATATTTAAAAAAATAATAATTTTTTAAAATAAATTTAAAGAAAATAAAGTTCTTCAATATTTATTCACATTTACATTAAAGTAAATTTATGGCAATATTTTCTTTAAAAGACCAAAAAAGCATTTTTTAAATAAATAATATTATAAAATTATTCTTCCTTAAATTAAATTCTCGTTTTAACCGCCTCCGCAAATTTTGCAAGTTTCTCAGTAATTTCACTAATCATTTTCATCTTCATTGGCACCACGATTTGATAGTGATTGTCTCTTAAAAATTAAAAAAAAAATAAAGTGGAATCTCGTTATATAATAATATGTCCCCTTGGAAAGAAAAGCTGTAGAGAGGGGTAGGCCGGAGGGATAAGGGAAAACTGGCAGAAGGATGGGCCGGATTGAGAAAAAAAAGTAGGGTGAGATTTCGAATTGGGGTTTCAAAAAAATTTTTCGTTTCCAAATCCGGGTTTCCGACAAGGGTATATCCAGGGGCGGGTGCTTGTCAATTTTGTACACAAAATTTAAAGACAATTTCAAATTTAATGGAGTCCATAAAAATTCACTTAAGCTAAAAACCCACTTACTAGTCAATAAAAATTAGGGATAAAAACAATCAAGACCCAACCCAGCTCTAAAAAAATTAATAAAAATAAACTAACATGTCTTTAACGAGGGCGTTCTGATCAGAAATGGTTTGGATAAATTTTAAAATTTCTCCACTATTTTGTTGAGGAGTTAAAGATCCTTGACCTTCCTGTTGCTGACCAGCAACATTATTTTGTTGTATTGTTGGGGTTGAAGGAAGTTGTGGAGAATGATTTTGACGTTTGAAAGGTGGTGATTGAGTAGTTACCTTTAAAAATAAATTTTTTAAATTTGCGGACAAACTTCTTGCTGCCGAATAACATTATTGTCCATTGGTGGAAGACGTTCATGTTGCCGTTTTTTTGAAGTCGATGAAGATATCTTGGTAATTCCAAGGATTGTCCCCCCCATTTTTTTTCATTTTTTTCCTTCCTTAAGAATGACATAATGGTCAATTTTTCTTCCTTCCTCAATTTCACTCTAGTTCCCTGTGGCAAGTTCAAATCAGACATTCCTCTCAAAATAAGAGGCATTAACAAAGAAAGGATTAATCTATGAATCGATTAACATTGGTATATAACATTAGAATGTTTGAAACCATCACATTCTTAGTTAAAATTAAAAATATGGAACAACTGAAAAATTTTAAATCTTCGCATCTTCATGAAAAACTACGATTAAGCGACAACGATTTCGATGCATGGCTTGAAGAACTTGGACTTCTTCATGGGAAACGTACATGCGGTAAATGTGGAGGTCGAACAACTATTAAGGTAAAAAAAGACCGCCGATACGGATGTTGGCGCTGTACTACAAGGGATTGTCGGGCTGAACAAGGTTACTTATGTGGTACCTTTTTCGAAGGATGTGGTACCTTTTCTGATTTGAACTTCGCCAACATCCGTATCGGCGGTCTAATGTTATATACCAATGTTAATCGTTTCTAGATTAATCCTTTCTTTGTTAATGCCTCTTATTTTGAGAGGAATGTCTGATTTGAACTTGCCACAGGGAACTAGAGTGAAATTGAGGAAGGAAGAAAAATTGACCATTATGTCATTCTTAAGGAAGGAAAAAAATGAAAAAAAATGGGGGGGGGGACAATCCTTGGAATTACCGATATCTTTAAAAGCAATTAATTTTTGGTTAAGTTTTAGAAAATTAAAAGTTGCGGACAACATTTGCGGACAATAAAAAATTTTGCGGACAAAAAAATTTTGTCTAAAGATCCCATGATAGCAAGAATCCTCAAAAACAATTTAAAAGAAAATTATAAACCTCAACTGTACGTTGATCTCCCCTCTGTAAATAGGCTGCCTCGTGTACAAGAGGAGATTCACGTGGCTTAGGAGCACTTTGAGTAGTAGTTCCAATACTATTTGAGGGTTGAACAGCAGAAGCCACTTGTCTAGCAGTTTGCGAATGAACAACTGGAGTTCTTGGAGTTTGGTGTGAAGACGTTTGCGGAGGAACAACACGTGGCTTAGGAGCACTTTGAGTAATTGGCGGCTGAAATTGAAAAAAAACTCTTTAAAGAAAACCGCAATTGACCACAATAGTCTTCTTGTATTCTTTAAGAGTGGCCAGAAAGGGAAACAATAACAGGCGGATCTATAGGCAGACAAATACCCCCTCAACCCTTATTTACTTAAACTTTGTCATGTGACTAAAAATGACATTGAAAAGAAAAAAATTTTGCGGACGAAACTTGCGGACAAAAAAAATCTGTCTAAAGATCCCAGGAAAGCAGGAATCCTCAAAAATAATAATTTAAAAGAAAATTATAAACCTCAACTGTACGTTGATCTCCTCTCTGTAAATAGGTCGCCTCATGTACAAGAGGAGTTCCACGTGGCTTAGGAGCACTCTGAAGCCTTGGATCACTCGGTGGATCCTTCCGCACGTTTTGTCTTCCCATACTATTTGAAGATTGAACACCAGCAGCCTCTGAAGGTCTAGCAGTTTGTGGATGAACAACTGGAGCTCTTGGAGTCTGTTGTGAAGAAGTCTGTGTAGGAACGACACGTGGCTTAGGAGCACTTTGAGTAGTAGTAATTGGGGCCTAAAATTAGAAAAAAATATAAAAAAACCTTTTAAAAAATCACCGTTGTATTAATTCCTTTTCCAGCAACACCAGCTGAATGACTGCTGTGGAAAGCATTTACTGTAGTCTTATTCTTTAACATCTGAAAAAAGATTGATTTTCTTCTGGGACTATTTATGAGACTCCCTCAGAGCGCCTGATCACTCGTATGACCACTATGGGAGAGTAGGCATTTCGACGGCTTTTGGAGGTTTGGTATTTCGGCGCAACGTACAAAAGACCCAGTCACTCGAGTAGGGGAGCTCTTCCACATTACAAAAAGAACGCAGCCTTACCAGGGCAAGGAAGGGACTCTTCTCTACCCCAAACCGTCCACTGGTCAATTTCCTTCCCCTTTTTGAGAGTAAACAGGTATGGGAAACAACAAAAGGTGCTCTGTAAAGAGAAATACACCCCATCAACTCTTATTTACATAAACTTGTCAGGTAACTAAAAATAGCATTGAAAAGAAGGAGAGACACATCATTCCCCACTTAAATGCTATTTATGGACTCTACAGACCCAAAAAAGGACAAACAATAAAAAAACCTATTGTAATAAACAAACAAAAATTTATGTACATTAATTCGTTGTTTACTATTCATCGGAGGAAGAGGCTTAAACGTCTGCACATAAAGTCCTTCTTTCGCTGAAAATATTAAAAATTTTATATATTTTAAAATTTAAATTCATACCATTCCCTCCAGGCGTTTTTGAACGAGAACGACGCGGAAACATTTTTAAAGTAAGAAAATAATTTATAAGGAAATGAGAATTGATCTACTCCAGAACGACTAAAAACAACTGAAAACAACAAAAAAAATATAAAAAAAGGTCTAAAACAAATAAATAAATCAACGCGTTCCTACGGAAAAACAATTTTTTGAACAGTCTCCAACAAGAACACGCCCAGTTAGGCGCGCGTCGTTAACGGCGCAAAGCTATAACTTGCTGGAAAATTTATGGACCGTAACAAATTTGGTACCAATCTCTTTAGCTCGATGAGAGGAATCGTTTAATACTAAATTTGGAAAGATTAGGAAAACTTGAAGCAAGTTATGGCTTTGCGCCGTTATGGGTGCGCGCCTATTTGGGCCTACCCTCTCCAACAAAATTACGCTCAGTGTATAACCTGTCTCTCTTAAATTAACACGCTATTTCTCTACAATTAAATGTCTAACTAGTCTAGACTTTCTAGTTAGTCGCGGCTAGACTAATAGGCGTTGGAGCATTTTTTGAAGAGTTATTAACTATTCTCTTTTATTTATGGTAAGGCGATTAAATCTTTGCCTATGATCAAGTTGCCTTAAATGCTGAAGAAAAATAAAAAGTAATTGTGTTCTGGTAAATTTAATAAAAACCCAGACTCTATTGTTCTCTTTGGCGTCTGTTATGGTAGTCCATTTAGTCGCGAGACGTTAAGCCAAAAGAGCCGTTTATTCGCGGAGTGCGTTTATTCGTAGGCCGTTTAATCGCAGGAAATTTCTTATATAAATTTAATTTTGTTTCAAAGTCTGGTTCTTTTTTCAACTTTTTTTTTCGTAACCTAACGAAATTATATTATTCTCTAGTGTTTTATAATGTAAACACGTTACTGTTATTAATTTGGGGTATTTTAGTTTTGTATTTTTCCCCTAATCTACTTATTTTTGTCACATTTTTGGTTGTTTTTGTCCTTGATTTTTTCTCGTTTTTTGGTTATTTTTACTTCTCGAAAGATATAAAAGAACGTCAAATTTACTCTCAAACATTCATTCCTCCCCAATACAAACAAACATTTCCTCTCTCTTTTTTTTGTTTTTATAGCCTTGACCTATTCTCTGCTCTTCGAGAGAGTATTTATTTGTTTACCATAGGAACGTTATCTCCGATTTTTTTTTGCTCATTTCCTTGAAACTTGTGAAATTTATTGATTTTTTGGAGAGTTCCAAGGATGCGTTTTTCTGTTCTTTCATTCCTTTATCTTCCTATTTTTTTGGTTTATTTTCGCATTTTTAATAATCTTTTTTTAGTTAAACAAAAATAAATTTTCTTAAATTAAATTCTAAAATGGATTCTTATAAAGATCCTCTCAGCAAAGAGCAAAAGGATGAGTTGCGTGCGATTGCCCAGAAGATTCTTCAGCCTGGGAAGGGAATTTTGGCTGCGGATGAGAGCACAGGTTCTTTAAAATGATTTTTGGGTTGAAAAATGATTTTGGGTTAGGCAAGTACCTCGGTGGTGTAGTGGTAATGTTCCCGACTTGTGGGTAAAGGGGGTCTAGGGTTCGATACCTCGTCCTCGCTGATTTTTTGATGAAGCCAAGAAAATCCAAAATAATTTTTTTTCAATTCTAGGCTCTATTGGTAAACGTTTTGAGGGCATTAGTGTTGAGAACAATGAGGAAAATCGTCGCAAATATCGTCAACTTCTCTTCTCTACTCCAAATTTTGGACAGAACATTAGTGGAGTAATTCTCTTTGATGAAACCTTCAGACAGGTTTTTTAAAGATTTAGCAAGCTATTTTACAAAAAACTTCCTTTTAGAAAGCAGACAGTGGAGAACGTTTTGTCGATCTGATTAAAAAGAATGGGGCGGTTGCTGGTATTAAAGTGGATACTGGAGTTGTTAAGTTGGCTGGAACTCTTGATGAGGGGACAACTCAAGGTTTGTTTGTTGTTAAGGATTGTATTGACATCTTTCTTCGTCCTATTTGATATGAAGGGTTGGGGTGATCTCCCCCTGCCTCCAAAAAATTCGAGCGGTTCTTTCCGGCTATCTTGAGTTTTGTTTGGTTCCGGAATTCAAAAATTGTTCCAAAAGTTCCAAAATTCTTTTTCTTTAAAGGTTTGGACAATCTTTCTCAACGTTGTGCTGAATACAAAAAGGGCGGTTGTGACTTTGCAAAATGGCGTTGTGTCATCAACATTGGCCCTCACAAACCTTCTCATTTGGCTCTTTTGGAGAATGCGAATGTTCTTGCACGTTATGCAAGTATTTGTCAGCAGAATGGTCTTGTTCCTATTGTTGAGCCAGAAGTTTTGTGTGATGGTGATCATGATATTGACCGATGTGCTAAGGTTTCTTAATGTTCTGATTTAATTGGGAGGAAGGGGGGCATTCAAATGCTAGGGAGGGGTGGGATACCTTCGGTTATGTCCTATGTTGTGCACTAACCTTTTAAGGCGGCGATAGGGAGGAATAAGAGGTCGGCCCAATTACCCGACCAAGACTAATCGCTGGCTCTTTTATACCTAGATCCCACACTCACCTTAACACCTACGCCTTACATTGTTTGAGTTAGCCTAAGAGGTTGGACCGGTACTGGGTTGTACACGGCTTAAAAACAAACATCTTTACTTTTTAGTCTTTACTTTTTAGGTTACTGAAATGACTCTTGCTTATACCTACAAAGCTTTGGCTGATCATCACATCTATCTTGAAGGGACCTTGCTTAAACCCAATATGGTGACTCCCGGCCAGTCGAACCCAAAAAAGGCTACTCCAGAGGAAATTGGTTTGGCTACCGTTACTGCTCTTCGACGCGGAGTCCCGATTGCTGTTCCTGGTTTGGGAATATAAATTTTTTAAGTTGATTTTTGCTTTATTCAGGAGTCGTTTTCTTGTCTGGAGGTCAATCAGAGATTGAAGCCACTCAAAATTTGAATGCAATAAACAGTGTGCCGGGCCCTCGTCCATGGACTTTGACCTTCTCTTATGGCCGTGCTTTGCAATCTTCTGTTTTGAAGAGTTGGAAGGGTGCTGATTCTAATATTGCTGAGGCGCAGAAAGTCTTGCTTCATCGTGCAAAGGTTTGGAGGGGAAAAGTTAGAATGGAGTAGAGGGACTTTTTTCGGCTGGGAACATTATTGTGGGATGCCTCGGTTCCGTGATTGAGTGAGACGGCCTGTTCAACCTCCACTGTCTATCCTAGTGACTCTTTATCGACTAGGGTGGGAAGAACTTTTAAAGGATCCATTAGCCTGAACACTTCCCGTAATGGGTCCTAGACTTCTAGTTGTTTGATGGGTCAAGTTCTGGAATACAACCCCTAGGAATTGTCCTTAGTCTTCTCCAAAACTTTAATAATTCTCTTATTTTTAAAGGCTAATGGAGACGCCCAACTGGGCAAATATACTGGTGAAGAAGGGGCTGCTTCCGCTGCTGAGTCTCTGTTTGTGGCTAAACATGCCTATTAAATATGTGCTTGGACAATTAATATAGAAAGGAAAGAACAGTTTTTTATATAATAAGATAGATAGATTATTATATACACTTAATCCTAATACATATATATTTTTATTATTCACTTTATGTTGCAAAGTATAGTGTAATACTTTATTTTAAACTGTTCTATAAATATAAAATTGATACTCTTAAGTTGGTAAATTCCGAAAAATCAATATTGATTTTACGACCTTGAAAAAAGCCTCATGCCTGATACCTAATCGCTTTAAAAATTAGGATAAATTGCCGGGTAGGGGTTCCGGGCCATATTTTGGGCCACAACTTTTTGGGGCTTCAACCAAGTCGAATAAATCTCATAAATAGACCCTTGAAAGCCCTGGATATGAGGGGGTTTTATTAGGCCGTAACTTTTTGTTTGTTGACCTGATCAGATCAATCCTTCTAGATATCAATCCATCAAAGATTTGCTCATGATGCACGCAAATTAATATTCCAAATATTTATGCATAAATAGAAACAAATCCAAAATAATCAATTTATTTATTAGAATTACTTCCTCCCTCAATAGCTCCATTATTAGTGCTGTTGTTGTTACTTCCTCCTCCGCCTCCTTTTCCTCGATAATTCAAATTTTTTAAAAATTTTAAATGAATTAGGGCAATAACTATAATTGAATTATTAATTAATTCAATTGCTTCTCCCTGTAAAAGAGCTCTTCCATTAACATTAATATGTCGTTTTCCAATATTTCGAAGTAAACAATTATTATTTTCTGTCAGTTTAAATATTGCCTTTAATTTAAAAAATAAGAGAATTAGAGTTTATTTTTAAATTTTGTTTTTTGAAGCTCACAAAAAGGTCCGCAAGTTTTATCCGCAAAAATTTAATTTATTCAGAAAAGGATTATTTTTTTGGGGAAACATTCCTAGGTATAAATCAACTCTCATAAGAAAATATTTTTCAAAGAATGTAAATTCTCAGCAGGAAACAAAAACGGGTTTAATGAGGTTAAGAAGAAATTTGCGGACAAAAATTGCGGACTTTTAAGGGAGGAAAGACCAAAAAAGGTATAAAGGAAAATGACCATATTTTTTGACACTTACACAGCTTATGAGGTCGGAGCTTGTGTTGGGTCTTCACAACAAATTTCTTCGGCTCGGGATTCGAGCCAAAAAATGCCCTAGTTTTGGGTAACCCGTGACATTCTGAGTGCATACTTCCTAAACAAGGAGAGTTTTGTCTTATTTTCTATTCTTATAGAAAACCTATAAATCTAGACCCAAACCTCTTTTTTAAATTTATGTTAAGAAAAACCTGTTTTCTACTAATATAAGAAGTTGGCCCTTCCAATGTTAAATTGACCTCAACATTGTGTCCTTAATTTAAATTTTTTAAAAATTTCAAAAAAAAATTTCAACAAACTTTTTGTACTTCTCCCAATCAATACCCTCTCTTTTCTAACATCAAAAGTTGTACAACGTCCACAAAAAAGTCCAACAGTTTCAGGCGACATTATTGGTTCACTAGGCATAATTCCAATAATATTAGAAACTAAAACTGCCGCCCCTTCCCATTCTTTTGCTTCTCGTTCACAAATTGCTGCATTTCGAGTAAATTGGCGCTCTTCTACGTCCTTTTTTTGAAATTAAAAAATAAAAATTAAAAAAGAAACCATTGGAAGTTGTTGACCATTGTTAACATCTGTTGAAGAACCTAATGAGTAGAGATCAAAAGTCTATGTGAAAATTTAAAAATTAATTTTTAAATAAAGAAAAAATCATCTTTTTGCGGACAAACTTTGCGGACACAGCTCTAATTTGTAAGGTTTTTATCAAAACATAGGGTTTTGATATGCTTATGAAGTGCCAAGTTTTATGGACTCAACAGCCATCATTCAGTGACCATTAAACCTCCATATAAAGAGGTTAATTTCTTGTCCGCAAATTTCGACGATTTTTTGCGGACAGATTTTGCGGACACCTCCTATTTTTTGAATTTTATTCGCAAATATCACTAATCCTCAAAAAACGTTAAAACTTACAAAATTGTCTTCATCTTGTAAATTATTTAATTGTTGTTGCTGTGTTGTTGTTACCCTTTGATCATTTAAAAGTCCATAAAGCCTCAATTCCCTCCAATGTTCTTCCAATATTTTAACTGTTCTAGCATAATGAAAAGTAGTGTCTCTATTTTGTTCCAAAATTTTTGACAAAATTGAACTTATGGGTTGTGGAGCAGAAGAAGGAATTTGTCTCAATAAATTTTCTTCTGATAAAGAGAAAGGAATTCGTTCTTGTATTGATATAATTTTTTGTTTTTCCATTTGTTCCATTCTTCTTTTTGCAATTAAACTTGATTCTTCATCATATAAAAGTTCATACCAACGTTCTTCAATCTAAAAATTAAATAAAAATTATTGTTATTAAAAAAATTTTTTTGTTTGATCAAATGTCTTGAATGGAGTGGAAAAAGTTTAAAAAAAGTTTTTTTTGGAATTTAGGAGGTATCGGAAATCGCGAGGCTATTTTATCTAGTTTCACATGAATGGGCTGAGTTAAGAAAAAAAATAGAGTCAGGTCCGATCGGATTTTCAAAAATTTCTTAGGATCGAGTTTCGAGTCAAAGAAAAGTTTCGGATTTCCGAGAACCGACCAATCCTTGCTTGATATAATCCTTTGGACCCTACCTAAATTAAAAATTTCCCCTAAATTCTTAAAATTATAACACACAAAATTACTTAAAAACTAACTTGTTCAAGCGTATAACGACGAGAAAAACGCATTTGGGTATACACAATCCAGAGATCAGCAACCTAAATAAAACTTAAATAAAAATAAAAAAATCTTTAATTAACGTGTGTCACAGCAGCAATTAAAGCAATATCATCTTCAGGTGTCCATTGATTTAATAAAGCTATAGAAGGTTGTAAATTTCTAATAATTGTAGTATTTACTTCTGGTGTTGTTTTTCTTCTATTTTTATTTGATTGTTGTTGTTGTGTTTTATCCATCTTAATTTTAAAATAAATGATTGGAAAGGAGAGTAAAAAACAGGGGGAAAGGTTGTTGGAAGCTAAGGTAAGGGGACTAGGGTAAGAGATTAGGGTAAGCTAGGGTAAGGGATTCAGTCAAAACATCGGCAACAACAATTACAGACAACATTACCAGCTTCTTCCGCAGCGAAAAGAACTTCTTTTTTACCGTTAGTGGGACAACTTTCACTGCCCTTAGAAAACATCCCCAGACCAACAATCCCACAAATTTGGCATTTCGAGGGCTTTTGAGGATTTGGTATTTCGAGGGTTTTTGGTATTATAAAATGTTTGTTCCCGACACCAACTCACTCTTAAATTAAAAGAAAAATTAAAAAAACCTCATTTGAAGGAGCATTTAGTAAATGAACATTTCCACCTAAAGTAGCAACATTATTGTTGTTGTTATTACAAGTAACAGGAATTCTGCTCGGAAATGTGTTGATAGCTGGATTTAATGTTGTATTATTATTAACATTTGTCACAATATGTTTTTCGTTTGAATGTCGTCGTTTAGGTGTTTGTTTATTCAGTACAACACTTTCAACCAATTCATCATCAAATTTTGGTTTTTTAATGTCTCTAGTTGAACGGCGACGAGGTTCATTAGGATTTTCAGGGCCTTCCATGGAACCTAAAAATAATGCGATATATTGAAGGAATTGGGTTGGGAAGTTGTAAAATGTTTTTGAACCCCTTCATGCAACATATGTGATCCAAGAGGGCTGTGAGGACACGCGCACACTACATTTGAGACCCACTGAAATACGACCCATGGATAAACTCTCGTTATATTACAATTAAAAAAGGGGTCCATGATTTTACGATTCAAAAGCACTTTGACCCTAAGATAGATAAAACTACCAGATATACTCCACACCCTCCTATCGACTATCCGTAACAAACCATCCTCACCCCTTCAAACCCAAGCCTCAAAAAATTAAAAACCTGTCCCTTCATCAGCCATAACTCTTTTTCCAATCTGGTTGTTATACATCTGTTGAGGTATATTAGAACAAAGCTCGTCTTTTTGTTCGTTGCTGATAAGCGAATTTCCTGGTGAGTCCATCTTATATTTTAATTTCAAAGGATCTGATCAAATTATTTAAAAATTCTCAAAAAATCAATAAACGTTAGAAAACGCATTAAATTCAAAAAAAAATTCTTCATTCAAAAATTTATTAAAAAACCAATAAAACAACAGAATTTTAACGACAAAAGAGAAGACAAAAAACTTAAACAAATGAAAATTTGGAGGAACAATTTTAAAGGGAGTCATCTTTTCCAACCAAAAAAAAAATTAATTTTTTACTTTTTCTAAATTAAAAAAAAACAATAACATTTATATTTTAAAATATCCTATGTCTTCTATAATTTTTCTTTCCCTTCATTATTTATCAAAAAAAAATACTTCCCTAATGCTTAAAAGCTGCAATAAATGTTTGAACCAAATTTTTAAGCTTATCATCCGTTGTTGTAGTAATTTGGCCTTCTTCACGAATAATTTTTAGCAATTCTTGCTCATGTGCACGAATATGTGCAAGAAATTCTTTTTCGAAACGAGTAATTTGTGAAGGGTCAATTTTGTCGAGATAGCCTTTGACACCAGCATAAATTACAGCAACTTGTTCTTCAATAGCCATTGGAACATATTGACCCTTTAGAAAAAAATTTTTTAATTTAAAAATTTCAAAAAAAACCTGTTTGAGCAACTCAGTCAAACGAACACCGCGATTGAGCAGTTGTTGCGTTGACGCATCCAAATCAGAACCAAATTGAGCAAAAGCAGCAACCTCACGGTATTGTGCAAGTTCCAATTTCATTGAACCAGCAACCTTTTTTAATTTTTTGGTTAAATAGGGTCACAGACCTCGTCTAACAAAACTCATTTGACTAATAAAACCTTGAACCTACTCCCCTACACAAGTTTCAATTCCAAACCAGAATGATTTTGTCAAACCCGAACTTTTCGACCTCGAATGGTCTAGTCAGATTCAGACCCAGACCCAAAACACAACACGACTTCTCGACCTCGGAGGGTCAGAATTAAAACAAAAAAGCCCCCCCCCCCCCCATCCCAAAAAAAAAATCAAAAGAAAACCTGTTTCATAGATTTAGTCTGTGCAGCAGATCCTACACGTGATACAGACAAACCAACATTAATTGCAGGCCTAACACCCTTATAGAATAATTCAGTCTCCAAAAAGATTTGTCCATCGGTAATTGAAATAACGTTTGTTGGAATATATGCAGACACGTCACCAGCTTGAGTCTCAATAATTGGCAAAGCTGTAAGAGATCCTCCTTTGTGTGTCTCATTCATTTTGGCAGCACGTTCAAGCAAGCGAGAGTGCAAATAGAAAACGTCTCCTACAAATATTACCTCTTAATATTAGACAGAGAAATGACTTTAAAGAAAAATTGAATGTACAGGTGATGGAATAGGACAACCGCGGAAAACCCCCAAACCCAAAACACAACCCAACTCATGGCTCCGCAAATTTCCTAAAAGTTTTGAATATATAAAACCAAACCTGGATAAGCTTCACGTCCTGGAGGACGACGCAACAAAAGTGACATTTGTCTATATGCTACAGCTTGCTTTGAAAGATCGTCATAAATAATTAATGCATGTTTCCCATTATCACGGAAGAATTCGCCCATAGCAGCACCCGAATATGGTGCAAGGAATTGAAGAGGTGCTGCATCAGAAGCGGTAGCCGAAACGATGATTGTGTACCTGAAGAATGTGAAAAATGATTGTAACCCGAAAAAAAACAAACTTCATAGCATCAGCATCAGTAAGTCGCTTCACAATTTGAGCAACAGTTGAACGCTTTTGACCAATAGCAACATAAATACAATAAAGCTTTTTCTTCTCATCATTGCTGGCATTAAAACGCTTCTGGTTGATAATTGTGTCAATAGCAATTGCAGTTTTGCTAAAATTTAAAGGTAGAATTAACAATCATTAACAAAGGTCTATTCAGGTAGTCAGGGAAAATTTTCGGGAAAATGGGAGAATCATTTTTGAAATAATGAGCTTTATAACATTGTTGCTAAAACCCCCCTGTCCGCAGGCTACATCCTAGTCGGTACATGGCTGAAAACCCCCTCATCTCACTTGTCTACCTAATCTAACCCAAAAAAACCAACAAAAAATACAAACCCAGTCTGACGATCTCCAATAATTAATTCACGCTGTCCCCTTCCAATTGGCACCAAAGAGTCAACTGCTTTCACTCCTGTCAACATAGGCTCACGCACACCAAGACGTGGAATAATTCCTGGAGCTTTAACTTCAACACGCGAACGTTGAGAAACTTTTAATGGTTTTCCATCAATTGGATTTCCAAGAGCATCAACAACGCGGCCCAACAATTCTTCACCGACACCAACGTCCACAATAGCCCCAGTCCGTTTGACAATATCTCCTTCACGAATAACCTTGTCATTTCCAAAGACGACAACACCAACATTGTCAGGTTCCAAGTTTAGAGCCATACCCTTTTTAGAGAAAAATTAAGGTTATTATTGTTGGATTAGATATCTAAAATAGGTTGAAAGAGTACATGGTCCGGGTTTCTCATCGCTGCAGCCAGAACCCAACCAGTCCAGTAGAATCGAAAATTCAGACCTACTTTCTTAAAGTGAGCGTGGGATATGCCCTAAAGTTGGATATGGATGGGGTATTCCTGTATACAGACCAGGAAGCTTTTGAGCATACCGGTCGCCCCAAGGCCAGAGGCCTCATAGATTGGAGCCCTAGAACTTGACCATGTCAATAGGTCGAAATTTAGGTCATGTCCCGTTATCTAAAGTGGATGTGAGCTATCCGTCAGATATACAAGAGCCCAAGAGTTCCCAAATACAAAACACAAACCCAAAAAAAGTTTAAAATAAAAACCTTCATTCCCGAATCAAATTCCACCATTTCCTCAGCCTGAATATTTTTAAGTCCATAAACACGAGCAATTCCGTCACCAATAGAAAGTACTCTTCCAGTCTCTTCCAAATTAATCTTTGTTTCTTGTCCAAGAATCTTTTCTTCCAAAATTCGAGAAACTTCAGCACTAGAAGCCGACAATTTTGAAGATGTTGAAAGAGCAGCAACCTTCATAGTACATCCTGCTATGATGGAATTTGCACTTTGAACAAACTTTCTTGTGAAAATCATTTTTCAGAAAAAATTTTTTTGAAAGCTAAAAAATGATTAAAAAGATTATTTTTGTGAATTAAGCAAAAAAATACAAAAGTTTCAAGCAAAACTCTAATATACTTTCAAAAAAAGCTAGTTTGTGTACTTAACATTTTAAGCAATCTCGCTAGTTAGCAATGAACATTGAAACAAATAATCAATAGAAAAAATCTTTTTATAATTCTCGAATCACTAGAGAGAAAAATACGAGAAAGATAAAGCATCATACGATAACTTGATTTTCTTGGCATAATGTGAAATTTAAATTTTTCAATTCAAGACGGTTGGACGCCTAAATTTCGTCGCAGATCCTAGGCGCATTATTAGAAAAGACTTGCGCGTTTTTTGCCAAAACCACATTTTGCCAACAAGGCTAAAAATACACGTTTTGCCAATAAACTTGTTGACAAAACGAGTGATTTTAGCCCATTGGCGAAATATGATTTTGGCAAAATATGTATTAACAGTTATTGGAAATAGAATATTAAAGAGGAATTAAATAAAGAAATTCGAGAAAAAAAGAAAAGAAAGATAATTCAATTTAAAAATTTAAATAATTATTCAGCTCCTTGAGGTTCTGGGTTGAGAACATTTGACAAGACCTGCAAAATTAAAATTTATCTTGGAAAACGTCCATTTAAAAAATGAAAAAAAGTCAAAATATAAATAAATATTAAGTTGCTCTTTAACTTTAGATCAGGGCTTGGATCTCAAATTTTTAAAAATCCGCAATTTTGAGCTAAAAATCCGCAAGTCTTTGTCATCAAAAGACCACAAAAATCATCAAAAATAATCCTCATCGACCTATCAAAGAACCACAAAATTAGGAAAAATCCGCACATATCCGAGTCCTAGACACAAAAAAATTTTTTTGACGAGCAACTTTTATAGTTTAAAAAATTAAAAAAAAGTCTGGGTAAAGTCTGGGTTTCTTCAAAAAATCAAGTCAGTCAAAAAATTTAAAAAAAATTTCAAAAATTTTCCTCTTCATTATTTTCATACATAAAAGCGTGTTCTATCATATCCTCATTAATTTGATTTATTAGCCAAATTAATAATAATACAGCTAAAATAATACAGCAAATACAAACCATAAAAGCAATTACTGGAACAAAATATATCCAATATTTTTGAAGAAAGCTTCGATTGTCTTGTGTAGCACCCTGTTGACGAGCACGTTTTTCTTCTTCTATTCTACGCAAATATGTTGCGGTGTCAGGACTATAATATTTTTTATGAAAACTTTTTTTAATTTTTTTTGCGGACAATATTTGCGGACGAAAATTGGTTTGCGGACAATATTTGCGGACAAAAATTGGTTTGCGGACAATATTTGCGGACAAAAAATTTTTTGCACCTTCAAAAAGTTGATATAATTAAACGATGGCACAGGACACTAACTGGACGTTTTTTTCCAATTTGAACACGCTTTTAGGTTTGTCTGCAAATGTTTGTCCGCAAAAATTAAAATTTTCCTTAAATTTTTCAATTTTACAAAAATTACCCTGGAAGATCAACAATTCCTTGAACTCTAATAAGAAGTAATGGAGAAGGCGATTTTTCATTTATTTGTATATTGGTAGAATTGTTTATTACGCTAATTGGCGCTGGAGAATGCGTCAAGGAATGGATACGTTGATTGTCCAAATCAGCAGTAATAACCAATAAATGAACATATTTTGATTGAATATAACCCTCCTTTAAAATAAAATTAAGTAAAACTTGGGAGACCCAACGAGAACCAAAATACCTTCCAAAAGAACTTGGAATCAATCAAGGTATTAAAATGTGAATGTCCGCAAATATTGTCCGCAAAATTTTTTTTTCTTAAATTAGGCAGTCTACATATTCACTTCGGTATTAAACGTCCAGTGGGTTGTGGATATAAATCTAACGATAAGTCTATTAAATTTTAAGTATTAAACGCTAGTGGGTTATATGTAAATTTTACTACGAGTCTGTTTGGCAATAATTTAAAGTGTAGAACAGAAAAAAATTTTTGCGGACGATTTTTGCGGACAAAAAATTTTTGAAAAAAATTCCGGACCTGTCTGAAACGGATTGTCTGAAAAAAGACAAGTTTCTGTTTTTTCAGAGAAGTTTCCGGACTTCTGAAAAATCAAGTGGAAGGTATCTTGGTATCGGAAAGTATCCCTTCCAGACAAACAAAAAAAATATAAATTTCTAACCCCTAAAACAGAAAAGCAAACCTCTCCTCATTTATTTCAAAAAAAAACTCACAACAGAATTACTGCTAAATATTTGTCCACTTTTCATTTTATATTCTTTTTTTAAAGGATTTGTTTCCAAATCTTTTTTCCATTGAGCAATTACTTCTGTTGACGTTGCAATAAATTCTGCTGTTGCGGGAAGAATATTTTCAATATTGTGGCTTCCAACAAAAGGTTTTATACGGATTTGGCCAATTTGGAAGTAAATATCTTTGAAAAAAAAAATTAAAAAAATTTTCGGAAAAAATATTTTTGCGGACAATATTTGCGGACAAAATTTAACTAAAATTTATCGGAAAAATTTTTTTTCAGAAATTTTGTCTAAAAATTTTTTTAGAAATTAAGAAAATAAACCTTCTATTGCATATTCCAATGGTACGGAGAATTCACGAAAGGCACTTGAAATGTCCAAAATAAATAAAAGAATAAAATATGGGAAAATATTAATTAATGGAAGCATTTTTGTGGTGCAAAATAACTAAAAATAAATTTAAAAAATTTTATAAAGAAAATTTTCATCAAAATGAGAGTCAAAAAATATATTTATTTGCCTAAAACCCCCAAAAAATTTTAAACTTAAATAACACTTTTTTGTTATCTTCTCCCAAAGTCCGCAATTTTTTTCCGCAAAAATCATTTTTAAAATTTCCTCCTTAAAAAACCTTTTTTATTGGAAGGACACAAAGGTAATTAATTTGGAGATATGTACTATGCTTTAGCAAAAAGAGAATGTTTCTGTTTAGGTAATATCCAAAAATAATCCTTCCTGAAAAATATATAGACTTGCGGATAAAAAGTTGCGGACTATGGAGACATAATAAAAAAAACTTAAAAATTTTTCAATAATTTATGGATATTTCCTCAAAAAATTCCATTAAAGGATCCAAAGAAGGAAAAAAAAATATTTTAAAAAATTAAAAAAAAAATTTTCTTTCAGGTCTAAAACCTTTAAAAAAAAATTCAAAAATTTTTTATGTATAAATTAATTTTTTATTCTTTATATAGATATTTTATTTTTGTGCATAAAATATATAAATATAAAATTTCTTTGTCGATTATGCACACAAAAAAAAAGAAAAAAAAATAAAATTAAAAATAAATTTAAAATGAAGAAAAACAACAAAAAAAAATTCTTTTAAAAAAGAGATTTGTTTAAAAATAAAAGTTTGAGGATTTTTTTTTATTGTAAACGATTTATAAATTAAATTATTTAAAGAAAATAGAATCTCTAAAATATACCCCCCCCTTCCTAATTTTTCAGAAAAAATATTATGGACATTTAAAACAATTTATGACATTGTATCCGTCTCATGAAAAGTTATTTTAATTTTTAAAAGGGGTTTTTTTTAATTTTAAGACGTTTGAGTTACATTAGGACGTCCGAGAAATAAGTTAAATTGTTCAGTAATGCTTATGGCCCCTAACATTTTTTTGTTGGTGTTCGAGACTTAAAGACACTGTGAGAATCCGTTTTTAAAGGTTTTTTAAATTGAATTTTGGTTAGTTTTTACATTCGCGGCGGGTAAGGTTGCCGGCTATCCGAAATTCTTGGTTTGGTTCTCCTATTCGGTTTGTCAGAAACAATGGACCCAGAAAAGAACATCCCAGCTTCTTAACCTTCAGAAAATTTTGTCCTTAATATTACCCTAACCACGGAAACAAAGGATAGAGAGAAAATAGAGATTCTATGAATTAGTTAAAAATAAAGAAAATTATTCAAAGAGAACTGGCTTATTTTTTAAGTTTAAAAAATTTAAAAAAAATTAATCAAAAAATATACCAATCCACACAAAATTTACTTTCCTTCCTTATTAGAAGTACCAGAAGTATCACTTGTATTAGTTGTAGTCGACGAAGTTGTACCCCCACCAGCTATTATTGGAGGAGACAAATTTAATGAAGAAGAAACTGGTGATCTACTAGCAGCAATTATTGGAAGAGAATCTGAGCTTATTTGTTTTGATATTGTTGATGAAGTTGTCAGTCCTCCACCTCCTCCGCCTCCTGGTGGTGGTGAAATTGTTGTTCCAGTATTTAATGTTTGATGTGATTGTGTTGTTAAAGATGATGTTGTTGGAATTCCTCCTCCTTCTATTACATCTACACAAGCACTACTTCTACTCATTTTATGATGTTTTTGAATTGGTGTACGTTTGGTGCTTACACTAACGTTGCTTAATTCTTTTATAACATCAAATATGCGTTTTTTGCCTAAAAAATTTTGGAAAAATATTTTTATTGATAAAATGGTTTTGTTGATGTGTACATCCTAACAGGGTCGAGGGGTCAGTATATAACTTATAGTTCAACATTAACGAATCCCAGACACCTCTAGCATGGTTCTACATATTTATTAACTCGACGACAATCAAGTTACAATTGGGACGCCCGAGATTAGGTAAATTTAAACCAAGTTATAGCTTATTGTCATTGGACTATCATGTCAGTAAATTGTCTGTGACGGTTCACGTGAAAAATAAATTGAAACATTTTTTACAAAATATTTCTACAACTTATAGTAGCAGGGGGGATATAAATTAACAGAAAAATTCTCTTAAAAATTCAAAAGAAAAAATTAATTTTTCAAACCTTTAGCTTTTGCTGCATCCAATACACCCTTATAAATAGGCGAACGAAGAAAACTATAAAAAATAAAAAAAAACAAATTTAAATTTTTAAAATTAAAAAAAAACCGTGGATATGAATCTTTACTCATTAAAGTAAAAACGTGTTCTTCAGCTAACGAAAAGGCAAAACGTCTAGAAGTATGAGATTCATTTATACATTTAAGTGTTTCATCAAGAGTACGAGAGTCAACATTAACCTTTAAAAAATGTTTTTCAACTTTTAAAATTAATTTTAAAAAAACCTGACAAGGAGAACCAGCAGCCAAATATTCATCCAAAATTAATTGAGCTTTAGTTTCTATTTGTGAATTTGCCGAATATTTCAAATCTTGAATAGACATCCAAAAACGAAGATTTTCGGAAGAAAATTCGGAATCAAGGAATGATTCTAGCACCTTGAAAAATGTAAAAAATTAATCGAGAATTGAGAGAAAAAAAAGAAATTTTTCAAGAGCAAAAAAATATTAGGGGCCTGCAAAAATGGAGGATACGATGCTGGTATACCAAACGCCGAAATGCCAAGCTCCCAAAAGATACACAGAAATACCAAAACGTGGATTGCTAAAAAGCACCCACGTTGATGGAACAACCCCCATATTTGTTGAAACAGACACATGTGAGTTTGGCACTTTGGCAGTCTTTGAGGGCTGGTACTTCGGCTTTTGGCATTAGGACGCGCATCAATTTATAATAAAATTAATTTTTAGAGTTTTTATAAGGGTCAGACTCGCAAATTTTAGTCAAAAATTTTACATTTAAAAAATAAAAAAAAACAAAACCTGTCTTCCAATAGGATCTCTAACTAACTCAATAACACTTAATCCCCAACGCTTAACACGTCTTTCCGTAGGCACTTCAACACTGAAAAAAACGCAAAATTTAATTAAACCAAAAAAATCAAAATAAACTTGTCAGCATTTAAAACCCAAAGTGTAGAGTCATCAGAAATCCAAGGATTAGAAGGCAATGGTGATGAAAGAAATGGGTCATATTCTGCAAATTGTTCCGTCCAATTAGTCATTCTTCAAAGAATAAATTTAAAAAAATTTTTAATTAAAAAAATTTCTCACATTTCACTAGCTTTCAGCATTTTTAACCAAGGCTTAGTTTTTAGAGCTAATCGTAGACGTTCAATTGTTGTGTGAAGCTAATAAAAAATATCAATATTTAACAAATTATTTTTCTTTTGATTTACATGGCTAATAGTAGGCCTCCGAATTTTGCGGTCTAAAAGAAAAAAAATAATTTAAAGAAAATAAATGCAAGTAAAACTAACCAAGCTTTTGTAAACCTTCTTCAAAAACCATATTGGAATGACCTAAAAGGATACGATTAAAAAATTTGAAGAAAAAAATTTAGGGAGAAAGATCAAAAAAGATAATTATGAGAAACACGTCCCACCCTAAAATTATTCCACAAAAACAGGAATGGAACTTATTCTAATTGTAACACCAACCCGAGCCTTTCCCACTACACTAAAATGCCGATAAATTTCTCTTCAAATTAAATGTCTCAAGAAACACAAATTAAATCTATTTCTCGTTTATTGCAAATTCCAGGGGAATCTCATCCCTATAAAATTCGTATAAAAATAACCTGGCCGTCTCGTCCTCCAAAAAGCTCTTTCTTCCGTGTCAAAAACAACTTTTTCAGCCTTTTTGCGTTCTTTTAAAGCCTTGAGTTGAAGCTCTGCTTGGGCAGAGATGAAAGTCCACATATGGCTTAAAAGTTCGAAAGACCTATTGTAGGCATCAGCTTCTTCCTCGTCTAAACCATGTTTCAGTTCATTTCGTAAAAGACGTTTTGAAAGATATATGGCTTTAAAAAAGAGAAAAATAAATTTAAAAATTAAACGAAAACCATATTCAACATTATCTGCTTGCTGAGCATGTGATGGCCAAAAATATGGAAGTTGTATCCTATATAGAGTTCCATCTTCCTAAAAAACAAACAAAAAATAGGAAAATGAAGTAAATCTGGTTTGATAAGAATTTTTTAATTTTTAAAGTAGAGAGGAGGGACAGAAAAGCTTATAATTAACCAGTCGTTTCCGTGCCAATTTATCAAAAGGATTTGAACCAAACAACACTCATTAAACATTCTCCCACTAGAAAATAACGACAAATTTTAAGGTGTCACATTGAAAGCAAGGCTGTCACGGGATGAGAAATAAAATCGGTTCGGGTTCCGGGCCAGATTTTCAAAAAATTAGTGGCCGGGTATCTGGTCAAAAAAGACAGGGTTTTGGGTTTAGGATAGCTCGTGACATCCCTGATTGACAAGGCAGCTAATTTCATGTCCAGGAATAACTCAAAAATTAAACAAACCTTAACACTCTGCGCATGCACATCAATAACCGGAAAGATGTAACCATACTGCAAGAGCATTGTTGCAAAATGGACAGCTTCCCCAACATCCTCAGCCGTCATTACAGACGAAGAGGGTTGGTTGGAAGATGAAGGCGAGGAAGAAGCATAGAAAGCATTATGTATATGTTGAACCAAAACTTGGCCAGTAATAGCTTGAGGCACTGATACACGAAAGTATTTGTGAGTTTTGAGGTGGGCAGAGTTGAGAATCCGAAGGAGGACAGTGTCCATCTAAAATAAATTTTAGAGGGATTTTAGACCAGGGCTGGACGCAACTGCGGATTGCGTGTTTTATGGACTTGCGGATTGTGGCTGCGGATTTTAAAAGTAAATTTGCGGACTGAGGCTGCAGAAAATTTTTTCAGTTGCGCCCACCCCCTTTTAGACAGAAAAATTTTAAAAAAATTTTCAAAAAAAACCTTCTGCAGAATGTTGTTTTTTGTTTCAGGCACAAAAGGTGCTGCAGTACTAGAAGAAGGCAGTGACGTCATTTTATATGTGAATTGGTAAGTGTTGTTATATTTAGTTAAAAGAACCGTCAAGGTGAAACAACTAAAAAAAAGAAAAAAATTAGAGAAAATAAGAGAAAAATTTCGCGAAAATTAATAAGAAAAATTAACAAAAAAAAAATTTTTTTTAATAAAAAAAACTTAGAATCAAGCAACAAAAAAAGCAAGTCAAAAAAGGAAAGCTTGGGAGATTATTATAGAAATATGCCATATAAAGTAAAAAAAAATTTTTCTTTTAGTCTTGCCAATATTTTTCTTGCTGACTCTGACGACTTTGGGAGAAAGACTTGGCAATTTAGGGGAAAAGGGGTATAAAACAAGTGTAAAAAAGAGAGCAACAACAAAACAACAATAGACGGAAATGTGAAAGAGCAACAAAATCGATGATGAGGAAGAAAAAAAAAAGAAAAGATGTCCTAGCAAAAGTGTCCCTCCCAACTCTTTTTTTAGCTGTGCAGCAGCTTTTTTCATCTTGTTATCTTTACAATTTTGCAGGAGGAAAAAGTAGAGGAGAAATTAAAGGAAGACGGAACGAGACAGACGGGATAATAGAGTCTTTTTGGTTATTTTTAATTTTAGACTCTAACAGTCAAAAATAAAACTGAAGAAAAATAAAAAGGCTAATAGAGTCTAGCCAAAAAACAAAATTTGACAATTAACAGAGCCAGACTCTAGTGTCTTTTTATTACAAAATTGAACAAAATAAAAAGGCTAATAGAGTTTAACCAAAAAATTTATATTCGTTAGTTGTAGAGACCGGCGCGGGAGGGACTCCCGCGCGGGATTTTGCGGGATCCCGCTCCCGCAATCCCGCACTTTTTTCGATTTGCGGGATTTTGCGGGAGTGCGGGATTTTGCGGGATTAATCCCGCGGGAGTCCCTCCCGCAGACATTTCTAAAAGTTACTCCCGCATGCGGGATCCCGCAAATGCGATTTTGCCGGTCTCTAGTTAGTTGACGTTTCCAGACTCTAGTGTCATTATTATTTTTGTTTTGGTTATTTCATAATACCAAATACCAATTATACACAGAGTTGATTTTTTCACAAAAAGTCGAACGGGAACGGGCTCTCTCTAGTTATTTCATTTCTCGTTTTCTCTAATTCTGTCTCTCGTATTAAGCATTACACTCCTTTATTTTTTAAAAAGCTTTAAAAATTTTCTTTTTAGCAATATTTACAATTAATCTTAAAATTAAAAATGTTTGCTTTTTCTTCCATTGCAAAAAGATGTGCAAGACCGTTTGTATTCTCAACTCGGACGCTTATTGAAATAGGACCTGCGGATGCAGCTCCTTTGAATTCTCCTATTGAGGTTTTATTTAATTTTTTGTTCATTTTCGACTTACTTTTTCAAGGGTCAAGGAAAATATATGAAAAGACCAGCTGTTATACCAGCTGTTGAATCCACTGGGAAGGAGACTGTAGACGTTCTTGGTGAGAGGCACAAATTGCCTGAAGTTATTCCACTCGAAGTTGACTCGAATAAGGAAGTTATGGATATTGGGGGAGTGCCTGAAGAGCATCGAGAGGTTTTTTAAATTTTTTTAAATCAATCCCGTCTTTAAAGGGAAGACGCGCAGTGATTTATAAACCTGCCAGAAATGCAATGCAATCGGGTTGGAATAATGTCACTGCTTGGAAGATTGAATTAGACAATCGAGAACGTTGGGAGGATCAGACGATTGGTTGGTGTAGCAGGTAATTTTTGAAATAAAATTTAAAAACGACCAATGATTTAATACAAAAATTGTATATTTTTTGGATTTGGAATTTTTTTTTTCGAGTTCCGTCTTTGATTTAGAGACCTGTGGCTGACTTTAAGCAATTTAGAAAATCAGATCCAAACTCCTAGCGCCTTTTTCTCTACCCGTTACATCCTTGATCTGGAACACCTTTTAATTTTATAAATTCTATTTTTTAATTCAGAACTGAGATTTAACCCATCCCAGATAAAAAAATGTAACGGAATTTAAATAAAAAATACACTTTAATGAGCTTCTTCTGAATCAAAATCAAAAATTGTTTTAAATCTCTAAAAATTTTTAATTTTCAAAATTTTTTTTTCTAGTGGAGATCCATTGAGTAATATCAATATGGCATTATCATTTGCCTCTAAAGATGATGCAATTAACTTTTGTGAGAAAAATCGTTGGGCCTATGAAATACGTGAACCTGAAGAGAGAAAAATTGTGCCAAAGGCGTATGGTTCTAATTTTCATTGGAATAAACGAACGAGAGTTTCGACTAAATAATTTTCTAAGAAATATAGGAATATGTTTAAAAAGGTTCTGTTTAGTGTATTTTCCCGGATTTTATTTAAAAATAAAATTTTTCTGTATATTTTTTTTATAAAAATTATTTGATTTTTAATCAACTAAAATATTTCTTTTTGTTAAATTTTTTCTTAATTTTTGACACTTTTATGCCAGGGATGGGTCGGAAAGCCCGATACATGAGGGCTTAAACCCAGACTTTTTTCGACCCGACGACTTTTCTTTTCAACCCAATGAGAAAAATTTTTTATTTTTTAGTTTAACAAAATTTTTTGTTTTTAATGTCTACAGAAAATAATTCAGAGGTTCTAAATAATTTTGGATCTGATCAAACAAGTGTAAAGAATTTATTAATTGAAAATGGACAGCTTATTGAAACTGCTGCTACTTGTCAGAGGATGGGACGTCTTGAGGTTTTTTTATTTTTTGGGAGGTTTTGTTGAGGTCTTTTTATTATTTTTGGGGTTTCTAAATTCTTGGAACTTTTTAAAAAATTTTTGGGGATAATTTCATTTTCGATTCCTTTTACAATTTGACAATCATTTTCTATTACATTAATTTTCAGGAGTCATTAAAGTGCCAGGAGACGCTTCGCAAAAATTTAATACTTTTAGCCAAGCTAGTTGAGCCATATTGTGGTGCCCAAATAATTCAGGTTTCTTGAATTATTTTTTGTCAAAATTTTTCTGACTGAATCTTTTTTTCTGAAATTTTCAAAAAATTTTTTCAAAAAATTTTTCAAAATTTTTTCTCTCCAAATCAATCCAAAAAAATTTTTTTAAAGGAGATAGGGTCATCCACAGCAGTTCAACAACAACAAGTACCAACACCTGTATCAACTCAACAACAATCTTCTACAAATAATTCTATCCCTCCTCCACAGCAACAACCTGAGTCTTCTCCCCAAAATGAAAGAACACCTTCTCAACCTTTAATTAATTCAAATATTTCTCCAAACCAACAACAACAATTAACACAACAAAATATTAATCAAATTCAACAACAACAACAGCAACAATTATTACAGCCACCCCAACAACAACAGCAACTTTATATTAATGCACAACAAGCAAATATGCCAACAAATCAACAACAACACTTTTCTGTAAATTAATTTTTTTCAATTTTATAAAGTTTCTCTCCTCATTTCCCCAGCGTTGCTTAACTTACCAGATTGGACACCATTTTTTAGTCTTTTCCCTAACCCACTTTTTTTTTCTTTTTCTGGTCTGCTGTAGTATTTTTTGTTCGAAAGTTCACAAAAAATCCTCTAGACCATTCTTACGAATTTTCTGATTTTTTCTCCAAAATTTATTTTAGAAATCTTTTGTTCATTAATATTCTAAAAAATTAATTTTATAGCCTTCACAACGTCAACAACAACAATTACAACCAAATCCTGTCTCTCCTCAACAACAGCAATATATTCAGCAAAGATCCATTCCTTATGGAATTGTCCCTCCTCATGTTTATGTTGCCCAACAACAGCATTCTCACAATCAACAACAAAATTCTTTAATGGCTGCTCCATATGGATTTTCTGGTTTTTTTAGATTTTAAAGACTAGGGGTTTTTCGGGAGGGGGGAAGGCCTACCCCCGGTTACGGGCCTGGTTGTGTCGGTACTGGCTGGTCTGGGCTCATTTCATGATGGTCCTGTTCTATCTCCCATCCTATGAATTTTTCCACAACGTGAACACTGAAAATAAAATTTTCCAGGTCAACCAAACGCCCTTTATGGAGGACAACCAACTCCACAAGGATTTAATCCTCAATCTTCAGCACAAGCACAGATGTATCATCATCATATGATGCAACAACAGCAGCAACAACAGCAGAATCATTATCAACCACAAGTAGCACCTTCTCCGCATTCAAATATTCAACAAAACTCGCAAACTAGTGGGGGGATTCAACATCAAAGATGAATTTAAATTTTTGTGAGCAACTTAAATTTACCTGTGTAACTAACTCTTTAAAATATTTTTAAATTTTTTAGATGCTATTTTTTTAAATTAAATTTTTCTAATTCTTCAAAAAAAATTTTTTCTAAATTTGTGATAAAATCTAAAAAAAATTTTCATTTTTAGTGTTGAAAAAAACAACTTTTTTTTCATTTAAAAAATATTATGGCAGGTAGCAAGTATTAATAAAATAACAAAAAAATTTAGCTCTTAAAAAAGACATTTTTCTGTACATGAAGTAACACTAACCGCACCCACCTAAAGATTAAAAATTTATTTATTTGAAAATAAAATTAACCACATCCACCGCATCCTCCACAACCACCTGTGAAAGTCAGAATTAATTTAGGAATTATAAGTTTTTTAAAAATTTTTACCACAACCGCCACAAGCACCACAGGCTCCACAAGCACCGCATGCACCTTTATTAGTGCTTTTAGATTAATTTGGAAATTTTGAGGTCTATATTTTTAATTTTGACGATTTTGAATGATTTTTGACCCATAAGTCCAACCCTTTGGAATATCCATAAGATTAACTCATTTGGGATCAACCCCTAAATGTGTCAACACCCTGCTCATCTACAGACGAGTTGGGTTTTGCCTGAGTTGAGCCTTTTATTAAACAAAAATCGTACCACATGCAGATCCGCCAGCCCCATCCCCTCCTCCATCACAACCACCACTTCCTCCTTCAGCACCACTGCACATATTCATCAACAAAAGTGGCAAAAATTCTGTTCCGCCAAAATCGTGGTGATGTCTTTGTGCTGCACTTATTAAACGATTTGTGGGTAATGAACGACCTGAAAATATTCTTTTAAAAAATTTTAAAATATTTTTCTAAACCATAGCCGCATGCAACAGTCATAGGCCAACGTTGACATTGATGGCCAATTTTGTTGGTATCTTTTACACTGCGGACCTTATCTAAAAAGTATTTAAATAAAATTTGTTTGAGATCCAATAATTAGAGGTACGGACAAAATGGTGTCGAGGGGCAAAAAAGACAAAATGGTACATTGGGCAAAAGAGACAGAATAGTACGTAAGGGACAAAACAGAATGGTTCTCTTAAAATAAAATGCCTAATAGTACAAGTGATAGACCTGGACCAAGGGTATTTTTAAATTTTTAAAAATTACCCCCTCTCTAATTAAAACCCCCAAAACTAAAAATAATCCCCACTCAAAATAATATACCCGGATTGCAAAGAATAAAAAGTGTTCCAATCCCAAAAATACACGCCAAATGTTCAGCTGTCTGAGTTGAACGACAATGCATTCTACGACCATTCAATTGTGCTTGGGCATCTTTTTTTAATTAAAAAATTTTTTCAAAAAAATTTTTTCAAAACCTCCAATGCTGAAGACTGTTGATCCATTCGCTCCGGGGAGTTGGAAATTTTGAACAGTATTCCTCAGAAGATTGAAAAGTTCTACGTTTAATGCACCTGGAGCGCCGCTTATACCCTATAAATTAAAGAAAAATTTATTTTCGATTTTTTGACATTTTGTTGGTTTTTAGGGCCCTGTGACCCTTAAGTTCCAAAAACAGACTGCTTATTATTAAGGGCAGGCCTGCCCCCTGGCTACGGCCCTGATTAAGTATGGCGGTTCCTCATACTGAGGAAGGTCTTACGAGAATCGAGATCGAAATCTCGAAAAATCTCAATTCTCGATACCCGAGATTTTGTTCGAGATCTCGTTTTAAACTTGTCTCTACCCAAACTCGTCAAGAAAAAAAATACCAACCTTATGATAACGATCACCAGCCTGTTTCCTTACAAATCCTTGCCAACGCCCTTTTAAAATAGCAAAATCCCCATCACGATTAAGAACAATAAATGCTCTCTCATCTGCTGCTGGATGGGAAATGTTTGGAAGAAATTGCAAATTTTCATCCAATTGTTGTTTTGATGGTAAAGAATCTGCCCCAATTAAATGTGCCATGCATAAAAGGCGTTGTTCTGTTCCAAAAACCAAAATCATTGCTTTAAAAAAATTTTTTTCTTGTTTTAAAAAAAATTAAACTAACAAAGTAGTAAAGGAGCACTATGAACAACTTGTACAAAATATTTTGTGCCATCTCGAACATCGACCAAACTGCAAAAAAATATTTTATTAATTGAGTGTTTGGGGTGATTTTGTATTTAAAGATATAGACGACAAAATGGTACACCCCGCAAAAAACGACAACAGGGCACATACAGGCAAAACAGACAAAATGGTACATAGGAGAAAATAGACTAAATAGCCACTCACTGCACATTTTGTCTCATAAAGAAAAATCTTTAACTCTCTCTCTTATTCTCTATAACATTATTTTTTCTCTTTTCACTTTACTATTTTCCTTCCTCTTTTATCTTCATAAATAAAAAACATTCTCTCTCCTACATTTTCTCCCAATAAATTCTCTACATTTCCTACTCCCCATTCATCCTATTTTAAAAGAAAATTCATTTCACTAGTTACTTTTCTAGTTTACCTATCGCTTCTCGGCCTTTTGGCTAAGATCAAAGTGTAGTATCTGTTCTTTACGGCTTAATCTCCGTAACGACCCCTACCGGGGTCAAAGAGATTAACCAATTTTTGGAAAAGGGCGTGAGTTGGAAGCTTGCTTCCTCTCTGCCGCGCGTCGGCCCGGTCTTGCACTTACCTCCGGGAACGGCGCATTCCTCCCATTTATGGGAGGATCAAAATCTTGAGGTAAATAAGCTTAAGAAAAATGCCATTTACTTTTGTCCGTTTTCCCTGACGTACCATATTGTCTTTTCTTGCCCTGTGTACCATTTTGTCGTTTCTTGCCTTGTGTACCATTTTGTCTACCTTCGAGCATTTACGTTTCCGTCAAAACTTCCCTAGCCTAGTACGATTTTATCCAAAAAAATTTATTTACTTATGTAGCGCAACATATATTTTTGCTCCAGGCTGTAATTGTGCCCGATTTAAAGCTGCAGCTTGACACAAAGTCCAAAGACGGGAATCTTCTGTTGTTAACTGTTGTTCTCTATATTCCCCAGCTTGTAATTCTAATTCTCGATTTAAAGACACACTTGTTGTTATATTTATCTTTGCATGTTCTCCATTGACATTTTCTAATTGAAGTTGAACTACGTTTTGGGAAGATTTTGAATTTATGTTTGATGATATTTGGAGAGGTAATAACTTGAAAAAATGAGGGATTTTTTTAATTAAAAAAATTTTTTTAAAGATTTACCTTATCGAGTGGCAAACGACCCTGAAAATAAGGAAAAATAAAAATAAATTATTAGTTAAAAAATTTTTTTCAGGTTAAACCCTTGGGAGGTTGGGGGACTTAAATCCAAGGATTAACCCTCCAAGAGGAAACCCAAGGGGATTTTAAAAGAAAATAAATTCTAGACACCAATGGTGTGTTTAAAAGTGAACTCTTTAATTAACCTATTTTAGGGCACCCTTCGTTTATAAGGTATGATTTTTCCTAAAGAGGCCAAAACCTCTAGAAAGGAGAGGTTATAGGTTGTGACAGGACGACTGTTTTGTGTTTAAAAATATCAAAAAAAAATTTTCCCAGCTCTGACAATTACCCTCCAACCCAAATCCAAATTAAAAAAAAAACTCAAAAAATTTACTTTAAGTTTAACCAAATCCCTTTTATGCAAAAAAACTTTATCAAACAATTCCAATTCAACAACAAATTCTTTTGCCGTTTTTCTTTCAAAAGGGAATTTAACAATTGAAGGGATTTGTTGTGTTGAAGAGGAAGAAGAATTAATTATTGTTGATAAATAATTTGAAGAAGAGGTTGAGGGTTGTTGTTGTTGTTGGGAAGATGTTGAGGATGTAGATGAACTTGTTGATGTTGAGGAAGCTGAACCTGTTGAATTCTTTGAATGTCCATTGGCTTGTTTGGTAACATTTTTGTTGTTTTGTATACATTTTAGACCGCATGGATTTGGTTGCCAAATAAGAGAAAATGAAGGTCGTGTTACCTTTTTTGTTAAAAAATTATTAAAATTTATAAAATTGAGTACACCTCAACTGATGACCCTATAACCTATGAAGGGATTGTTACTTCTATATGTTCTTTGTACCATAGGATAGAGCATTAAATAGGCTACAATATACCAAAGAATCAAAATTCCTGACCGACTGGTAAAAAAGTTCTGATTGATAAAGTGCCGAAAAATCGTTTCCTTTGAAAACGCTAGTTATTAGATCATAACCTTTTTATCAATAAATCGAGAATTTTGATTTTTTAGTAAAATGTAGTCCATTCAATGCTCTATCCAATGGTAGCAAGAACATTAAAAATTATCATACCCCTTCTTGAGTTATAGGGCCGGGACTCAGTTGAACTGCTCCACATAAATAAAGACCTCCGACTTCATCGCAAAGGGAAGTCGGAGGTCCTCGAACGATTATATTATATAAAGGTCAATAAAATAAGAAATAAAAACCTGTTTATCCCACAATTGAGCACTAAATGTGCTTATCTTTTTCCCGCCATAACGAAGCTTTAGCCGTAATTGTTCCCTCTGAACAGGCAATTCTTTTAATACAATTGAGGGAATATGAATATTTCCGTAAGCGAGATTAGAAGCATTATTACTACTTTCGTCATCAGATTCAAGGCAAAGAAAGGCTGGTGCATTGTGTCCACTTTTTTGAGAAAAATAAAAAAAATTTATTTTGCGGACTTTTTTTTGCGGATTATTTTTTTGCGGATTATTTTTGCGTACTTTTTTAAAAATATTTTTAGTTTCCGTTACACATTGGTTTTTTGGTAAATTATACAGACTAAAATAATGGAAAAAATCCGCAAATTTTGTCCGCAAAAATTTTTTAAATAAAATAAAATTTTACCGAAACATACAACCTCTCCGCCAAAAATTATTTTTGAAATGAGAAGCCCAAGCTTTTTTAGTGAAAGCCTCGCCACGAAGTAATTTACTTCCTTTGTTACGGTCATTAATTGAATCATCATGTTTAAGTAAAGAACCAAATATTGCTACACAATTCTTTAAAAAAGTTTTTTTTGAAATTATTTGAGTACATTCTCTGGAGTGGAATTAAAGGACAAGTTCGGGAAAGTGGTGGGGAATCCTAGGAATTAATCTTAGGAAAAATCCAAAAATTTTGCCAGGAGTTGAATATACTGGGATCTACCGAAAAATCAGTTAGATTTGGCTTGCAGACATTTGCGGACTTAAACTTGCGGACATTTCCCGTTTTAACAATCTTCGGAATCTAAAAACAAATTGGAAAGGTGGGGAATCCTAGTCTCAAAAATCCAATCCAATAACGAATTTTGTCGGGAGTTGACTGACTGACATAAAAGAGAGACATTTGAGGATTCACACTTGCGGAAATTCCCCGCTTTAATTTTTCCGCAAAATTTCAGTTCACAGATGTCTGACAGCCAGGATGTTTTATTTAAAATTAAAAAATAAATTAAAAAATAACCCTAAAATAATCTTCTGGATGAACTTGATGTGTATGCCAAACAAGATCAAAATCATAACAAGGAGTTAAAAATTGGTCAGAATAGGTTTGTTTTAGTTGAAGAAAATTAATATAACGATCAATTGCATCATTTAAAAAACGTGGAGAAGTGTAATGAGGTAAAGATATCTTGAAAATAATTTAGTAGATATTTTGAAAAAAACAGGCGAATCTCGCTATAAGATACTCCATTGAAGTTAAAAATTTGACCCTATAGTATAGAGTTGGAAAGGTGGGAATCCTAGTCTTAAGGGTCTAAAGGGGTCTTAATCTACATTCTCATCGTTAAGGCAGATTCAGACACCTAGGATTGGCGGATCTAGGAAATTTATTTTGATAAATTTGCGGACAACGAAAAAACTTGCGGACAAAATTTGCAGCATGCAGTCTTTAGAAACGGCCAGTGGGAACATCATAGTGGTAAACCAAATGTTACTATAAAAACGTATCTTAAATGAGGTAGGTGCATCCAATTTTGGGGGTATCTTATAGCGAGACTTGATGTTTTCTCAATCAAAAAATAAATTTTTAAAAAATACTTGATAATTAAAATTCCTCTGTCTTTGAACAGCTTCAACAATATCATATTTACTTTTTTGTTTGTAAGGTTTAGATGAACTTGATAAGAATTCATAAGGCTCTTCAGGACAAAAGTTGTTCCACGCTGAGACTGACTAAATTTAATAATTTTAAAAGTATTTTTATTACAAAGATTTACCTGTTCATAACGTTGTTGAATCTGAAAATTAATTTTTTAAATTCATTTTAATGATAATTTGAAATTTGAGGACAACAAAAAATTGCGGACAACATTTGCGGACAGAAATTTGCGGAAAAAAATTTGCGGACAAACATGCAGACCTTTGAAACGGCCTTTAGTTATCCAACCATACGGTACTCTTTCCGTGTCATATTACAAAGCAAGACATAGTGGAGTCCGCAAAAAGTTGGGCGGTTGTCCGCAAATATGGGAGTCCGCAAGATTTCCACCAATTAAAAAAATAACCTCATCAGCACTCAACAATTTGTGGTCTACAACAGTACCACAAATTGCTACACAATCTTCTCTATAAGAAACAGGAGAGAGCATATGAACATGCCAAACCCAATGTACATCCAATGGGGGAATGTTAAGTAAATCTGGCTTTGACGCCTTGAAAAATTTCAAAAAAAAATTTTCAAAAAAATTTTCAAAAAACCTGTGCCGGTAACCAAAAACATTCATATCTTCTAATTGCATTAGCTACTACAATTCTGTCATAAAGTACCGGTGCTTTTCTGTCAATCATTCTGAGGAAGTTTATCTCTCTTTGACAAGCAGTTAGTAAGTTTATTGTTATACAGTTACGCTGAAAATTAAAAAAAAAGATTTTTTTATTAAAATTTTTTAACAGCCACAGCAATATTTTTACGTTAGGAACAGAATAACGTCTGGAAAAAATTGTCTGGAAATTATTTTTAAATAAAGGTTTACGGCGAAATTTTAAAAAAGGATTGCCTTCATCCACAAATTTATTGGCAATTTTTACTTGGCAAAATGTCATTTTTCCCCTTGTTGGCAATTTGTCTAGGAGAGTAGAAATAGAGGAGAGTAGAAAAGAGATAAAAAATAAATGAGAGAGAAAGGTAAACAAACAAAGAATATATACAAAGCGAGAACAACGACACTTTTCTCTAACAATTTCTCAACCTATTATATATAGTGGAAACTTTACTAAAACGGTGTTCATTCCAAATGGACATATACTAAAATTGGAACAATACAGAGAAGATTAGCATGGCCCCTGCGCAAGGATGACACGCAAATTCGTGAAGCGTTCCAAATTTTTTGTCTTTTTCGGGAAAATTTTTTTAAAACATTTGAAATTTTTGAAATTTCGCTTTTCGTGTTTCAAAGATTTTTAAGCTTCGAAACAGATGTAGAGATCAGACCTCTCCAGAAACCTATAATAAATCCCAGTCCACAAAAAATTTTATTTTAAAATTTCCGTTCAATTACCATTTGTTCATGTGTCGATTTTAATGATGGAACTAAAATTTGTTTAAAATCAACATCTTGTTGAATAGTTGGAACAAATATAGTGTTATTATTAATTATTTTATTTTTATTATTTTTATTTTCTTCATTTTGTGGTTGTTTTAAATTATTATTTTGTGTTGAAGTTTCAGCACCTTTTGAAGTTTCAGTTGATTCATTACCCATATTTTTATTTAGAAAATCTTTTTTAAAAAAATAAAATTTAATAATAAGTTCCAGTAGTGTGGGTGGTTTAAATTAACTTTAAAAAAGAACATTTAAATTGTTTCAATATTTAAGAAAAAAAGTTATTATTGTTTTAAATCAATGCGCTCATGTGTAAAATTAATTAAATTAAAAAAGCAAGTAAAAAAAAACTTAAGGTAAATGAAAAAATGAATTAATAAATTAAAAATGGGCTCTATTTTAGGAGACGCGCCCCCTAAGCGTCCCATCAGAGTAAATGTTTCCCAAAAATAATGTCTCAAAAAATCACCGTATACGCGTACCATCAAAGTTGATCCTATCAAAAAATTAAAAAAAAATGGTAGAGATGTCCAAGACGGAAAATTCTCCAAGGCTCTAACTCGAGACCAAGACTGAACTGGACTCCAAAACCAAGAGACTTAAGTAAAGACTTAAGACTACTTGTAAGAGTTGAAGAGGAAAAAAGGAGGACTGGAAGCGACACTACTACCGTTAATCCTATCAAAGACTGACTTAAATCAAGACTGTAGACCAAGAGGTTTTGAGGTCTCTATAAATTAAATTTAAAAAGACGGAAGTAAAAAATCCCCCAAAAATAATAAAAAATAAATTTAAAAAAGGGATGTGGTGTACTAATCGATCTCTCCCCCTATTTATTCCTTTTGACATTCCTTTCAAAAAAACAACAACACAATTTTATATTTTATTTAAGCTTTTCTGGAGAGAAGCTTTAAGGGTCGAGTGTATTAAAGAAGAAAAAAGTAAAGGCAATCCAGTCAGTCAGAGGAAAAAATAAATAAAATAAAAAAAATCCTTAGGGCACATTTTCTCAGGAAATTTTCTTCTCCTCCCTTTTCTTCTCCTTCCTTTTTTTTATATTAGCCACAAAAAAAAACCTTTTTTATTCACTTATTTTTTTAGAAACTCGGCAAGTAGCACATCAATTTGCCTTATGTTTTTCTTTCCTTCTTTTGTTCTCTTACCTAGAAATCCCGGCTTTTTCAGAGATCCAGAAGATCAACTTTTTAATTATTCTGACAATTAGAGTCTGGTAAAGGTTCCGTTAGAGTCTCAAAATAAATCTATTGTGGTCCATTAGAGTCTTATAGTAGAGTTTCATATTAGAGTCTATATTAGAGTCTATATTAGAGTCTATATTGGGGTCCATTAGAGTCTTATATCAGAGTCTATTAGAGTCCTTTGGAGTCTCACACTGGAGTCTCTTATTTGGGTCCATTAGAGTCTCATATTGGAGTCTTATATTAAGGTCTATTAGAGTCTCACATTAGAGTCTATTAGAGTCTTATGACATTATTATGTATTTGTTAACGCTGACTCTAACGTGCATTTAATGTCATTAGAGTCTCAAAGGAATAACTCATTCGAATACAATTTCAGACTCATTAGCTTATTTTTGCATAATTTTTACGGAAATATTGAAAAAAACGAGAAATACGAGAAGAATTTTAAAAAGAACTTATTCAAGCTTAAAGCCAATTAGAGTGAAAAAAGAGATAAATTATGTGTGTAGGTGGGAGAATTATGTGTGTGTAATTTTTGAATAAACATGGGAGAAAATAAGGATTTTTTAAATTTAATTTAGGGAGGAATAAAAGGCCTTTTTAAAAAGTAAAAAAATATAATTGTTCAAGCAATTCCAAAAAAACTTTTTTTTGGGTGGGAATGCTTGGAAGAATAATTGGGGTGAAAAATGGCATTTGACAAGGATTTTAAAGGGAGAAATTTTTGGAAAATGAAAAAAATTTAAAATTAAATTATCCTTTTTTGGGAAATTAATACAGTAATATTAAAGGAAAATAGAACAATAAGGATTGTAGAACGACATTTGCGAAGAAACGGCATTTGCGAACACCTAGCAAATAACGACATATGCGAACACCTAGCAAATAACGACATTTGCGTACACCCAGCAAAGAACGACATTTGCGAACACCCACCAAGTTTTTATAATTAAATAAAGTTTTGTGAGGGTATTGGCTACCAAAATAAAGTGCTAGACTATACTTTATTTTTAAGAAAAACTTTCCGGAAACGTATTTTCTTGTTATGAATTTTCCGGAAGCAAGAAAGAATAAAATAATTTAATAAAAAAATATTCTTATTTACTTTGACTGACAGCTACTTTTATTTTATGCTACAAATAAAGGAAAAAAATAAATAAAAAAGGAAGAAAATGTGTGCGTTATTGCGTGGGAGAAAAAATTATTTTTGAAAAGAATAAATTTTTTAAATTAAAAAAGAAATTTCTTTAATTTTAAGGGAAATAATGAGGTTGTGCGACATTTGATGACATGCGACATTTGCGAACATTTATATTATAGCTTTAATTATGAGGTGATGAATAGACAAAAATAGTAAAAAAAGTGAATCTCGATTGTACGTGCACATTTCGGTCTGAAGATGTACGTAAAATAGAGGTGTACGTAAAATTGGAGGTATCGTTTAGTTAGCTTCCTCCACTAACTCGATCAACTTTAAAAATTGTCCGTCCAAATAGAGAGGGTACTTAAATTTGTGTGTAAGTACAACCGATATCTGATTAATATACTGGACATGACTTGCTAATCGTTTGTTCCAATTTCAATATTCAATAGTGTTTGTCCGCAAATGTCGGTACACAAATGTCGTGTAGCGAACTATTAAAGGGGAAAAATGAAAATTCAAAAAAAATTATTTTTTTTTATTTAAAAAATTATCAAGTTTTTGTATTATTAAATTTACAGTTTTTATCGTTTAATTTTGCCAAAATATATTTTGTTGGATTACTATTTGTTTTAATCGCCTTAACATTTATATCCAACTTCAAGGCAAACACACCTGGATAATCGTCAAGTAATGGATATACAATTGATTTATGCATTTTTGTTTGTTTGAAATAGGCAAAAGAAATATCGTCTGCTTTGATTAGTTTTTCTAAAAAATTTTTTGAATTCTTAAAAATTTTTAATTGGAAAAATTGCGATATTTGCGAACAATAACATTTGCGGACAAGACATTTGAGGAGGCGACATCTGCGAACATTCATTAAATTTTCCAAATCATGACAAATAAAGTGACATATGTCAAAAAATTCCTAGACTATGATGCCCGTCTTTTGGTCCAATTTCAATGAACTTTTGTTTTGTCCGCAGAATTTGTCCGCAAATTTTGCTTTTTTTTAATTAAAAATAATTTACTATTAATTTCTTCATTATGGCCAGCCAGAAAAGTTAAAAATTCGTTTGGATTAATTGGATAATACAATTCTAATTTTTCTCTAAAATTGAAAAAAATTTTTCAAAAAAAAATTTTCAAAAAAAATTCAAAAAAATTTTTCAAAAAAAAATTTCGAATTCCAAACCCCTGCTTAAAAATATCAGCTTGTATCTGCACAGTTTTCTTCTCTCTTTTCCCTTTATAAAATATTCGAATTCCTCTCCATTCAATTCCTTCACTTTTTTGACACTGCCCATTTTTAATACAAGGCTCACAAAAACCGTCTCCAACAGTCTTTTTTGTTAATTCATAAAGTTTGTTAAATTTATAATTTTTATTTGAATTGGGTCCAAGCTGGCTTTGATAACAAATAAGCAGTCTTTTAATTTTTAAAAATTAATTAATCTTTGGGCGACATTTGCGAACAGAAATTTGCGGACATCCACAAAGCTTACCTAAAGTAAAATAGAATCTTTGGGCATTATGCCAATAAAATAGATCATATGATTGTGCTTATAGTAGAGGACCTGGCTTAATGGCCATTTGTTTCAATTTCAATAAAATTCAGGTTTGTACGCAAATGTCGATGTCCTCAAATGTCGTTGTCCGCAAATGTCGATTTTCAATTAAAATTTTTTATGTACCCTTGGCATTCAGAAATAAAATCGCCAACATTTTTAGTATTCACAGCTGGGCATGTAATGAATTTATTTTCCACATATTTACTACCAATAATTGGAGCAATTAAAATTAAATTAATAAAGGGGATAATAAACATTTTTAATTAGTTAAAATTAATTTTTAATTAATTAACAGGAAAATGAAAATTAGTAAATTTATACATAATTTTTAGTGTATATTTTTGTACAGTGTAGTTATTAAATAAAAAATAAAATAATGTGTGAATCATTCAATTTTTGATTTTTTAGATTTTTAGTTAGACATACAGTTGAACTTCTCTAAACAAGTCTCAAGTCACCTCGCTTCATATGGTCCCTTACCAGATCTTATCGAAGTGTTATTTGTTCCATATACATATCCCCTTTATCCCTCTTCTAATGACCTACAACCTTTACCCCCTTTTATTCCATATATCCCCTTTATCCCTCTTTTTCTCCATCAAAAATATAAATTAAAAATTAATCAAGACTCTAATGTCCTTATAAATAAAGAATAATGTCAAAAATAAACGTAAAAAGTGCATCATAAAAATCCAGCTTATTATTGCCAATTGTCTTTTTAATTGTCTTCTAATTTAATCAAAAACTTAAGTATTTATTTTATAAAATACCTGCCAATTAATTATTTTTAATAGAAAAGACATTTGATCCCAATAATTAATTTATTAAATTTTTTAAAAATTTTTTCTCTTATCTTTTATCGATAAAAAATGCTTCGATATCACTTTATAAATTTTTATTTTTAATTTTATTTGCACACTTTATCTATTAATTTTGACATGTCTAAATAAATTAAATGTCCAAACTAGTCGCATAAATCACCACTAATTACCTGTGGTGATCTTTTGGGTTGACTTATTTTTTAAATGGGGCACGCCCCGGCGCGAGGCCATACGGCGCAAAGTCATAACTTGCTTCAAGATTTCCTAATCTTTCTAAATTTAGTACTAAACGATTACACTCATCGAGCTAAGGAGAATTGTGCCAAAATTGATAAGGGTCAGAAATTTTCCACCAAGCTATGGCTTTGCGCCGTTATGGCCTCGCGCCGTTTTGGGCTGTACCCATTTTAAATTTTTTAAAATTTTTTAAAATTTTTTTATTCATCCTTTTTCTTCTTTTTTTTTCAACTTGAAAATTATCTAATTTAAATCTATTCCATCCACATAATCAAGAAGATCACCACTAAATTTAATTAAATTATAGTGGTGATTTTTTGGGTGTAGCTTAAAATTAATTCTTTTCCAGAAGATCACCACTGTAGTTTAGTGGTGATCTTTTGGGAGAGGATTTGTTTTCTAAGTGTTCTTTTATCAAAAAATTCTATTTTATTTTACTTAATATTTGTTTGTTTATTTTAAATTTTATCTCAAAAATTAAAAATCATTAAGGAAAAAGTAGCAATATTAATTTTTTGCATTTTTTAGATTTAAAAAAAAATTAAAAAATGACACCCCCAACACTAATCCAACAAAATTTAAATAATCCCCAATCATTAACCTCCTCAGCGTCTACTGCAAGTTTAAAATCGCGTTTATCCCCACACTTGGAAGATGATACTCTTGTGGCTATGTTTAGACGAATTTGGTAATTTATAAACTTTTTTTGTGTTGATTTTTGTGTTGGTGATCTTGTGGGTGTCGATTTTCTCGAGAATAAAGGTGTCGGTAAATTGCAGTCCGGGGACAGTAACGTGGGAAACACGGAAGAAGTTGACCCGAACATGGAGGAAGTTGATATATTTAAATTTCCACTGTGGCGCCAAAACGGCCGCGCCAAAACGTCCCAGTCTCGGGGACAGTAACGTGAATTGTCTCAATAATTTTCCAATGAGACTGGATCTTATGGGATTAATCCCTCGGGATTTTTGGGAGGGATCTTAAAGACTCTAGTAGACTCAGTTTAAATTATTTTAATTTTTCAAAGTTTTCTTTTCAAGTTCTGACGAAAGCAAACGTGATAAAATTGTTTTGAAACACAACGACAGACAATGGACATTAGCACAATTGGATGAAATAACTGGTAGGAGAATGTATAAATTTAATTTTTGGGTTTATTGGGGTCTGAAATTTAAGAAAATCTAATTTTTAACCCAGACTCTACTGGCCCCAATTTTTAAAAATTTTAATTCAGACTCTAATGACCCCCAAATTTTTATTTCTGAAATTTTTAAAATTTTCTAAAAATTTTTTTTTGTAATTTTTAAGACAGACTATCTCAATTATTTGTTACACAATTTTCTTGTAAAAAGGGTGACTGCATAGCCATTTATATGAACAAATGTGCCGAATATGTATTTGCCTATATTGCTGCCTTAAAAGCTGGTTAAATTTGAATTTTTAAAAATTAAAAAAAAAATTTGTTTTTTTGAAGGTGCTGCTTATTTACCTCTGGATATTACTTATCCTGATTCATTGCTTAAATCTGTACTTGATGAGGTTAACCCTGCAGGTTGTTTTTTTATTTTATTGGTCTATTTTAGAATATGAGTCCCTTGATAGTGTAGGCCTTTCCTAAGGGTTTGTAACCCGACCCTTCTTCAAGTTGGAGATGGGCGTGTTACCGAAACCAGGGACTTTTTTCGGCTCGAAACCCGATCGATTTTTTGTCCGCAAAATATTTGTGGATTTTCCGCAAAATATTTGCGGACTTTTTCTTTGTCCGCAAATTATTTGCGGACTTTTTCTTTGTCCGCAAAATATTTGCGGACTTTTCTCAACCCGGCCTATCTTTCCTTCAAGCACCAAGAAACCCAAACCCACTTCCTCATTGAGCGTTCTATTTTATCATATGTAGCACCCACATTCTAAACTAGGGTCCTTTGAAATAAAAATTGTTTTCTTTTACAGTTGTTTGTATAACATCAACAAATTCTTCAAATAATTTTCCTGAAAATACTCCATTATTACTACTCGATGAAGACGGGAAATGGTTATTGTCTTTTGAAGAAGGAAACAAACAAGAAATTGAAGAAATAAATTGTGATGATTTAGCTTATATTGTTTACTCTTCTGGAACTACTGGAAAGCCTAAAGGTTTGGGGAAATTTTTTGATCAAAAAAATTTTTTGTCCGCAAAAGTTTTGCGGACAAAAGATTTTTTGTCCACAAATACTTTTATTTGTTTTTCGATTAAAAAATGAATTTTACAGGAATAAAATGCCCACATAGAGGAGCTGTTATATCGTATTTTTTTTTTAATTTAACCAAAAAATTCATTTTTTAAAAGATATAAATGGCGCTTCCTCAACTATCCTTACAGTGATGACGATATTGAAGGTTTGTAAGAAGAATTTTTTTGAGAGAAGTATGGCTTGCGGATAATATTTGCGCACTTTTCTTGCCCGCAAAATATTTGCAAACTTTTCACGGTCTTTTTGCGGATTTTCTTTGTCCGCAAACTGACATTTTTGTCCGCAGATATTTTGCGGACTTCTCTGTTCGCAAATACTTGAGATTCTCTTTTAATTATTAAATAAAATTGAATGTCCGCAAATTTGTGTAAGAAAAATTTTTCAAAAAAAGACTTTAATTTCCAGCCTGTAATGTCTTCTTTGTCTGGGAAATGTTTCGTCCAATATTACAAGGAATTACTTTAGTTTGTATTTTTTTTAATTTCATAATTTTGTCTATTTTTAGGTAATAATCCCAGATTCTGTTATTTATGACCCTCACAGTTTATGCAATTTTTTGGCAAAAAATCAAATAACTAGAATGCTTTTTACCCCTTCACTTTTGGAAATGGTTTTGGATACACAAGATGAAGTTAATTTTTTAAATTATTTTTTAAGAAGAAAATTATTTTCTTAGGAAACACTTACAAGGGCATTTCAATGTATAAGGTAAACTTAAAAGTTTTAAAAGGGAAAAATTCGGGTGGGAAAGGACAGTCACTGAGGTTTCTGAAATCACTTAAATATTTGAAAAATCTTCGGAGAAGTTGCAAGAAATGTCAAAAATTGTGAGGTTACCCACTCATTCTAGAAATTTTATTTGGTTTTTAGTTGACCAAATTTGCGGACAAAAACTTGCGGATCGACATTTGCGGACAATACTGAATCATGTTTGGATTTGAGCAACGAGCTCATTGTGTTGGAGTGCCTTGATCTAACCATATTTTTATGAAATATTCCCTGTCAAACTATTTTATAATGGTGTCCGCAAAAGTTGTCCGCAAAAATATTTATTTCAAAAAAATAAATTAAAATTTATTTTTTTAGAATAGTTATTTTATGCGGAGAAGTTGTTACTTGTGCATTATTAGAAAGATTTATTCGTCATTTTCCACATGTTCGCTGCATTAATCTTTATAGTATATCTGAATGTCATGATGTTGCTGTAGCCGATTTAAATGAATTTTATAATAATAAAAATGAGAGGCGTCAATTTGCTCCTGTTGGAAAGGTTTATTTAATTTTTTTTCAATTTTAAAAATTAAGTATTGACCGTTGTCCGCAAGTGTCACGGTGTATCCAAAACCAATATCCAAACCCCTGGAATTTTTTCGAAAATTTTTTTAGTAACCCCGACTCGAACCCCGGCCCATCCTTGATAAGGACAAAATTATTATTTTTTAGGTAATTGAAGGAGTTAAAATTTTAATTTTGGACGAGAAAACAATGAAGCGTGTTCCTATCGGTGTTCCTGGAGAGGTTTATTTTAAATACTTTTTATTAAATAATTAAGATTTTCTTAAATTAGATTTACGTAGCAGGACCAACATTAGCAATTGGTTATATTAACCGTCCAGAAATAAATGCTGAAAGGTTTGTTCCATTACCTGAAGAATATCAAAAAGAAATGGGATCTCAACGAATGTACAGGTTTAAAATTTTTTCTATTAAAAAATTTTTTTGCGGACGAATTTTTGTCCGCAAAATCCTCCTATTGAATAAATTATTTTTAACAGAACTGGTGATTGGGGTTATTTATTGCCCAATTTGGTTCTTGAAATCTGTGGACGTTGTGATACAACAGTTCGAATTAGAGGATACAGCGTTGAACTTCAAGCAATTGAAGCGGCTCTTTTAAATTTAAACCATGTCCGTTCTTGTACTGTAATTTCTATTGGAAATGAAGGTGAAGATAAACAGGTTAAATTTTTTTTAAGTTGATGGGCAAATCCCCTTCCAGACAAAAATACTTTTCGGCAACTATAGTCCGCAAGAGATGTCCGCAAAAATTGTCTTATTATTCATGTCATTTAACTTGTTTGGTTAGTTATATCAAGAAATTTCTTGCTTATTGTTAGTTATTCAAACAAAAATATCAAAAATAAACAAAAAATTCAACCAGGAAATTTTGCGGACAACTCTTGCGGACTTTTTTAGAATCACTTTTGCGAGCTAATAAACTCAGTTCTTACTTAAAGATATTTTGTCTGTAAGGTGTTTTGTCCCCTTTAAACGATTAAAAAAATTTCTCAAAATTTAGTTAGCTGCATATATCGTTCTACGAGATAAACAAATTACTCGAAAACAATTGAGAGCGCAACTGAAACGAGTTTTACCATTTTATATGATGCCTCAATATTTTATTTTTATGGAAAAGTATTTTTTTTAATTTTAAATATATTTTTAAATTTATTTAAAAAAGACTTCCATTGTTGGCCGCCTCTTCAAAAATTGACAAAAAAGCCCTTCCTTCAGTTAATTTTGCTCTTGACGTTGTTGAAATAGATGCTTTACCTCAAACTGAAAATGAAAAGGAATTGGCTAAAATTTGGATTGAAATATTACATTTGGGGAGTAGTGGACATTTGGATATACAAGAAAGTTTTTTTGATATGGGAGGGTATGTCTTGTTTTATAAGAAATTTTTAAAATGGAGAAATTGCGGACAGCTATCGCGGACTAATTTTTTCGAATTGCTTTTGAGAGCTGCTTTTACGGAGTTTTTTTCGGATTTATGAAATGGAAAGAAGTCAATTAGAGAGAAATATGGGACATGTCCGCAAAAGTAGGAATGTCCGCAAAAATGAGAAAAGTCCGCAAAAACTAATTTTCGTTTTTTAGACATTCTCTTTTGGCTGCTCGTCTTCTAAATGCTGTAAATACTCGATTTGGTTCACATTTGGGAATGCGTGAATTATTTACAGCTCCAACAGTTTACGCAATGGCCAAATTATTAGATGGTAGCCAAACAATAGAAAGATCATCACCTGAACAAATAATTGATTTGGAACAACAAATTGAAGCAAATGATTTAAAAGGAGATATGTATGTTGTTTATTTTTTGTTGGAGGGTTTTAAAGGCCATTATCTTCCTTAGGCAACGAACCTGAGTGTTCGTAAAGTCGGGGGTGTTACCCACTAAACCCCAGAAACGAAAAAATTTTAAAGTATGGACCTTCACCTTCGAGCATTTTGGCGTGCAACAGAATGGAAAAAACGTTTTCATGCAGCTAATGTCTTTTTAACTGGGGTAACTGGCTTTCTTGGCTCTCATTTATTGGCTCAATTACTTACATCTTCAAAAACAAAAATAACTTGTCTTATTAGAGAATCGTCAAATAATATTAATGAAACTGTTGAAGAAAGGCTTTTATCTACAATGAAAAGGAATGGTTTATTTAATGAAAATATTGGAGAAGAAAATTTCAGGTTTGAGAGAAAAATTATTTGAATTAAAAATTTATTTTTTAAGAGAACAAGTTCGAGTTGTTTCTGGTGATATTGCACTTGTTCAGTTTGGGTTATCGGATGAGGTTTTTATAAAATTATTTTTTTAATGGTTTATTGACATTTGCGGATAAACCTTTGCGGACAAAATTAGTCTTTTATACCTCAATAAGAATTAGGTCAGTGGTAGCTCAAACAAGAGTCCCCTGTTGTTAGAGATTGGACCAAGACTAAATCGGTCAAAAGAATCTCATTCAGATTTTGATCCTCCCATAATTGGGAGGAATGCGCCGTTCCCGGAGGTAAGTGCAAGACCGGGCCGACGCGCGGCAGAGAGGAAGCAAGCTTCCAACTCACGCCCTTTTCCAAAAATTGGTTAATCTCTTTGACCCCGGTAGGGGTCGTTACGGAGATTAAGCCGTAAAGAACAGATACTACACTTTGATCTTAGCCAAAAGGCCGAGAAGCGATGGTTTAACTGGAAAAGTAACTAATGAAATGAATTTTATTTTAAACTAAAATGAATGGGGAGTAGAAAAGGTAGAGAATTTATTGGGAGAAAATGTAGTAGAGGGAATGTTTTTTTATTTATGAAGATAAAAGAGGAAGGAGAATAGTAAAGTGAAAGGAGAAAAAATAGATATTATAGAGAATAAGAGAGACAGCTAGGGTGTTTTTTTACCTTTCCTTGTTAAAAAATTTTTTTTAATTTTTAAAATAAAATCCGCAAATGTCACTATACCATTAAAATAAAATATTAATAATTTTTTTTTAATTTTGAAAATTTTTTTTGAGGATTACCATTTTCTTTCGTATGATATTGATGTTGTTCTACACGCGGTTAGTTTTTTAAATTATTTTAAATATCTTCTTATTTTATTTTTAAGGCAGCCTATGTTAATTTAATTTATCCTTATCAGGTTAATAATTTTTTTAATTTTATAAAAAAAATTTTTTTGAAAGGCTCTGCATGGTTGTAATGTAGTTGGGACAAGAAATATAATTGAATTTTGTTTTAAAAATAAAATTAAACCTTTGCATTATATCAGGTTTTTTTTAAATTAGAAGGAATTTTTTGTTAAAATAAAAATTTTCTAGCACGGATGCAGTCTTTCCTTGTGGACTAGTAGATGTAGATGAAGATACTCCTCCAACTGATACATTTGAAAAACTTGTTGATGGTTATGGTCAAACTAAATATGTTGCTGAACAATTAGTTTTAAGGTTTTTTTTGTAGTAAAAGATTGTGAGATGCCCTCACTTTTCTTCTCACTTTTTTTCAAGTGTATTTTCCATTATTAAAAAAACTCGGAGTTAAACTGACAAGGGAGTAGCACGAACTGCTGTAGGCCCCTAACTATCCGAAAATGCTCCTTAGGGGAGAATTCAAAAAATTGGCAACTTGTGATAGAAATATGGGGAAAGTTTACAGAATGGGTAGGCACCAAATGTAGCACTAACTTTTGGATACTTCTCTCAATCTTTTGCGAACAAGTGCCAAAAAAATTTATTTCTTTTAATTTTCTAGAGCCAATTATCGTGGTTTGCCAACCATTATTTACCGACTAGGCAATCAAGCAGCACCAATTAATGGATCTAATTGGAACCCGCAAGACTTTACTTATCTCTTATTATTGTCAACATTAAAAATGAATATAGCACCAAATTTGGGAGAATGGGAGGTTTGTTTTTTAAATTTTAAATTTTCCTCGAAAAAAGGTATCCGCAAGTTTTGTCCGCAAGAATATTCAAAAATTTTAAATTTTCAAAAATGACTTGCAGGTCACCGTTTCCTTCAAGAAATATAAATGGACGGGTAATTCAGGAAATCTAGGACAGGAAATTGTTTTACTGAAACTGCCTCCTAACAGTCTATTTTCCCCGAAGAGTTCAGATAAAATAAATTATGACATGCGGATAAAACTTGCGGACTTTTTAGGGAACACGAAGGGGAAGAACCTTGATTCTGAGTTGTTTTTATATTTTTAAACCTTTAAAAAATAATTTTTTTTTCAAAGGTTGAATTAACTCCAGTCGATTTTTCTGCCCAATTTATTGTTCGTATTTTAAGTGAAATGTTTTGTGAAAATACTGGCCGAATATTTCATTTAATTAATTCTGGAAAAGGAATAGTAAAATGGAAACAAATAATTGAATGGTTAAAAGTTATTGGTTTTGAAGAAATTAAAGAAATTGAAATTGATGAATGGATTAAAATGTTTGTTTAATTTTTAAAATTTTTGGGGAGTAAAATAAATGTCCGCAAGTTTTGTCCGCAACTATATTAAGGAGCATATTTTCAAAAAAATTTATAAGGATGGTTTACAAAATGAGGGTTAAATTACTCACATGGTTGTGGGCGCGGAAGTAAACCTCTGTTTAAAAAACGTAAAAATGATTTGCGGACAAAAGTTGCGGACTTTTATTTGGAAAATTCCACACACGGGGGGCTCACAAAAAACTTTAACTTTATACAATTTTAATTTTTAAGGATTAATGAATCTTCATCTGAAGAAGTTTGTATACAACAATTACAAAAACTAGTTCAAGGAGGATTATTTCAGTAATTTATTTTAATTTCTTCTTTAAAAAATTTAATTTTAATTAAAGAAATAATGGAATAATAATTAATTTAACTCAAAGCAAATTTTTGAGAACTAAAACAAACAAATTACTTGATGATCTTAATTGGAAATACCCAACAATTTGTGAAACAATTATTCGTGAATGGATTGAAAAACTTATTAAATCCCATGTAATACAACGCCCAAAAACAACAAAAAATAATTGTAATGGTTAAGTTTTTTAAAGGAAAATTTTTTATGGTATCAAGAAAACCACTTAATTATTTATTAAATGGCCTAATTGAATGGGCGTTTAATTTTTACCATTTACCAGTACCATTTTTATTACTGATTGTCCATTTTAAATATCTTTACTGACTTACCCTTTTTAAATATTTTTTATTGACTCACCATTTCTTTCCACTTTTTAACTTGGACTCAATTGTCCCTCTTCCTTTTTATTTTTCTTTTCTCTAATCGTCTAATTTCTTTTTTTACATATACTCTATCATTTTTTATGCCACATAATCGCTACTAAATAATTTCCCGGTTATTCGCGTCTCTATCTTTAAAATCGTTCGATAATATTTTTAGCAAGCAATAACTAAAATTTAAACGCGCCATTTATTCTTATTTTCTTCTTATTTCTTCATCAAAAAATGTCACAAATTCGTTCACAAAAAAATCAAGAAAAATATTCTCATGATGGATTTATTTATGTAAAAGATCGAATTAGCAGTTTAGGAGACAAAATATTTTGGCGTTGTGATTTGTTAAATCATGGATGTAAAGGTTTCTTTTTTGAAGGATTTTTTTAAAGATTTTTTCTCATTTTTTAAGGAAGAATTCACACAGCTTCTGATATTGAAAGAACTTTCATAAAATTGGTGACAGAACATACTTGTTCATTAACTGGAAATGCTGCTAGAGTTGGAGTACAAAAAGCTGTTAGCGCTGTTAGAAGTCGAGCAAGAGAATCGTTGGATATGGTTCCTAGCCAAATAAGGGCGTCTGTTGTTGAAGAACTTCCGGAAGCTATTTTAGGTTTTTTTTGATTTTTTAAAGAGTTTTTAAGAGTAGAGTTGCTTTTGCGGACTTTTCGAGAATAGTCTAGTCCTCATTGAGTAAATGTGCTATCGCACCGAAAATTATTTTTAAAAAAGTCCGCAAGAAATTTGCGGACTTTTTTTAAGATTTTAGTGTGGCAAAAATTTGTCCGCAATTCTTTGCGGTTTTAAAAATTTTGTCCGCACAAAATTTGCGGATTTAAAAAAATTTATTGTCAAGAAACAAATCTACAAAATGCCAACTCACTCTTAAAAAGTTCCATTGAGTATCAATCATCTTTTAAAAGAAATTTTTTAGGAAGAATGCCCAATCAAAATGCTTTAAGAAAAGTTGTGCAAAGGGCTCGTTATATTGATCGAAAACCCCCAAAATTAATTACAAAAACATCTCCAAAACATCGCATAGATTTTCAATACTTACAACAACAAGCACAAAATTCTTCATCTGCTGATGTTGATAATGATAATTTTGTTTTGTCGGATTTTAATGTTGGGGCTGAAGAACAAGTATCGATTTTTGGTTGTGAGTTTTGTTTCTTTGAAGAGAGAACAGATTTTTTATTTATATTGCTTTTGCGGACTCTCTCATTTTATTTCACTTCAATTTCTTTCTAATGTAAACAAAGTGGTTATCTTGATACCTTAAATTTTTTTTATATTTTTTTCAAGAATAATCCCAAAAAAAAATTTTCTTTTGCAGACCCAAAATCGTTGTCTGGAAATGTTTGTATTATAACTGGAGCAAGTGAAGGTATTGGTGCATCAATAGCTCACGCATTGGCACAGGAAACTGGCGTTTTTGCTGTTTTGGCTTCTAGACAGCTTAGCCTTTTGGAGGATACAATTAAACGACTACCAACAGATCGGTATATCATTAATTAATTATTAGAAAAAAAGTCCGCAAATTTTTCAAAAAAATTTTTTCTTGGTTTTTGGTTTTCTAGGTCTTGTGACTTTTAACTTTGTAATAAAATATTGTATGGCAGCAAAAATGAGATTTGAAAAAATCCGCAAAAATTTGTCCGCAAATTAAAAAGTGTTGGATTTCCTATATTCTTTTTTCCAACTTACAATTAGCGTATTCTACTCAAAAATTTCTTTTAGCTTTATCGCCACAAAATGCGATATTACTAAAAGGACTGAAGTTCAAGAATTGGTCCGTCAGACAATTCACAGATTTGGGAGAATTGATATTTTGATTAATTGTGCTGGTGCTATGTACTACACAATGGCATATAAAGGATATACTGAGGTTTTTTAAGTTTAAGATTGGATTTCAACAAACCCGGATTCTCTTTTTTGTGACTAGCAAAGTCCGCAAATTTTGTCCGCAAGTTTTGTACTTGAACCAGAAGATCTTTTCAAGGTCCGCACCTTATTTCAGACTTTTTTTGTAGACCCCAAAAAACATTTGCTATTCCTAAAAAAATTTTTTTGAGAAGTTCTATTTTTTTATTTTCAGGAATGGCATCGCCAAATTGAAGTCAACATTCATGGAACTACAAACATTATTGGTGAAATAATCCCTCATATGGTTGAACACCATTCTGGTCATATTCTTACAATTACTTCTGATGCTGGAAAAAGGGTTTACTTTTTTCTTAAATTTATTTTTTTTTAAATATTTTCCACGCTTTCGTTCAAAAGTCCGCAAGTGTCTCAAATACTTTTTATCTTTCCAAAAAGAATTATTTTTTCTATAAAAAATTGTGTTGATTTATGTCTCCGTAGTCCTCTCTATTCTTTCCTCATGAAATAAATTTTAATGATTTGCGGAAAAACTTGCGCACTTTTAGTAGAATGAATGAAAGAACTAAAAAAAGTTTTCTTTAGGCCTTCCCCGGTTTAGCCGTTTATTCTGGCACAAAATTTTACTTGGAAGGCTTTATTTCTGCTTTGCGTCAAGAACTTGTTGAATATGGAATTAGATTTACAAATATACAACCTGGGGATGTTGCTACTAAATTGGCTAGTCGATCAACTGATGTTGAGGTTTTCTTTTTAATTTTTTAATTCAAAAAATATTTTTTGAATTTAGGCACGTGAGAAATATGATGGATCTGAGGCTGGACACAAAATTTTGTCTGGAGACGATATTGCAAGGGTATGTTATTGAGAGTATTTGGATTAGAAGGGTTGCCAAACAAGTTCGAAGCGAAAAAATGAACGGTTCCTGGATTCATATTCTGCCTTTCCTTTCTGATTGTGAGACTCACGCCCTATTTGAAGATTTGCCTGAAAAGCTTCTTCAAGCTCGAAGGGGTGCCTTGCAAAAAGGCCTGCAAAAAATTTTCCCAAGGATTTTCACAAACTCGGATGACGCCTCTGACTCGATGGGGAAAATAAAAGCCTTATAAGCCTTAAATATTCTAATCAAAATTCTTTTTTTTAGTCTGTTCTATTTGCACTGACACAACCACAACATGCTGCAATTAACGAGTTATTAATAGAACCTCAAGCAGCTCCTATTTAATTCTTTTTATTTTTTGAATAAAGTTTTTATTTTATAAGAAATTTTTTTTTAAATTTCGATAATATTTTTTTAAATTTTTTCCCTTTATTATTGTTTAAAAAATTTTGCTTTTACAGCTGATTTTGACTAAATAAATTTTTTATATATATTTATTTTGTTCAGTATATGCGTTTAATGACGATGATATATTTTTTTAATTTTGAATAATTAATATTTGTTTATTCTTTATTTCAGCTTATGAACAAATGGAATGCTGATATATGATTTGGATTCGGCTAAAGTGGAAGATTGCCAATCCAATAATCAATACAAACACAGAACAAATAAGAACGGTTTCTTTTTTTTTATTTTTGGGTTTATTTAGTAAAAACTGGGTACAGAGTTCCGTTTAAGAAATTTCAGTTTCGTGGTTTCAGTTTGAAGTCATATTTTGGGTCATAACTTTTGTGATTCCGGGTTGAATTATCATACCAATCGAAAGCTCTGGGGTTTACTTATTCTTTTTCCCATTAGTTTTTTAAAATGAGGCAGTGCCCATCTCTGGTTTTTACATTTTACACAATTTTTTCTCCTACCCCCAAATAATTTTTTCATTTCTTTTCTAGTCCAACTCACTTCCTGTTACATCAATTTCAAAATGAAACTTGCTGATAATAATCGTGGCTAGAAGGTTTCCTTTTATATTTTGAAAAATTTTTTGAGATATTTTCATTTATAGAACACTGATGTTGAATGCGAAAGAACTTCCAAGTTGCTACCCCATTAAAGAATTCCGGACTCAAAAGGATTCTTCCAATTTTTTTACCTTGGGGTTTTTGCGGGCAAAACTTGCTGTTTTTTGAAGCATTTTCTACAATTTTTCTTTTTTAGTGTTCGTCATCAACATGCTTCTTCATCTTCAAGTTTTAGGGGTATCACTTTAGTTTCTCCTTTGGGTGGGTCTTTCATGGGTGACTTCAATGAGTCTCAGCGGAGGGTTGTCCACGAGTCTCATAGTTGACTTTTCAATGAGTCTAATCGGGGGGTTGTCCATGAGTCTCATAGTTGACTTTTCAATGAGTCTCAGCGGGGGGTTGTCCATGAGTCTCATAGTTGACTTTTCAATGAGTCTCAGCGGGGGGTTGTCCATGAGTCTCATAGTTGACTTTTCATTGAGTCTCATCGGAGGGTTGTCCATGAGTTTCTCATGGGTGACTTTTCAATGAGTCTCAGCGAGGGTTGTCCATGAGTCTCATAGTTGACTTTTCAATGAGTCTCATCGGAGGGTTGTCCATGAGTCTTATAGTTGACTTTTCATTGTTTCTCATCGGAAGGTTGTCCATGAGTCTCATAGTTGACTTTTCAATGAGTCTCAGCGGGGGGTTGTCCATGAGTCTCATAGTTGACTTTTCAATGAGTCTCGGCGGAGGGTTGCCCATGAGTCTCGTAGTTGACTTTTCAATGAGTCTCGGCGGAGTGTTATTCATGACTTTTTAGTTCTAACTTTGTGGGTCCTCCCATTAATTTTAGCATTAGATCAGCACCAACAAAGTTTTTGGTTCTGACATTGGGGGTCCTCCCATTAATTTTAGCATTAGATCAGCACCAACAACAACGACAACAGAACCGTTAACAGCAACCAAGGATCAAAAGATGGTTTGTTTTTAATATTCTTAATAAAATTGCAAGTTTTGCCCGCGAATATTTCGCCCTAAGATTAATCCGCTAGTAAAGGTTATTTCCCTCGATTCTTTGATAAAAACCCAAGGGAAACGGTTTGGACATGTTTGGCTCGATAATTCGAAATATTATTTTTAATATAGAAGAGCTGTAGAGGTTATTCAGGTTTTTTTTGTTTGTCTGGACAAATGATATTTTGTTTTTTAGCAAATGGCTGAACGTTGGAACCACAACGGGCCGCAATATAGGGACATATGGCAAATTGGTGGCTACAACAAGTGTACAGCCTGGCTTGTATGTGCATTTATTCGACTTGTTACTGGGTCGCCTATGAAATTGGAAGGTTATTTCAATTTATTTTTAAGGTTTTTGAATTTACTTGATAAATTAGAGTTAGATTCCCTAAACTACCAAAATTCACATTTGTATATAGAGAAAAATTTTTATTTTATTACGATCATTGGTGGTTAAATTGATAGTGTCACTGGGTTTATTTATGATAGGTCTTGGGTTCGGTACTCTCTGTGGGTTTTATTTTTTTATTCTTAAATATTTTTTTCTTTTATTTTTGAGGCTAATTGATGACGACAGCCTGTTGGACAATTTTTTGATGTTGCTTTGGATGCATCACGTGTGCCTGTTTGACACGGTTTCCTTTTTATTTTGAATTTTTTCAATAAAATCTTTTTTTTAACATGTTCAACTGTTAGTGAACACACTCGTTAGTTGGGCCTTCCTCGCAGAGGCAGTCAAGAATCGGCAGCTTGTAGTTGTGGGAAGGAAGGCGTGATTGAGAAGGTTTATTTTATTTATTTTTAGTTTGGGTGTAAATGGATTTTTGAATGGGTTTCGAAGTTGAAATTCTGATACAATGGAGTTTTTCATTTTTTTTCTTTCCGTAATTCCAACAACCAAAGTTCAAACTCCTGGGAAGATATTCGTAGTCTTCAAGAACATTTGAACTTAAGGTCATTTCTTATTGTATCAGAAAATTCATTGAGATTCTAGGCTTAAATAAGGTTCAAGATTCCACAAAGTCCATTAATAAATAAATGATTTATCACAAAATGCTTTTTCTCTTTCAGTTCCACCAACGACTCCTACAGGAAGAGAAACAAGTTGGACGTTTAATGGTTCTAAAGCCAAAGTGGTGCTCCTACAACAATCTTCTTTGGGATTTTTTGCTGTTTAAGAAGTTTAAGAAGAGCTGTTGAAGAAAAAAGAAAATTTATTCATGGTAAGATTTTTTAAAAACTTATTTTTTGTTATTTTGTATAAATTTTTGTATCAGTTTTATTTTTTCCAACATTGAATAATTCTCATATTATTCGAAAGCTCTCAAGATTAAACAACTTTCTTATTACTGGACCTATCTAATCTGAACATCCAAAAAGAAGTTACAGCCAAAAATTGTTTTTTTTCTGCTTGAAATGTGGTATATCACCTATAACCTTTTGTGGGATGATTATATCTGATTAGTCTAATTATAAAAAAGATGTGGCATCTCAAGACCTTTCGAACGATATATAAATTTATTTCCATTGTTAATATTAGAAAGAGTTATGGCCATAAAACGCTATTCCGTTGATGATACTCAAACGTCCCCTCTACCTTAGTTATGAGACTAACAATGAAAGTAAAAGACATCTATAAAAGTAGAGAAGAATAAAGAAAAAAATAGTAAGTTAGACGACAAAATTACTAGAAAATTAGAGGGTAGAGAGCATAATTAAATGCGGGCGTTTACAGCCGTTTCAGTGCCCCTGTTCAGAGCGAAATGGTTACTGTACCAGAAGGGGAAAACACACATCAGGATTTAGAAATCAGAATAATACATCAGAATTAGTTTAAAAATCAGAATTAATAAATCAGAATGAACTTTTTAATAAATATATTCTGTTTTAAGTCATATCAAAATATCGATCTTCAATGTTTTCCCTCGTGGTAAATGTTCATTAGCAACAATATCACTTCTTTCGTTACTTCATCCTCTTCCAATAATTCTTCAAATACTTCACTTATTGGTTCCTCAACAACTTCAGGAACAACAGCAACTATGCACATTTGCGAAGACTTTGTTATTATTAACTTTGTTATTTTGTAAAATTTACAGTTTTTTAAACCCCGATAAATATTTTATAGTTTTTTAGTTTATAATATTTTACTCTTTAAAGTCTTGATAAACATCCAAAAAATTTCACATCTATAAGTTTTTCTTTTGTGGGAAACTTGAAATTATATTCAGTTTAAAAATTTGCCAAAGTTTGGTTAATGTATCATGCGCCAAATAAATGACAGTTTATCCCAAAAATTAATTCTGTTGAGTACAAGACAGTTGAGTGCGGCAGTTGAGTGCGACGGGGGAAATCCATAAAATTTTTATTTATTTTTTTTTTAATCGATATAAATCGATAATTATTTTTATAATAAATAAAATGCACGACTCAGAAAAATGCCATAATTTTCTAGGTTTCCGTCCGTTTCGAAAAATTCTTTTATATCGTTTGATAGTATCTGAATTCCACATTTTTTACATACTAGACATTCAACAAAAAGTTAAAGCCGGAAAACTTAATTTTTTCTTCCTAAAACATTCATAATAATTTTATATTTTTCAAAAAAGATACTAATCGATAATATTAGAAAAAATTTTATTTCTTTGTGAAAATCGGTACGGTATATTTGCTCTCAAATTGAGCACTGAACCGGCTATAATTACTTATATTTATTTTTTTCTCTAACTACACTATTTTTATTATTTCTCTAAATAACAGAAAGTATCCTCCATTCGTCGGTACATTTCAGTCTGACCGTCCAATCTCTCTCGTATTTACCTCAGTTCAGACTCAATAGTCGGAAATTAATTCTGTTTAGTCGGAAATTAATACTGAGAATTTTAATTCTGTTGAGTACCGGACAGTTGAGTCTGATGGCTGAAAATTGTAATTGAATTGAGGGGTTTGGATTTGGGGACTAGAAGGGGTACCAAGTAATTTTGAAATATAATAGAATAATTTCACCGACAACCGTCCAACTCCTCGAATATCTCCGATATACCCGAGCATAAAATTAAAAAAACGCGTTAAAGATTTATCAAAAAAAAACAAATAAAAAACACAGCAATTTTCCACCTTGTTAAATTTCGAGAACCTCAGCTGCTACGTCTTCAAGAACGGCTGCCATGTTCAAAAAATACCTTCGATGTGAACGAATTTAAAAAACAAATAAAACTAAAATTTTTAAAAATAAACCTCCGCAATATGGAGAAGAAACTTCATCACAGCATTAAAGTAGAAACTTCGTCACTAGAGATCGAAACTGGGTCTGGAGCAAGGCCTGGTTTTTTTCCTGTACCCAGTCGACCATTTTTTACCTTCCTGGGTTTTTCCTGGACTACAGGCCCAGGATCATGCTCAGGTCAATAAATCAAACTCGGAACCCAGGAACAGCTTGAAAAGATTAAGAGCATTTGAAGGATATCGGGTGATTAAAGAAAAGAGCAGATGACTCCGAATAATATAATTTGGGTTCCAGTTATGTGGCCGAGGCATGATATTGATATTTTTAAATTTAGGAAGGCAGGCAGAAAAATTCCCTTTCATGATCATCCCTCCTCCCATATATCTAAAAAATTCCATCATTGGGGGTGTAAAATTCTGAATTTTTGCGTGCCAAAAGATGAAAATCATGCAAACGCACGCCAAAACGCCATGGTTCACAGCCCTGCTCACTGCCAACCCTACATTGAGAAACTCTACGCAAAGCCAACTCCGCATTAAGAAACTCTCCGCAAAGCCAACTCCGCATTAAGAAACTCTCCGCAAAGCCAACTCCGCATTAAGAAACTCTCCGCAAAGCCAACTCCGCATTAAGAAACTCTCCGCAAAGCCAACTCCGCATTAAGAAACTCTCCGCAAAGCCAACTCCGCATTAAGAAACTCTCCGCAAAGCCAACTCCGCATTAAGAAACTCTCCGCAAAGCCAACTCCGCATTAAGAAACTCTCCGCAAAGCCAACTCCGCATTAAGAAACTCTCCGCAAAGCCAACTCCGCATTAAGAAACTCTCCGCAAAGCCAACTCCGCATTAAGAAACTCTCCAACTCCGCATTAAGAAACTCTCTGCCTGCCTTCCTAAATTTAAAAATATCAATATCATGCCTCGGCCACATAACTGGAACCCAAATTATATTATTTCGGAGTACTCACAGGCACGAGATACTCACAGGCACTGACCGATGAGATACCTCACCCAAAGAAACCACTCATTCGAAGAAACCCCAAAGAGGGAACCCCAAAACCTGAAAACTCTGCAGCTTCACTTCTATAGTTAAGTTCAGTAGCCGAATCCATACTTTCCAAATAGAAGCCGAGAAAGCTCATCGTCCACAAAACACCATCTTGGTTTCTCTCCAAGTTTGCTAGATGATGGATGACTGGTTCTGACATCTTTCAAGTAAAATCTATAAATGGATGGATAAAACTGTAATCAGAGTTATAGGATTGCAGATATTAATAAAATACCTAACCTCTTTTAATTGGTTTAATAGTTAGAAGAAATGGCAAGAAAAAATAGAATGGAAAAATGAACACTTGAATTTCAAAATTCCCACAAAATTTTCTAAAAACTACTGACTATTGTCAGTTCTCGGAAAATCTACGAAAAAAATCCGGAACCAAACCGGAAATCAACAGGTCCTCAGTTAGATTCCGAATCGATCACCTTACTTACAACAGGCTCATTTTCCAAACTCGCAATACTTATTAGGTATATACCCAAGAATATCTTTTAAAATGTTAGAGGGTGGACAAGGGAAAGAGAACCTTAGTTCCCAAAATTCCCCCAGAAAATTTTCAAAAAAAACCTTCATTAAATCCATAAATAGTCGATAATATCAACTTCAGACCTTCCCAAGGTTTACATCTTCCATTGTAGCCAAATCCAAATCACATATATCGACTAAAAGATTTTAAAAAAATATTCACCGTCATTAAAACGGAAAGTACTCATTACAAAAAATTATTACACAAAAAATTCATTTTATTTTTTATTTAAAATTGAAAGTACATATAAAATAAACAAAAGAAAAATTAAACTACGCGAAGACGAGTGTTTGTCTAACATTGTAAAAAAATAAATGTACATAGCGCAACCTAATTTTTGAAGAAATTTAAAAAAAAGGTTGCTAAAATTGAGGTGTTTATATGAGAACATTTTTTTTGATCGGAGAGAAATACATGAATATAAATTTGAGAGAGAGTTTTAGAATCATACAAGTAGGTAGAGAGAAGTGGCATTTTTTAATTGAAAAAATTTTGGTGACTTGAAAAAAAAATTTTTCTTTAGTTTTCTTTAATTTCTGTTTTTAAATTACAAGATCAACTTTGGGTTTTTCAAAAAAAAATTTAGGGACGATTTTCGGACACTTTTTTGTACACTAGAATCTAGATGGAATTTATTCATTTTTGTTTTCAACAAACACCCAACAAAAAATGTTCAAGTAAAATAGAACTTTTTATCCAAGGACCCCTTTTGACCGCCTAGGTATGGAACTAAAAATTTTTCAACTCCAAAGAAGAAAAATTTTTTTCAAGTCGCCAATTTTTACATATATAAAATTCAATTTTTAACACAAAAAGAAGATAATCCCTATTCAGGCTTATTAAAAATATAAACCAAAAATTTGGGGTTTTTGTTAAGTGCGCGGTTGTTTTTTTGTGCTCTGGTTTTGTAATGGCAGTGATTTATTTAAAGGTTCGACCTTTTTTAGAAGGCTTGTGTTTTTTAAGCAGGTTTAAAAGACCTTTTTAAATTTAGTTTTGGCCGCAAAAAATTACCTTTTCTCCCCCTTATTTTTAAATTATTAAAAAAAACTATTTTTTATTGTATATTGAAAGCAAGTCCATCCCTGAACAATTTCTTCACAAAACTTGTGCCTGAAGAGATACTTTCTGTTGAACGGAGACCTTAAATTAATTAATTTTTTTAAAAAATAGTAACCAAAAAATCTTCAAAAAATTCCTTAGACCCCATAGTAAATGAAAATTTGGTTAATGTCCGTACTTTTTGTCCGCAAATCATTTAAAAAAATTTTCACTAAAATTGTTGAATAATTTTCTCTCCCAAAGAAATTATTTCCTTAATTCAGAGATCCCTTGGTATCTTTCCCAACTCCTTTTAACCTATTAAAAATCCCTCAATTGATCCCCCCCCCCAGATCTTCCTTAAGAATTTCTTTCTTAAATTTTTCAATTAAAAAGAAAACCATGTTCCGAATCCAATCGCCACAAATAAGGGTCACAATTTGGAAAGCGAATATCAAAAACAGAAGTAATCTCCAACCGTGTTGGAATTTTTGGCAAATATTGCGGTTTATTCATAAGCTCACAAATTGTCAAAACTTTATCAGAAAGTTGTTCAGCCACATATTCTCGCATTCGGAAAAAATCTTCTAAAAAATATAAGAATAATTTTTAAAATAATTTTTAAAAGCAAACCGTTATTTAATGTACGAACAAGATTTAGATGTAATTCCCAAACTAAAATTTGAAAAAAATTAAAAAAATTAGTTAAATTATTGGAACGTAAAAGTTTGCGGACAAACATTTGCGGATTAAACAGTGAACCAAATTCTCAAGAACCAATTTTTGGATTTTTACTAGGGGAAGGAAGGAAGGGGGAATAAACCAACAAATAAATAATGATTTGATTTCGATTACGGGATTCCCCTAGGATCAATCACAAGAAATTCGTGGAGTCTAGCGACTTCCATCCTAGGAATGGGGCGGTGGGTCGGGTTGAATAAGACCGCGATCGGGTTCCCCTCCTATTCCAGACCAACCTTTACAAAAATATAAAAACAGAAAAGAAACCTTCCCACGGAGCAGTATCTTCTGGAATTGGCCATTGCCGTTTCCGACGTTGGTAAAATTCAAGTTTAATTTGTGTTGATATCAAGTCCTCCCAGCAATCTTTTTAAAATAAAATTTTAATTAAATTCTAAAAAATTAAAAGAAACCAATTCCATAAATTCTCCCTCCTTCACGTGCAGACGAAGGCGATATTAAATGATTTCCACTTCCACTTAAAAAATACCCGTCCTTCAATGATTTGGTTACCGCCTCGACAAATAAGTCCACCTTAAAGAGACGAAAAAATTTTTTTAATTAAAAAATTATAAAAAAAAACCTTTTCGTTAAAGTCGTCGATAAATTCGCGACTGTTGACTCGTATCTGTAAAAAAATATATTTTTAATTTAGCCTTTATCAAATCTCCCCGGAGTGGTGGAAAGAGAACATCAACTTTAATATGGGACCTGCTTTTATTGCAGATAGACATGGATTCGAACCTCAACCCAATGACCGGTGTAGTCAGAAATTATCCCACTACACTACCACTTCCCTTTAGTAATTTTCATTTAAAAAGCTCTATATAATTAAATGAATAAGCAGGGTGAGAATGTGGACTTATTGTTAAAGTCTACAGACCTCTAAACTTTAAAATTTCAGGGACCAAACCCGAAAAATTAGTCCACCCCTAGAATAAAAAGAAAATTAAATTTACATAAGTGAGATCGACATGATTGCACGGCACTTCTTCATGCCCAAGAGAGCCAAGGCTATAATCACTGTCAGAAGAAAATTTAAACTAAAAAAATTTAAAAAAATTGAAAGAAAATTAACAAAAAATAAACCTTTCCAAGTACCCGATGTACCATAATTGAATGAAATGCCACTGAAACGGCATCTTTAATTTGCCGATATTCTGCGGTCAATTGGAGTTGATTTGTTCTAGCATTCATAAATTGACCTTTAAAAAATTGGGGGAAAGTTAGAGAAAAAAATTTTTTCAGAAAAACAAGGAAAAAAGAGGGTACGGTTCCAAGGCGCAAACCTCTCCCTTCTCAAAAAAATTTTTTTAATTTTTTCCGTGCATGGTACCCCATTCTCGACAAGCTTTAAAGAGAAGATATCTGCGCCGGTTTGCGCCTTAGTCCCATAAAAAAATAACAAATATTTACTATCAATAACAAGATTAAAAGAAAGTAAAAAATAAACAATTATAAAATCAATAGGCTATTCGAGTCTCAAGTTTTTTCCTTTTTTTAAAATTTAATTAAAGGGGGCAGTTTGAGTCTCACACAAAAATAACATTAATAGAAAACTTTAGAAGACAACCCAGAAGAGATAATCAACTTGCTTAGGATCAACAGGGAAACTAAGATTTAGAAAATAAACTTTAGGAGAGAACACAGAAACTTTACAAAAGACAGCCCAGAAGATCACCTTTAATAAAAATCAACAGGGGAATTTTTCCTGTAATTTTACTTCCCCTTAATAAATTGTACTAAAAAATATCAGAAAATGATCATTATAAAATTAAAAAATAATTTTTTAAAAGGCCAAAGTCTTCACAATAATTATTGATAGTAAAAAAGAAATTTCGATTGAATAAAAAAAATAAAAGAAAAAAGAAAAGGAATAGTTAGACGCAAGACCGGTCTCTCTCTATTATTTTCGGCTCCTACACATTTTGCCTATATCATATTTTGCCAATAAGAGTAAAAGTAGACGTTTTGCCAATAAGCCTAATGACAAAACATAGGATTTTTGCTTTATTGGCAAAATGTGGGATTGGCAAAATGTGTAGTCACAAATATTTTCTTACCTTTTCTTCCTTTTCTTTTTCCCCCTATTTTTTCATCATCCTCTTGTCTCCTGACTGCTATTATATGGAACTCCCCCCTCCCCCTTCTCTTCCAAAAAAAATTTTCACGTTTTTAACATGTGAATCATATGATTTTTAACGATATTTGGACCAAAAAAAGGATTTTTTATATAAATAGCCATAAAGCTTATTAAAAGAGGGAGAGACGAAAAGAAACAAAGAACACAATTTGCGTGTGACATAAAAAAGTTTTTTCTTGCCAACAAAATTTTTTTGTAGTAGAACAAAACACAAAAATTTGCAGAAAAAAATGTCATGAGTTTGGTTCATTAGAGTTCGGTTGGTTCTTTAATTCTTTGAGGTCTTGCTTAGATCAGCGTAAAGTGACTAATCTTCAGACTCTAATGGGAGCTTAGGGATTTCGGGGTAGAGAAAAAGGTAGGGTAGGGTTTCGAATCAGGTTTTAGAAATTTTTTTGGGGTTCGAGTTTCGAATTTTCGAAAATTTTTCGGATCGGATTTCGAATTGAAAATTGTCCGAGTTCGGATCTCGTGTATCGGATTCGCCAAGACATCCCTTGGAGATATTGAAAAGGGCTATTAGAGTCTGAATACTTAGTGACTAAAAGGCGTAGGTTGATCTCTAGTGTGTTGACTTCTAACACCAAAACACACTCCATTCGACATTAGAAAACTCAAAAAAATTAAAAAAACTGAACTGAAAACAAAAATGAAAAAATTCTACCAAAAAACTTTTTATTTAAAACCCCCCACCCCACCCACCCCACCCCACCCAGTCTCTTCATTTTCAAATTTTCCCTTCCTTGTTTTGCCAAAAGTCAATAGATTACAAATATATTTGTATAACGTAAACACGTCTGGGACTGCACTTTTACTGAAGAAATACTTTTTTTTGAAAATGTACACAAACAAACGCAACTTCAAAAAATTTTTCTAAATGGAGAGCACATAAAACATTTTTGCCTACAAAAATTTCCCATTGTAAAATACAAGACAACCCAGAAGATCAACAAAAAGTTTTTTAAAAACTGACACTCGAGTCTGACAAAAAGATATTAGAGTCTGAATACTCAGAGACAGAAGAGTACCTCTAGGGTGTTGCTCTTTAGCAGAGGTGGGTCGGAACAGTCAGAGGTGTCGGAAATCGGAAGAGCCGGAAATCGGAACTGGCTCAAAAGTCGGAACTTGGAAATCAAACTTTTTTTTCGAAAATCGGAAGGAAAAAAACGCCGGGAGTCGGAATTCCGACCCACCTCTGCTCTTTAGGAAAAGAAAAATCAAAATTTTCGTCTAACACATTCAGACTCTAATGTCTGAATGTGTTTGACTAATTTTGTTCTCTTTATTTTTTATCGGGTAGGGGACGATTCAGTCTCGCCGATTCAGTCTCGCCGATTCAGTCTCGCCGATTCAGTATCCGCCGATTCAGTATATGACCATAACTTTTCTGATATTCGACCGATTTGAATAATTCTCATATCATTCGAAAGGTCTCGAGATTCGACATCTTTTTCATAATTGGCCCGATCTGATCTGATGATCACAAAAAAAGTTACAGCGTGAAAACCGATTTTTTATGCCTGTGACGTCGTTTATCAGTGATAACTTTTTGTAGAGTGATCAGATCAGGGCAGTCCAATTATGAAAAAGATGCAGCACCCCGAGACCTATCAGATCATATATAATAATTCCTACAATATTGATCGAGCAAAAAGTTATGGCCAAACAGCCCAAATACTGAATCGGCCAATACTGAATCGGCGAGACTGAATCGGCGAGACTGAATCGGCGAGACTGAATCGTCCTTAACCGTTTTTTATAGTGACCGGCAAAATCGATTTTTCCGGAACCGGATCCGGATTCCGGATTTGCAACTTGAACCGGACCGGATCCGGCCGGATTTTTCCGGATAAATCCGGTCCGGTTTTAATCCGGTAAAAATAATTTCCGGAGTCCGGCAGAAATTATCCGGATTCCGGACCGGACTCCGGTTTTTTTCCGGATTTTTCAAAAAAAAATTTTTCATTAATTTTTGTGTTAAAATCTTGTAATATACATACGGTATTTTTCCCAATAGAAGCGCACATCCCATTTGAAGCGCAGTTACATATGTATAGAAGCGCAGTCTACGGGGAGGTTGAAAAATAGAAGCGTACGCACTTCTATTGGGAAAAATACGGTATGTGTCTTTTATGTGTTAAAATGTTGTTAGGGGGTATCTAAGGATTTTGGAGGCTATGGGGGATATTTTCTGGATTTTTCGAGATTAAGTTTGGAAAATAAAGTAATTCGTGTTTGGAATTTGACCTGCCAATTTTTGAGCATTCGGAGTCCAAGGAGCAATATTTCCTCCAAGGATTTAAAGGATCCTCTTACTCTCAAATCTCTTCCCTGCGCCGCAGGCGAAAATGTTGAGAATTTTGGAGGTCCTTAAGTCAGAATACGTCCATTTTTTGCGCCGCAGGCGAAAATTTTGAAAAATTTTGAAGGCCATTAAGCCGGATTTCTTCCATTTTTCACCGCCGAAGGCGAAAATTTAGAGAATTTTGGAATGCCTTAGGCTAAAAAATTCAATTGTTACCAACCTTACCAACGCTATTATTGGTCTCATACTGAAACTCAGTTGAGGTATATCCAATGTGGATTCAGTCGTCCTTACGTCTCCAATTTTGTAAGGCCAATAAAGAAGAATTTTCCCTTTTCAGCGCCGCAGGCGAAAATTTTTCGAATTTCATATAGACAAGGGTCAAAAATCATCCTTTTTTATAAAAAAATACAAGAAAATTGGGTAAATCCAGGAACCGATAAAATCCCAAATCCGGTGCTCGAAATTTGCCGGACCCGGATCCGGATTCCGGATTTTCATCTAGAGCCGGACCGGATCCGGCCGGATTTCTCCGGATTAATCCGGTCCGGTTTTAATCCGGAAATTTCGAAAAAACCCGGATTTGGGACCCGGACTCCGGAAAAATCCGGCCGGATCCGGTCCGGTGCCGGTCACTAGTTTTTTATCAGTATCCCCACTAGAGTCCGAATTATGTAATGCTAATTTTCCTCAATTTCTTAAGGATTTACGAAATTTAAAAACGAAAACATCACATTAAAAACACCAAACATTTAAAGTAACTTTTTGATAATTTATTTAGATAAGAAAATTTTTTTTAAATGTCTCTTTTTTATGCACTTTTTCTGCACTTGTGTGTTTGTCAATTAATTTTATCAATAATACACTAAAGTGAAATGTGTCCTGTTTGGAACGAAAAAATGTGCAAAATCAAAGACAGCCAAAATAAAATATCAAAGACCTTTAGAGTCTAGCAATTATTGAAATTGAATTTATAACAAGCCTCACCCTAAAGATCACCGTTAAAAATAGTGTTGTCCTTTAAGGTGGTGATCTTCTGCCCCTCAAAAGGCATTTTTCTCCTTATTTTTGCAGACGACTTTTTGATTGATTTTATTGGAAGAATTAGATTGTGAATGATTAAACCAAAAAATGTCCTCAATACAAAAGCCTCTATTAAAATTATATTATGATATTGGTTCCCCTTATTCTTGGGTTGCTTTTGAGGTTTTTTAAATAAAAGTTTTTCCAAATTTTCAACTCTTCAGAGTTTACTTCGCTATGAAAAAATGTTGCATATTCAACTTGAATTATTGCCGGTCTCGATTGGACATATTTTTAAAGCTACTAGTAAATTTTTTAAAAAATTTAAAAAATTTTCGCTTGGTGTAGGGGGATAGTGTTCGGTTTTGTCGCTAAGGGGTCCAAGGTTCGAATCCTACATGCGAAAAATAATTTTTAATTATTTAAAAATTACTTTTTAAAGCTACAAGTAGGTTTTTAATAAAAATTTTTAAAAAATTTTTCGGTTGGTGTAGTTGGATAGTGTTCAGTTTTGGTACTAAGGGGCCCAAGGTTCGAATTCTACTCATGGAAAATAATTTTTAATTATTCAAAAATTATTTTTTTTATCAAAAATTTAATTAAAAATTATTAGAAAATATTCCAAATGCTATGCAAATGCCTCAAAAAGCTAACTACTTTCAAAAAGATTTAATGTTGGTTGGAGCTTATTGGGGAATTCCTCTTCAGCCCTCCAAAGTTTTTTTAAATTTTTAATTATCTAAACTTTTTTCCAAAATTTTTAGGACTTTAAAGAGGAATTTATAAATAATTCAACATTAAATCCGCCACGATTTTTAACGGCTGTTAAATTAAATGCTCCTGAATATTTAATAGATGCATCGCGCGAATATTGGATGAAGGCATGGAGTCGGCATGAGCCTTTTTATGGAACTGACACGATTATAGAGGTTAAATATAGGTTATTAAGTTTTTGATACAATCAGACCTCGCTGGGGTTTAAGATCAGGGATTTTACGGGTTGAGAAAAAGCTGGGACAGTTAGGGGGATTAGGAGGGAAAGCCTGTCTTCGGGTCGAGAAAAGTCCGGGGTTCAGTTATCGAGTTTCGGGTGATCCGTGATACCAAAAATTTTTTTCAGATTTGTAAGAAGTTAAACATCCCTGAAGAAAAAAATTTATTAGAAGCAACTCAGTCAACAGATATAAGTAATTTACTCAAGGAGAGGACAAACGAAGTGCTTAAATTAGGGGCTTTTGGACTACCATGGATAACACTCAAAAGGAATATGTCTGGAAATGAAGAGGTTTTTTAATTTAAATTTGTAGTAAGGTTATTTTTCTCCCCTACATGTTCAAGTTAGCCAACTGATTAGACACGCATAAGCCAACCAAATTTTGGTCGCCCGATAGTTTTAGGCGTGGGGTATTAGGAAAAATTAACAATAAGAAGAGTACCCGGCGAGTTCAAATTAGGTTACTACATGAGACGGACCCTGGTTACCCCAAAGTTTCAAGTTAGACGGGGTTATTAGAAATTTTAATTTTCTCTTTTTCTAGATTTTCTCATTTTGGGGCAGTGATCGACTTCCTATTATTTGTAATTTATTAGGAAAGGAATTTTGTGGACCTCTAAAAGAAGATTTGAATGAGAAAAATAAAATATAATTTGAATTTTTAAAAATATTATAAGGGCATTTTAATACAATAAAATTACAAAAAATTATAAAAATATTTTGAGTTATATTTTGTAAAATATATATATTTTTTGGCCCGTAAAACAAAAAATAAAAAGTCTTTTTTTACCTAAGGAAAATAAGGCTAAAAATTAAATTTAAAAAATTTTAAGTAAAATTGCGGACATTTTTTTTGCGGATTTTCACAAAAAATTGCGGACTATTTCCAGACTCCCTCCCTTCCCAAAATTAATTTAAAGCCTTATTCTCTTAAAAATAATTAAAGCTTTCTAAAGCTGAAAAACTAATTTTAAAAAAATAAAAGCGTTTTTAACCTATGGCTACAAGTTGTGAGAAAGAGTAAGTCAAAAATGACCACCATCATCTTCGTGGTCTTCTAATAAATATTTTTCATTAAATTGGATTACAACAACCTTTTTAATATTAAAAAAAATTTTTTTGAAAATTTTCAGAAAAATTTTTTTACCGTTATGTCATCCCTGTAGTGTCTAGCCATTCCAGGCGGTAACATTAACATTTCCTTTTTTTTAGAAAATTTAAAAAAACTTTTGAAATTCAAATAAACCTCTAATCTCGCATATTGCAATTCTACATCTCCAGAAACACCACCCAATGCATTTCTAATTAAATGAGTAGCACAATTTTCGTCTAAAGGTTTTTTGTTGTCAGCAGACTGCCTTTTTTCCAAATTGTTAAGAATCTGGAAAAGGAAAAATTTTTATTTTGAAAAAAAAATAATTAAAATTAAAGACAGTCGAACCTCAAATAAAATACTTCCTTGCGACTTAAAAATTGTATTTAGAGGTATCTTGCAGTATGGATCGGGGATGTTCCGGGTTGAGAAAAAATACAGGCTGCGTTTCCAAAATTTTCTTCAGATCGAGTTTTAGGTCGACAAAAAAGTTCGGGTTTAAGGCAATCCGTGGCATCACGTGTGTAAGTCACGGGATATCGCTTAGGCTGTTCTTCCGCCCTATGGGTAACATAACCTAAAAAAAGGTATTTATCTTAAATTGAGGTGCACCTATTATTGGATGTCGCTTATAGTGAAGTCCGATTAAATTTAAAAAAATATTGAAATTAAACTCTGTATTTACATCTCCAAGTGGTTGTTTATGCTCTGGTCTAAATACATTAAGTGTTGAATGTCCAGTCATATGATCTTCTACTAATCTAACAACTGCATCTGAATCTAAGAATTCCCATAGGCCTCAAAAAAATTTTTTTCTAAAGTAAAAATTAATCTCCTTTCTTTACCATCTGTTGCTAGCACCTAACAAAAAAATAAATTAAAAATTTTTATCATATCAAAATTTTTTACCAAAAAACGGTCATTGGATGTTAATTGATGATAAAAAACTTCTGGGCTAAAATTTAGAAAAATTTAAAAATTAAAAAAATAATTTAAAAATTAACAGGCAAGTCAAATATGGAGGTGTTAACAAATGTTGAGGTGCAGGCATTCCAAGAGGATCAAGTACAACTCCTAATAAAAAAATTTTTTTAACACATAAAAAATTAGGTATAATACTTTGTAATTCTTTTGGCCATTTAAACCGAACATCGCCAAATGCTCTAAGAGGATAAAGTTCTCCAAGTAAACGATTGGCTTTAAGTATTGTTCGATTTTCTGAAGGGGGATGTGCAGAACGAATCCTAAAAGGAGAAATTAGAGTTTTACAAATATATAATGAGGATCAAGTACAACTATATTAACAAGTGTGCCGAATAGCCCTTGAGATGATGCCCTCTAGACGGATTTTCGCTGTTAAGGATCACTTCCCTTACGACAAATTACCCCTCTTATGACGGATTACCTACCTTTCCATCCTTTAATGGACTTATGAAAGCATCCAATTAATTAGGGTGGAGCCCCAACAATTATCGTTAAAGGAAGACGGAGAAAATCTAGACAATCCTTCTCCTAAACAAGAGGAGAAGGATTGAGTAGATTCACAAAGTTATTAAGTAAAAAAAGATTTCCAAGTCATCCAAAATTTTAAAAATAACCTAGCAATTTCATCCAAATTTTCAACAGTATGTGGCCTTGTCAATTGTCGTGCAATTACATCATTTGCCAAATGAACACCAAGAACAGCTGCAGAATCTCCACAGGATGCTACATGTCTTTAAATTAAGAAAATTTTAATGAATTTTAATTTAAAAAATACAAATTATTTTTGCGAATATGTGACACAAGAGCACCTAAAAATTTATAAAGGAAAAATTCATAAGATTAAAAAAATATACATGATCCGCTAACAGCCGCATTTACAGACATTCTAAATTCGAATAAAAAAATATTTTTTATAAAAAATTTGAAGAAGAAACCTGCAAACCAATCCATTTTGGTCAGGCATTGCACTTTTTGCCAAGTCTTCATCCAAAACTGAAAAAGAAGTTTGGAGAGTATCCCGGACTGTCGTAAGTGGACAATTGCTTTTCTTTTTAATTCTGAAATTTTAAAAATTTTCTCCAAACCCCCAAAACAATAAAAAACCTCTTAAAATATTCTCGTATATTTCGCTGATGTACTTGGTCAATATCAGCTGGGAGGGATGGAGTAGCACTTCCAAAAAGCCATTGGAGTTGTTCTCCTATTGGCATGTGAACAACACTAAGAAATTTTTTTAAAAACATTTTTCTTCCTAACTAACCGATGTTTATCCAGAACTGAACAACAAATATAGTCGTAAAGCCGTGTACAAACATGCCTAGCACAGGTCTAAATAACAATTCGATAAATAAAAAGTTTGAAAATTCAAACCGCTCCTCCATGTCCATCAAAAACTCCAAGAAGAAAAGCATTTGAATTTAAGCATTTTGAAGCAGAGTAGAAATCCTGGAAATTGAATATTGATGTTAAAATTCTACGGATTAAAAATAAAACCTCTATAGGCTTGTTCGCTGAAACCTGGCCGACATCCACTCGAGCTTTAAATATAAAATCTTAAGAAAAATGATTCCAAAATATAAGTCTGAATTGGAAACAAAAATTGACATTAAAAACATAAGGTAGCTTGTTCGGACTAGAAAAAGTCTGGAAATCCCTTCGAATATATGTATAGGAAAAAACTTCCATTTTCTTCGTGGTAACACGCAAAAAAGTAAAAAAAAAACCCACTAACGTTAATACCCCCACCCCCCAACTAACGATAATAACAAAAAAAACCTATTTACCAATTGCCTGTTGTTCATCACCGGAAAATATAATTGTCCTTTCATTTGCACGAAGAATCTGATCAACAGCTGCCTTCGCAGTTGCCAAATTTCTTCTATTACAATGCACAACTCTAGGATGAAGAAAGTTTGTAGTGGCAACACTTTTTTGCATAAAATTCTGTAAAAAACTAAAAATATTAGAAAAATAAAATTTAATATCTAAAGGAATTTAACCTCTAAAAATTTTTTTGAAAATATTTTTTTAACATTTTTATCTAAAAATAACACACTGGATAACACACAAAACGAGAAAAATATATAATTAAAATAATTTTTTATGCTTATTTAAATTGGAATTTTTGTTCCTCTTCTAATAGTGCCCCATCCAATTAAACGCCAATGTTTATCAATACGTCTACTCAAAGCAATATTTTGATTAATTTCAGTACATATTGGATCAGTTAAAGATATTTTTGCTGCTTCTCCTTTGAAAATAAATTGAGTGGAAAATGAAAATTTGATTTTTAAGATCCGCAAAATCGTAGCGAGCCGTGATATCAAAACGCCGGATACCAAACCCCATAAGAAAAGCCAAAATACCAAACTGTTGAAAAATACATATACCTATATAGGTATGTTCCAATCACGTCGAAATTTGTTTCAAATTTCCACATTTTGTATTTCAGTGTCTTTTGAGAGTTTGGTATTACGGCATCATACTCAAAATATTGCTGACAATTACCGAAAATCCCCAAAATTTAATAAAAGCTCCAAACCTTTTACAGCAGTTACACGTCCACCCGTTGAAAGAGACCCAATGTTTACCATAAGTATTTCACCTTTAGACAATTTTACTACTTTTGCAGCCTTTTTGCCTACTTCAGTACGAACACCAAGTAAACGACGCAACAAATAATAGGCAACCTAATTTTTAAACTATTGTCTTAAAATGAAAAGAAAGGCCAACACCCTAGTGGCCAAATGGCATTGAAGGTCAATCTAAATATTTGGGCAAGTACATGGGTTTTAAAATAAACAAACATTGGCCTGCTCCCGTTTGCCTTATTTGGAATACAAAAGAATTTCTGTCGTCTGCCCATTAATCCCAAAAAATCCATCCTAATCCTCCCACCAAAATCCATCGATATCCCTCTCTACTCAAAAGATCCGTCTTAATTGATTATGTCCTATACACAATGAACAAAATAAACCTCAATATCCGTATAAATGTCAGGCAAAGTTCCGACAGCACCCAATACATGGCCAACCAATCTATCACCACGACAGAGCGTTGGATCAATTTGTGTTCCAACACCAATTAACCCACCAGGGACTGCATATTGAAGTAAATTTTGTTCAGCAAATAAAGAAACAATTTTTGAATAAATTGGACGGCATTGAACTTTCCCATCAGATAATTTACTAACAATTCCTGGACGAACTTCAATTTCTTGGCCAATACGAAGAATACCTTTTTAAAAAAAATTATTTTTTCAGAAAATTTCTCAAAAAAATTTTTCGAGAAATTCTGTGAAAATTAAAAAAAAATTTCTAACCTTTAAGAATTGAACCACCAGCTACACCGCCTTTAAGTTGCTCAACTTCAGCACCCGGCTTATTTACATCAAAAGAGCGTACAACAATAAGTCTAGCTTCTGAAGTAAAATCACGAAGAGGAATTGGAACTTTTTTACAAAGATATTCACAAAGAACCTGGAAAATATTTTTTAAATTTATTAAAAACTTTAATTTCCCCATTAAATTTGGAAAAAATTTTCAAAAATCAAGTAGTGTAGAAAAAAGGTCAAGGAAATAAAAGAAGACTTGACCTGACAGAAACCTAACCCCAATGACCTGACATAAATTTAAAAATTTTCTAAAGAAACCCTCCTTTCCAAAATTCAAATAAAAAACCTCACATCAATATTATATTTCAGCTGTGCAGATATTGGAATAATTGGAGCCTGTTCAGCACACGTTCCATTAACAAAAGATTTAATTTGTTCATGTTGATCATTTGCTTGATTTTCGTTTATTAAATCAATTTTGTTTTGCAAAATTATCAAATTTTTTAATTGCATAATTTCAACAGCAGCTAAATGTTCACAGCTTTGGGGTTGTGGACATGTTTCGTTTCCAGCGATTAGAAGAAGAGCTGCATCCTACAAAAATTTTGTAAGTAAAAATTTTTCTCTGATTTTGGCTCAAATTGAGGCCGTAGCGCCAGATACTACCTAATTAATAATAACAACGAAATAACAAACCCCAAAAGCTTCAAAAATGCAAACTTGTGGAAAAGGCGTCGAAATGCCAGATAATCATAGTTTGCTATTTTGAAGGCTTTTGTGTGTGTGATTTTGACGGCTTTTGGGTGGGTATTTCGGGGTTTTATTACTTCGGGTTTTGATTACGGCATCATACCAAGGTGGGGGGGGGGGGGGGGAGCTTATAAAACCTTCAGAAAGGATTATAAATTTACTATTCCTATGAGGTATATCCACGATTTAAATTTAAACAAACCATAACAGCAGCCCCGTTCAACATTGTAGCCATTAAAATATCGTGCCCAGGACAATCAACAAAAGAAACATGACGAACGCAGACATAATCACCCGTACAATTTGGCCGTTCACATTTAAAACGATCAGGGGTGCTTGAGCCTGCTGATCTGGATTTTTAAATTTTCTAGTAAAATTATATTTCAAAAAAACCTGTAACAATGAGGACGAGGACATTCAGGATTAGAGCATCTATATATTTTTGCATTAGCATATCCAAGTTTAATTGTAATATTCCTTTCCAATTCATTCTTAAATTTAACCGTGTGAACACCAGAAATTGCTTTTACGAGAGTAGATTTGCCGTGAGCTACATGTCCAATGGTGCCTTTAAAAAATTAAAAGTGAAGATTTTTTGGTGTAATAAAAACAAAGGCTTGCAAAATTTTAGGGGCTTTTCGGAAAAAATCTAAAAACTTTTCTACAGAGAAAACTTGTATTACTACGTAGAGACTAAATTAACGCCCCAAACAACCCCACAACAAGAGAATCGCGGGGGGATCAAGAACACTAACGACTACACCACGGCATAAAACCCAATGAAAATTTTAATTGGTTTCAAAATTATTAGGTGGTTTTCTAGAAATGAAATTTTTAAATTTCACAAAAATTTCAAAAATTTTTTTTCATTGATGCAAGTCACTCGCTTAGTATTCTGAGAAATGACTAAAGCAGACAAACTCAAAAAACAATAAGCGGGTATCGAACCTGAGTCCCAGCTTAAGTGCAAATCGAACGTGCTAACCACACACCACTGGAGAAGCACAAGGAATTAAATTAAAATTTATTTACCTATATTAATTGTTGCCTGACGACTTATCACCTTTAAAATGAAATCTTTAAAAATTTTTAAAACCCTCCAAACCTCCTCAGTTAAAGGTGTCAACTTTGAAGGATCTAATTTGGAAAGGTCTTGTTTCAAAAGCCAATCCTGTTTTGGTACTTCCTCATCTTTTTCATTCACTTTAAAAAATATTTAAATTAAAACTCGTTAAATTAACACTACCTTCATTGGTTTTATCAAGCCTCATAACACAAAATTACTGGAATTTAATTAAAGATAACTAAATCTAAAAATAAAATTACAAAAATCTTAAGAAAGAATTAACAAAATTTTGACGAAATGAAATTTAAAAAAATAAAATTACAGAACGCCAATTAATTTTCAAGTGCTAATAGGACAACTAGCCAGAGGACAGTTGGCCAAACGACAATTGGTCACATAATAGTTGACCAAAGAATAACCAAACGACAGTTGGCCAAACGACTTTTGGACAGTGATTTGTGGTTAAGTGGCTTGCATTTATGGATGATTAGCATTATGGTTCGGATCCTGTTCAGGTCAATAATTTTTTTTCTTCTGTTTCTTCTCTTTAGAAAATCTTTTCAATTTATCCTCAAGTTTTTTTTGTTTCTTCTTTATTACCACCAACAAGCTTTATTTTCACATACCAACACAAATCCATTTATTTGCAGATTCCTTTCCATTCTCTCTCTGGGTGTCAGTTAACTTCTTTTATTTTTTTTAAAGTTGGAATTTTTGTCTATAAAATAAAAGGCAACCAATAGCCCCACAGAACACAATGAGACTGGAAGGGAAAAAGTTAAAGAATGCGGGAACAAGGGAAAGGAGATAGAAAGGAAGAGGAATAAGCCACAACCACCCCACCAAGTTCTTTAAAGATTTGGCCCTTTGGTATATCTTCCAAGCTCTGACCCAGAATATCAACAAACTATGTCGGGTCTCCTTATAGGATACCTTCATTTTAAGATCCCTCATTTATCTCTCCCTAAAGCTTTCATTTTTTTCTTGCTTTTTAGTGTTTTAAAGTTCTTTAGAAAGATAACTTTGTGAGGGTGGGAATTAGTAGAAAAGAGGGAAAAAAGAGGAATAAACCGCCGCTGATCCCGGTCGCTTTTAAAATCATTGTGTGGGATATATAAGCTTTAATTGTGTGTAAGCTAGAAAATCTTATCGATTGCTTACTTGCATTTACACACAAATATTTTTATTTATTAGATCATTACACCAACCTCTAATAAAATGCTTGATCAATTTTTGTAAAATAATTTTTGTGATCGTTTTGAATTTTTTAAATCTCTTAGACCAAAATTTAAAGGTTTTCCGGGCTTTTAGCTTAAAGGATCTTCCGCTTCCGCCTTCCATTTTTTAAATTTTCTTCCGTTTTTCTACCTTCCACCTTCCGCTTTCTAAAATACGATAGGGCCTTTCCCTGCTACATATCTCTTTTCTAATCAAAATTTAATCGCAAAATCATTCGTTTTGTGGATAAATACTTTTTATGGAGGATCAAAATCAGTCAGAAAATCCATGAATATATACATTCATAATTTCCAAAAAGTGTAAGAACTACTAGTCTTTTTCTAATAATCCCGTATTTAACTTTCAAGCCTCCAGAAAAATCACTAAAACTGTATCGGTCAAGACTGAAAAGCTCTTTCCCGAGTTGTACCTCAAAAAGTAAAAGAAAATTCTCGACTCTTATGCCCCCTCTCTTTTTATCAACAAGCTTCATCTATACATATATCCCATTTTTCTTTCCCTGCCCGGTTTTTATAGCCCAGTGAAAAGCTTGGGGCCACAAATGAATTATTTGTTGTCTGTCAGCAGTTCTCTCCTTCTTTTTTAAATTCTTTTTCCCTCCTCTCCTTCCTTTTTTCCCTCACCAAAATTTTGCTTTTCCTGCTTTTCCCAGCCGTCCATGACGGATCGAGAGCGAAAGGAAACAGGAAAAAAAACTCAAAAAAAAATACGAAACCGTTGTTGGGGGCAATGTCATCAGCAGAAGCACTGTTCTAGCTTTACAAACAACAGTTAGGCTTATATTTTTGTTTAGGGGTTGGTGTGAATTCCTTTTTCTTTTATCTTTTTTCGAGAATACACATTTTGCAAGAAAAACATTTTGCCAATAAGGCTAAAAGCCCCCATTTTGCCAACAAGCTTATTGGCAAAACGCGAGTTTTTAGCCTTATTGGCAAAATGTGTTTTTGGCAAAATGTCGGGCATTTTTCTTTTTTTGTGTTTTTTCTTTGCTTCTTTTCCAAGCTTCTTATTTTTATTTTTTCCCTCGTCATCCGTATCAGTAAAGTCCTATAGTTTACGGCCAACAGAAAAAAAACATCCTTTTGTTAGCGTAATAAAGTCTGTTCCAAAATAGGTTGACACCCCCTAATTTTTCCGATAAGTCAACTTAGGTTTGTCCAATTTTTATAATTTCTTTAAATATTGATTCAGCAGCAAAAATTACCCTATTTTACAAAAAATTTTAGAAAAGCAAAAATTTTAACAAAAGTTATGAAAAATTTTCAGAAAATGAGGTGTTCCAAAATACATTGAACAGTTTGTAAAACCTAATAAAAAAGCCCTTAAGCAATTACTAAAAATGAAATAAAAAATTCTATGAACATTTCTATTGATATTGAGTTAAAAAGAAAAAAGAACGAAGTCTATAACTGTTTTCTTCATCGAGATCTCAAATCTCGAAAATCAACGGGAAACCGGGGTACAGTACTTCAAAAAATATTTTAACCCCTTTAGGGCATATATAAAAATTTTCTTTTAGGCCTATCTGAAAGCCCATAAAATTTGCTACAAAATAGAGCAAGCTTAAATTTCACAATAAAGAACACATGGAGATATTGTTCGTGGAATCATTAAGTGATCATTTTTGGGGTATTTTGGAGGGTTTTGAGCATTAAGTGGGCATACTTCAAACAGATATATTTTAGAAACACTAAGGCCAGGACTATTTTATAGCAAATTTTATGGGCTTTCAGATAGGCCTAAAAGAAAATTTTTATATATGCCCTAAAGGGGTTAAAATATTTTTTGAAGTACTGTACCCCGGTTTCCCGTTGATTTTCGAGATTTGAGATCTCGATGAAGAAAACAGTTATAGACTTCGTTCTTTTTTCTTTTTAACTCAATATCAATAGAAATGTTCATAGAATTTTTTATTTCATTTTTAGTAATTGCTTAAGGGCTTTTTTATTAGGTTTTACAAACTGTTCAATGTATTTTGGAACACCTCATTTTCTGAAAATTTTTCATAACTTTTGTTAAAATTTTTGCTTTTCTAAAATTTTTTGTAAAATAGGGTAATTTTTGCTGCTAAATCAATATTTAAAGAAATTATAAAAATTGGACAAACCTAAGTTGACTTATCGGAAAAATTAGGGGGTGTCAACCTATTTTGGAACGGACTTTATATATCTATTGCTTATAAGCAACGACTTTGTAACTTGCTTGAGAGAGTCTCGTTTTTTTGTGTGATGAATGCGTTAAAGCCGATGAGTGAAAAAAAATTTTTTTGGGAGAAAGGATATGTACACACATTTTTGTATTAATTTACTAAAAACATACATATTATAACTTCTTCTCGCGCAGCTTTTCTCTTTTATATACTTTTTTTCCTCCTACGCTTTACTTACTTTTTTTGCTTTTACTCTTCCAAAAAGTTTGTTAGACTTTTGTGTTTTTTTTGTTTGTTTCTTCATTTTTCGCGCATTTTTCTTTTCTTTTCAATGGCTTATTTTTCGATATTTTTTATTTTTAAACAAAATTTTGAAATATTTTTTTGCTTTAAAGTAGGGTAGCACCCCTGACCTAAACGATTTTTTGGCGAAAACCCCGAATGAACCCCGAAGGCTCTGCACCTGTCAAACCACGATCCCTGGCAACATACGGCCATGTATGTTTGGGATGAGACCCAGAAAGGCCAGAAAGGTCGGAATTGCTTATCTACTTTAAAGAGAATGGAGTTCCCAAACAATTTTTTGACAAAATTTTTTTTGTTCCCCTACTCTTCCTTGAATCCAAAAAAGCCTCTTAAACACGCAACTTAAATTAAAATAACCAACAGAAACACGCACATCCAAGTTTCTTCTTTCCGCTCCTTTTTTTGTATTCTATTTGTTAAAATAAACTTTTTTGATTTTTTTCTGGTTTTTTATTTTGATTTAGAAATTCCCTACCATTTCCTAATTCCTTTTTAAATCAGAATCCTGTCTTTAGGTCTCTTGAGTAGGGTTGCCGGCCCGGCCCGATTCTAAAGATCGAGTCAGGCATCGAATTTTGGCCCGAAAAAGACTCGGTCGGGCCGGCCCGATAAAAATGAGGCTCGAAAAATGACCCGAACGTCAGCCCGATTCGAAAACGGCAACCATACTCTTGAGATTTCCTCCGTATTTTTTTATTTTTTTATCTCTAGGTCCTCTGAGGTGTTTGATTATTTTGAAAAATTTTTCTATTTTTTTCTTGATTTTTTTGAATTTTTAAGACCTTTACATTTTTTAATTTTAATTTTGCTTATCATAATCTAACTTTAAATTTCAGTTTTTTGTTATTCTTTTGTTGTTGTAACAGTCTAATTGTGTGTTGCAACAGTAAAAACAACTTTATATCATTATTAAACTCTATTCGTTATATAGAGTTGGTTGGGGGCGGCCAGCAACCAGCACATGAACGGTGGCCGTTTTGATTTTGACGATGGCGGGACATACTGTGGTGGTTGGGAGGAAGGGTAAAAAATGATTTTTTATTGGGAAAATGATTCTTTTTTTGTTTTCTAGAAAAGCACATGGACATGGCGTTTGTACAGGCCCTGACGGGCAGGGAGAATACACTGGAGCATGGCACTATGGATTTGAGGTTTTTTCTGATCTTAAAATTATTTTCAATTTTTTCCAGGTTTCTGGCGTTTATACTTGGCCTTCTGGCAGTACTTACTCTGGCCAATGGCAGAACGGGAAACGTCACGGCCTTGGCGTTGAACAGCGTGGCCGTTGGACCTATAAAGGTGAATGGACACAGGGATATAAAGGCCGATATGGACGACGAGAGGCGCTCAACTCTGGTGCTCATTATCTGGGGACGTGGTCTAGTGGACTTCACGATGGGTTTTGATTATATTTTTTTGGTTAAAATTTTATTTTTTATGTTTCAGTTATGGAACTGAAATATACTCTGACGGAGGTTTTATTTTTTATTCCTCTATCATTTTTTAAAATATTTCCAGGCTCTTATAAGGGCCAATGGTTGCGCGGTATGCGGCATGGTTATGGAATTCGAACTAGCGCCCCTTGGAGTGTGGCAACCCCAAATAATCATCAACACCATTCAGAACAGCAACAAAAACATAGAGGAGGACATACATCTTTAAGCTCTCTACGTTCAAATTATGGTAGTGTTGCAATGTTGGATGATGAAAGGGCAGCAACGGCAATGGATACACCTCCCAACCATCACGGCAGATCACATTCTAGGGAAAGGAGGGGTGAACAAACAATTCAATTGGGTAAAGTTTTTGCGTCTATTTTTGGTGTATTTACAATAAGGCATAAAAAGTCCGGAAATTATGTCCGAAAGACTGTCCTTTCTATAGTTCTAAATCTAACCGTCTTGGTTCTTTAAGTCCCTTTTATGTATTAGAAAATTATCATGCGGATAATTTTTGATGACTTGTGAGTAAAATTGACAATCAGGGGTAGGGCTGAAATAACTAAGGTGCCGGAACTCGGAACTACCAGAGATGGTCCAAAAGTCGGAAATCTGAATTCTAATCGATGTCGACAATTAGAGAACCTCTATTTATTTTTTGGGCCATGATTCTTGTCTAGAATTAAGAAATAAATTTTTATATTTAAAATAATTTTTTCAGATGAAAGTAGAGGTGGTTTTGTGCTTAAAGCTTATTCGGGTACTAACAAACGACGCCGTTCCCTCTCAGAGCGTTCATTGGCAGTGAAGAGAAGTTTGAAAATACTGCCTTAATTTTATTTAATTTTTATAATTTTAAAGGCATTCTCCAACGAATTAGAAAACAAAATTCAACCGGAGACATTATTCACCAACAAAGAGTATTTTCTTCTGCTGGTGGCGCTTCTTCACTTCGTTCTAGTGGAAGTACTTTAAGCTGTACTTCTGATGAAGAAGATTCGGGTGATTTGAGGCATCCGCCAAATTCTCAACGTTCTCGAGTTGCTGCTGAGGTTTTATTTTTTAAATATGTTTTCGAGTAGATTAGCTGTCACTGGGTCATCGGTTCTTTGAAAATTTTTAGATACCCGAAACTGAACCGAAAAATCCTCGGTTCGGTTCCGAACCGAAGAACCTTATTTGGCATTACTAGGGAGGAGGGGAGGAATTATTTTTAAGAGTTCGTCACGATTTTAGTACTATTTTGTCCCCCTTTAAGTTATTCCGCTCCTCTTAAAAGTACTGTTTTGATTTACTTCAATTTTCATTTTTATTTCTAAAAAAATAGGCAGCAACATTAGAAGAACCACCAATCGACGCTAACGCCGTTGAGATTTACCGGGGTGAATGGAAAAATGACATGCGCTCCGGCTATGGTGTTTGTGAACGTTCAGACGGTCTTCGTTATGCTGGGGAATGGTTAGATAATAGAAAGCACGGATATGGAGTTACTTTCTTCAGAGATGGAACGTTAGTTTTTTTTTAATTTTTTTTAAATTTCTAAAAAAAATTTTTTTTGTAGCAAAGAAGAAGGAAGATATAAACATAATGTTCTTGTTAGCTCAGCAAGGCGAAAAGGCATACTTTTTGTTCGTTCAACAAAATTGAGGCACAGGGTAGAAATTTATGCTGAACATGCTAGGCAAGCTGCTGACATGGGTTTTTTTATAAACAAAATTTCATTTTAAATAAAATTAAATTTAGCTGCACAACGTGTTGAAATTGCTACATCAAGAACAATGACAGCACAAGTATTTTTTTAAAAATGGAGAAAATTTTTTTTTAATATTTTTTAGGAACGCGCTGATGCTAGCGTGGAAGCTGCTGATCGAGCGAGGGATGATGGAGACACTGCTCGTATTTATGCTGCACAGTTTGATCCAAGTTTTAAACAACCCGGCGTAGAATTATTACGTGCTAGAGCAGCAATGCAAAGGTCTGGAACTCCTGGACAATCTGCTGCCATTCCAATGCTAACACCGGTTCATAACCATGTAATGGCCAACCATGTTCAATTTAATCATCATCAACAGCAACAACCACATTCACAAACTAATTATTCTAGTCCATCACAAAATCAACAATATGATTATTCTAATGCTTTTGCAGTTGGGCCAATCTCTTCTTCATCGTTAATATTTTTTTAAATTTTTTTTTAAATTTTATTTCCCCTCTTCTAGTCAGCAAAACATTGCTTATAATCAAATGCCCCCACTCCCTCCATTTGCTCAACAACAACAACAATTACGTCAAAGACATTTACAACAAACTTCAAATACTTCTGAATGGAATGGTGGAATAATTGGAGGAATGGGAGGAGGGCAACAACAACCACATTCACCTCCACAATATTCTGCAGATAGTGGGATTGCTGTTGGTGGAGGAGGTGGAGGTGGAGGGAATTTTGGTCAACAACAGAGGCATTTAATCCATCAACAATCGAGTGAATCTGGCCATGTAAGAAAATTTTTTTTTGAATTTTTTTTGAATTTTTTAACCTTTAAAAAATATAATTTTTAATTTAGAGTTCTCAACAACAGCAACAACAAGATTATACTAGCACACATCCCCAAATGATTAATGAAGGTGGTTCTGATACAGAAGGTGGTGGATTGTTGGTTGCTGCCTCAGCTGTAAGAAAAATTAATTTTTTATATTTAAAAATATTTTTTTTAAAGAGCGGCGGTCATCAAAGTGCTCAACACAGCAATATTGTTAGTTATGCAGCTGCTATTCCTCCACTCCCAGCTGCTCATATTCGACAACAGTCTTCTTCAGAAATGGCCACACTTCAAAAACCACAACCTCCACATCATTTGAGAGGAATGACTAATATGCGTGGTCGTTCAAGTCCTTCAACTATGTCTCTTAGCGATGATCATTGGGATCAATACTTGTTGAAATCTTCGAGAAGAGAAGCTTCAAAACATCAATTGTTACCTGGTGAGAGGGAGGCTTACTTCAGTTTTTAGTGTTCAAAAACATTTTCAGGTACCAGCAGTAGTGGATTAGATACTCCTCATCACTTTAGACGAAACAGACCTTCATTAATTAGACAATGTGAGGTTTTAGGCGCTAGCGGTACAATTGGTGGGAGTAGTTGTGGTGAATCTCCTAGTGGCTCAATGGTAGGGGTTTTTTTTTTAATAAAAATTGATTTTAAAGAAAATTTTATAATTTTAGACACTTAACAGAAGAAGCACATTAGTAGTAAACCCAAGGGAATGCCGTCAACGTGTTCCTCCTATTCATTCAGTTTATGGAGCAGATGATTCTCTTCGTCATCAAGACCAACAACAACAACAGCCATCCTCTTCTATTGATATTCAAAACCAAACGAGGGAAGAACGTGGATCTCTTCCCAATTTGGAAGATTTAGCTGGACAGCCATTACAATTAGGTAGAGAAGAAGCTGCAAGATTAGCTTCTCAACGACGGCAAGATGTACATAAACAAATGGAAGAAGAAGAAAGATTGAGACAGAATCCTCTCAGATATTTGGCTCATCCTAATTTTAGAGTAGGGAATTTTATAAAATTCAAAAGTCCCCAAAAAAAATTTTTTTTATTTCACAGAATTGGCTCATTCAATGGCGAATTCCATTACTTTTAGTACTCGGCAACATTCTACTTTTCTATTGCTTTTTACACTTGCTTTCAGGTAGTAGTAAAAGCGATCGAAGAGGTGGTGGTGGAAGAGGAGGAGGAGGAGGAAATGCTCACCATTCCGAATGATTTAGATTAAAAATAAAAATATAATACAGGAGTTTTTTAGATGAGTCTTGGCATTCGGAGATTTGGGTCAATTTTATTTTGCTTTTGGACATCTATTTATCAGGTTTCTTAAGTTCAATGATTACTAGTGACGGACGCCGGATCGAATCCGGCCGATCGGGTCAACCCGGAAAAATCCGGACGGTCCGTTCTGGCTCTAGTTACAAACCTGGATCCAACTCCGGACCTTCAAAAATGATAAAGCTTTAGTCTCCTAAAAATGTCAAGACTTAAAATCTAGTTAAATATTAAAACAGGAGTAACTACTATAAATATATAAACGATTCATACATTCACTTTTTCCTTTTTTTATTGTTGAAGAATTTTAAAATTATTTTTTAAAAGACTTTACTTCGACCAAATTTAATCATAAAACTTAAAAAAAATCATTATAAATCTCCCAAAATATATTTGTGGCCTTTATTTTTATAATTTTTTTTATTTGCTTTTTTTTGTTTTTTTGTTCTTATGTGCAATGCTGATATTTTTTAAAAATAAAAAAATTAAAATTTTAGGACTCGAGATTTTAAATTTTTTACCTTTCCTGTTTAAAATAAATGTTATTTTAGCATCTTAAGCATCTTTTAATTTATTTAATGTGCGCATATTGTTATGGATGGACTCATTTAATGAACATAAGGACAATGTAGCAACAAGGAGAAAATTGGAAAGGTGAACGAACATTGTCCAAGGAAATGCTAAAAGCGACAACAACATGGTTCGGAGAATATGTCCAAAAGTGCCTGTTTTTCCTTCGTAAAGGTATGAAAACGGGGGCATCGAATACCTAATTCACCTCTCCAATGTATTTTCCCAGTCTCTAGTGTAATGAAAGAGAGCATTGGAGGTGAACGAGAGGCCAATAGAGTTTCACCAAATAAGCCTCTCATAATTTTCACGCCTTTATTCGATACTCTCGTTTTGCCGATTTTATTTTTTGCATTTTTTTGTGTAGCTATAGTTGCCATTATTTTTGTTGTTGGCGCCTTCCTCCATCCTTGTATATCGATTCTTTTTCAATAAACCACAGGATTGAAAGACTACGTTATTCCTATTTTTATGGCCATAAACTTCTCTCTCTTTTAATGGCTCAAAATTCATATTTTCCAGCTTTATGCGGAGGAGAGAAAGGGAGAAAATCCAAACCCATCTTAAATAAATTGGCCATTTATGCGCGAGACCCAATTCCAATTTTTCTAATGTATTTTGTACTTTTACTAGTGTTGAGGGGGTATTTTAGTGTTGATAAGTTGGGTATTGACTTGCTTTGTTGGCAAAATAAAAAACCTTGTATAGTAGCCATTATGAAATATTTATAATGTTTGGGGGGGGGGGGGGGGGGGAAGGGGGGAAACAAAAATTGAAAAGCAGCATGCATATATTGAATGCTTTATACTCAAATTGAAGAGAAAATGTTGGTTGGTAGAGCTGTTTTATCTGTTATTTATAAATTCTTTCTTTGGTGGCTGGCTGGTGGCGAGATTAAGAAGTTGTAAGAAGAAAGGAGTGAAGTAAAAAAATAAGAGCAAGGCTAATAAAAAGAGCAAAGAGGAGGAAGGAGTTGTGGCCCCAAAAGCTTTTTTTTCTTTCAGACGTGCCACCCCTTCCTATCTATATAGGCAGACCACTGCCAGAGCAATCGGCACATTGAAGATTTTCTCTTTTTAAAGGAGGAATAGGCAAAACAGGCGCTGCAAACGGGAAAAAACAAGCTTTAACTAAAACATTCTTGGAGGGCCAAAACATTGTTTTGAGTAGAGGTCGGTAAAATCGTGTTTGCGGGATCCCGTATGCGGGATTTTTCTTTTAAATATTTGCGGGACGGGTTCCCGCGGGATAGATCCCGCAAAATCCCGCAATTCAAAAAATGCGGGATCCCGCGCGGAATCCCGTCCCGCACAGATTTATAGTTTTGAGTAACCCCGCAATCAAAAAAATCTCCATAAAAGTTTACTCAATCGTCTATTTTCTCGCTTTTCAACCTTTAGACACGCGCTTTCTCGCGCTTTAATTAATTATTCTCCCCCTTCTTTTTTTAAAACCTGTCTGGCATTTTCCACTGCATTTTCCACTGTCTATTTAATTTCCACATCCCCTATATTTACATCATCCCCTTTAAATATTTTTTTATTTATTTTCTTAATCCCCTCCTCACTCCCCCTATTAATATTTGTCTAATAAATTTAAAATAAGTTTTGTTTATTTTCTTGACTAATTAATATGTTGTAAGGTGATCTTTTGGAACACATAAATATTATTTTTCCTTTCATTTTTTTTTCAAAACATTTTTTTAAAAAAATATATGCCAGATGAACAAACTTTATATAAATATTGTAGGTGTATTTAACTATATATTTTTATTATCTTTCCTCTAGTTTTCCTCATTTCCTCCCCCTTAATATTCGTTCAAAAAACTTCCTTTATTTTTTTAAAATTTTTCTGGTTGTCCTTTAATGGGTTGATCTTTTGGCCTTAAAAAATTGAAAAATTAAAAAAACCCCTTGGAAAAAAATAAAAACCCTCCTTTGGATATTTTCTCTTTGTTGTTGTCCTTTAAAATGGTGATCTTTTGGGTTGTTTTAATTAACTAATAATTTTTTAAAATTATTACTCCTTTGAATATTTTGATTTTGTTCAGGTTTTTGCTTATTGTTTCCCCTCCCAATTTTAATTATTTTTTTATTAAAAAAATAAAAATCCCTTTTCCATTTTGAAATTTAAAAATCAATAAAACAGTCGAGGAGAAGGTCGATGATCATTTAAATAAAACCCCAAAAAGCCTATACAAATGTATAGTCATACTCTCCCTTTTAAAAGCCTAGAGAGTGAAAGAGGGGAGTTAGAGGGAATTTTTAAAATAATTTTTTTGCCTATTACCTCCCCCGTCATTTCTCGATTAAATAAAAATTTGGCTGTTTTTTAAAAGTTTTCTATAAAAAATTTTTAAACGCCTAGTTTTGTTGAAAATTTTTCTCCTTTTATTCTTTTGTCTTTTGGTATTTTAAAATATTTATTTCAGGTTGGCAATTAAAAAATCCGGGTACAGCCAGGCGCGAGGCCATAACGGCGCAAAGTCATAATTTGCTTCAAGATTTCCGAATCTTTCCAAATCTAGTATTAAACGATTCCTCTCATCGAGCTAAAGAGTCTGGTACTAAAATTGATAAGGGCCAGAAAATTTTCAAGCAAGTTATGGCTTTGCGCCGTTATAGGCGCGCGCCGTTTTGGGCGCCCAGAAAATCCTCTCTCGTCCTTCTTTTTTCGGCTACTCCATATTTTGCCAATAAGGCTAAAACCTCACGTTTTGCTATTGGCAAAACGTTGATTTTTAGCCTTATTGGCAAAATGTCGTATTGGCAAAATGTCTTCTTTCCCTTTAATAATAATTTTTATTTTTTTAGATTACCAAAAAAAATTTTTCAAAAATTTCAACTAAAAATATATGCCTTTATTTATTCTTCAAAAATATTTTTTAATCTGAATTTTAATTGTATTACTAACGAGCTTTCTTTAATTCTTCCCTTTTTTCAACTCAACGACATTCCAAAAGTCTAAAGAAAAATGAAGGATCGACTTGGAGCACTTAAAGCGGTTTTTCTAGTCAATTTAATTTTAAAAATATTTTTCTAAAGGTCCAATCAGAAGAAGAACATGAAGATGTTGCTACAGCAGCAATGGAAGCTAGTCAAAGCCAATTTATGGAAGAATTTTTTGAGCAAGTTGAAGAAATTCGTGGAAGTATTGATTTAATTGCTTCGAATGTTGAAGAAGTTAAAAAGAAACATTCTGCGATTCTTTCAAATCCTGTGAATGATCCAAGTTTGTTTTTTAAAGGTTTTTTAAAAATATTTGTTTTTTAAAGAAACCAAAGAAGAATTGGATGAATTAATGGCAGAAATAAAGAAGACTGCAAACAAAGTGCGGGGAAAGCTTAAATGTTTGTTGTTTTTATTAAATTTAAAATTGAGGGGTATAAGAATCCTTTTGATGTATTGGGTTAAACGTTTGTAGGTGCAGCTGGGTAGGTACAGACAGGTTCGAATCCGCTAGTGGTCAAGTTGTTTTTTTTTGCTTTTTAAATATTTAAACTATTAAAATAAGCAAGCACAACAGGTTTACATGCTTTTAGAAATTTTTAAAGAATTTTTTGAGAGATTTTATTAACCAAAATATCGAAGGATAATAAATTCAATTTTTTGGGTGGGTTGGGAAATAAATATTCCTGTTTTAGATGGAATTATTTTCGATTGGATTTCATATTTATTAACTTATAACACTTATAGGCTCTATAGTTAAAACAAATAAATTTTTTCAATTTAAAAAAAAATTTTTTAGTAATCGAAAATAGTATAGAACATGACGAAAGTGGAGGTATGACTAGCGCTGATTTGCGTATTCGAAAAACACAACAGGCCACACTCTCAAGAAAATTTGTTGAAGTAATGACGGATTATAATAAAACACAAACAGATTATAGAGAGCGTTGTAAAGGAAGAATTCAGAGACAATTGGATATTGGTTTGATTTTTTAAAAATTATTTGTTAAGAATATTAGTGGGAAAGGGGGTCTTTCCCCGAATTTTCGCCTAGCAAGGGCGTAGCCTGGGGCGTCGATTTAGGGGGGCTAACACTGGATGTGTGCCAAATTTTTGGCGTTTACATTGCTCAATCGTTTTCTCAAATTTTTTTCACCATTTCGGGTGGGGCTCTAGCCCTAGAAGCCTTCCTGGCTACGCCCTTGTCGCCTAGTCGGTGGACATTTCCCCGAACTGTGGAGACTTGTCCCGACTAGCTAAACTTTTATTAAGTTGTCGGGGGATATTAGAGACTTTGAATTTTTATAAACCCTCCAAAATTGAGATTAGAAATGAGGGACGAGAACCTTCTAGATTATTTAAAAGGTCAAAAAATTAAAAATTATTTTTTAGCGGGTAAAAAAGTTGGCGATGAAGATCTTGAAGAAATGATTGAATCTGGAAATCCTGGTGTTTTTACTCAAGGAATAATTACTGACACACAACAAGCAAAACAAACATTGGCTGATATTGAGGCTAGACATAATGATATTATGCGATTGGAAAGTAGTATAAGAGAATTACATGATATGTAAGTTTATAAGTTTGTTTTTTGTGGGGTTTTTGAGGGATTCTGATTTGGAGGGATGACCTTGAGTCAAAGGCCATAAGACTGGGACCATTAAGGAGTCTTGATTTGGAGTGGTGGAGGGTTAAGGGGTCAAGGGCCATAAGACTCGGACCATTAGAGAGTCTTGATTTGGAGTGGTGAATCTTCACCGGATTCTTGACCTTAAGTCAGGGCTATGTAACTTGATAATGTGTTCTATCCAAAAAATTATTTTAGGGCGAGCTGGTTGATAGAATTTAATCTGCTCTCTAATAAGGAGGTTATCCCAAACGTATCCTAGACCATTTCGGTTATTTCGCTAAATTTTATTCTGATTTTATTTGTACTTTAAGTAATCCAACTCTTCCACCTTTTAAAATTATTTTTCTCTTCTATTAGGTTTATGGACATGGCAATGCTTGTTGAATCTCAGGTTTAATTTTTTAAAAATTAAAAGAATTTTTATCCAAATCATCAATTTAGGGCGAAATGGTTGACAGAATAGAATATAATGTGGAACATGCAAAAGAATTTGTAGATAGAGCTGTGGCTGATACAAAAAAGGCTGTTCAATATCAAAGCAAAGCTAGAAGAGTAGGTTTTAAAAAATTTAAAATTTTTTCTCTTTAAATTTATAATTTTTGTTTTCTGCTGTGTTTAGTTAGTCTTTTTTGTGTTTTTTTGGTTTTTAAAAATTTTTTGAAAAAAATTTCAAAAAAATTTTTTTGAAAATTTTCCAAAAAATTTTTTGGTTTTTTTTTTTGTTTTGCTTCCACCCCTTCCCCTCCCTTCCTTATTTTTTTATTTTTTGTTTCCAGAAGAAAATTTTTTGTCTAATTGTTGCAATCGTTTTGTTGGCTTTACTAATCGGTGGAATTATTTTATATTTTGTTATGAATTTTGCTGTGATGCCACATGGGCTCCCTGAAGTTAATGAAGGGCATGAGTCTTCTTCTTCTTCTGTTTCTCGAAATGAAACAAATGATATAAATTCAAGCCGCCACCAAATTAATAAAACTTTAAACAAAACACCAAAGAATTGAGAAGGAAAGAGAAAGGTTTAAATTTATAAAATGGGTGCCAAAAAATTTTTTGCGGACAAACATTTGCGGACAAAACTTGGTGAGCTAATTGAATTTGGGGCAAACGGTTACAGGGGCTGGATTTTTGTGGGATATCGGGTATTTATGTTCTAAAAACGGTTAAGTAGTATTTGTCCGCAAATGTTAGTCCGCAAAAATTCCGCTCTACCCAAAAATTCAATTTTTGTTTGCATTTTATAGGGAAAAATTTTAATTTTTGAAAATTTTTTCTTAAAAACTACCTACTCGCTTTGCTTATTTCCTTATTTTGCCTTTTTAAACCCCCTTGTAATTATTTGTAAAATATATTTAAAAATCCTTCATATAGGTGAGAATTTTTGGGTTTTTTTATTTTTTGGGGATGTCTTTTTTAAAAATATTCCTGTGCCTTTGAAATATATTTCTTTTTAATTTTTTAAATGTGATTCTTTGCATTTTATTCATAAAACAATTTTGTCTAAATTTTATCCAAATTTTTATTTTTTTAAATTTGCGGACAATCCGCAAAAATTTTAAAAAAAATCAAAAATCCAAAAAAAAACAATTCATGTCACCCACCAAATTAAATAGTGGTAGTAGGAAGGTAAAATTATAAACTTTGTTTCAGAGAAATCTCTGGATAAATTATCACTTTTAGGACGAGTTTTCCACCGTTTTTAAAGATAAATTCTTTAAAAAATTGTTATCCTTCACCTTGTCCTTTGGTTTGTCATCGAGACTATGATAAATTTTAAATTTTTTAGTCTTTTTTGTTGTTTTTCTTCGTCGTTTTTGTGTTCAGTAACGTCTTGTTTGTGGTTTTGTCTCTAAAAGAAAAAAATTTTTAATTTTAAAAATTTTTTAGAAAAAAATCATTGTAATCATCTGCGTGCTTATTCTTCTTGCTATTGCATGTCTTTTTATACTTTCTTTTGTGCCAAATCCGTTTTGATGTCATCAGAGGAAATGGAGTATAAAATAAAAATTCAGGGCACTTTTTAAAATTTTACTTTGCAATAAATTTATTTATGACCATTTTGAGTCCTTTTCTCAAAATCCGCAAGTTTTTGTCCGCAAGTCTTTTTTAAAGGAATTATTCCCCACAATGTTAGCGGATTTTGAAGATACAACATCGAACAAGATTCTCGGTTATCAAGAGTTGAGATTCTTCGAGATAACAATCTAGATTTTTGGATGACCTTCCCAGTCGGTCTCTATCATAACCTAAAAGAACTCTAGTTATAATGGTAACTCGAGAGGAACTTTTGCTTAGGAATTTCCTTGTTCTAATTTTGACGATTCTAATAGTACGTAATTGATATTTTTGATGCCTCGTATTAATCTCACATTCCATTCTTTCCTTCAACTTTTTTGTTCATATTTTTGAAATTTTTTCTTTACTTTCCTTCTTTTTTACAAATTTATTTCACTAACAATTTACAGAATAAAGCTTATATTATTTGCTAGAATTTTTTAAATGCTTTTGCTAATTAATAAAAATCAGAAAATTAATTTAAGAAAAATCTTTAGAAACAAGTATGCATTTTGATAATTGTTTTGGCTGTTTTAATAGCAATTGTACTCTTCCTTGTCATCAAATTTGGGAGTGGAAGCAGTGCTTCTTCAACACATTAAAAAGAGAAAATGAAGCGGCGAAGAATTTCTCTTTTTAATTATAGAGCTAAATTTAAATAATCCGTTAAGAGACAGTTGTGGTTCAGTGGTAGTGTTACCGACTACACCTTATACTGGGGCGGGTTCGGTTCCTACCGCGGGCCGATAATTTTTTTCAAACAACGAATAAAAAATTTTTCGTTTTTACTATTTCAATTAATCTATCAAAAATTTAAAATTAAAATTTAAAAAAAAATTACAAAATTATACCTTATAAAAACTGAGAAAATTTTTCAAAAATTCAATATTTTTCTGTATCGTTCAATAATTCTAGAGAAAATTTTTGCAACATCCTCAGGATTGTCTTCGTGGACTGCATGTCCAGATTTATGCATAACTTCTAATTGGAATTGTCCTCTCATCTGGCCAGTCTTTTTAAAAATTAAATTTTTATTTAGGTGAGTGGATCGGAAGGATAAATCAGAAGGATCAATTAAACCTTTAATACAGCTCGGTAGCAGTGATGGACTCAACGAAGAAAAAAGCCGGGTCAGATTTCGAGTCGAAATTTACGAAAAAAAATTACTTGTTAACCCAATTCTCGGAACAGGAAAATTTTTAAAAATCAGAACCCCGAAGAAAAAAGTCAGAATTTCTATCGATAAGGAGGTGCAGTCCGGGGGCCAAAACGAAGACAAAAAATTAAATTCGGTAGAGAGGGCCAGGGTCCGCAAAAAAAGTTTTATACCATTAATTCTCTATCCAATCTATCAATATTTGCAAGTATCAAAATTTTTACAGGTTCGCAATTAAGAAATGATTTTGAAAGGCCTTTAAACCATCCTTTCCAATAAGGCTCTGTTTTGGACAAATTGGTTCTCCATTTTAACATTTTCTTTAACAAAATTTTTTTAGCAAAAATTAGAAAATATTTACCTTTCCATTATTTTCAAAATAAACAAGTCGAGATGGCATTGAAACTAGAAAATTAAAAAAATAAATTTTTGCAGAAAATCCGCAAAAAAATTAAAGAAATCCGCAAAAAATCAACAAGAAAATCCGCAAAGAAATCCGCAAACCCATCAAAAAATTTTTCTCAAATTTATTTTAAAAAAACCTTTAGCTGCTCTCAAATTAGATGTAATTCTATTTTTCATACACCATTCAATTGCTTTTTCCATCGAAACAAATGTTTGGGGTCTATCCCTTAAAAATTGTTGCATAAAAGTTAAGGAAGCAATTGCCGATCCTTCAACAACATCAATTGCAGAAACAGCCAAAATATTTGGAAGTAGAGATAAATTTGCAATATTTATTGCTATAGAACCTCCCATACTTGAAAGGTTTAAAAATTAAAAAAAAATTTTTTTGAAGAAAAATAAACCTGTGCCCAATAAGAATTAAAGGAGGTGGAGTAGTCTTTTCGGCGTACAAATGATGATAAATTGAACAAACATCTCTTTAAAATTGAAAAAAAATTTTTTTAGAAATTTTTTATTAAAAAATTTGTTAAAAAAGTTTGTTTTCATCAAAATAAAATATTTTCCCCGGAAGGGATTCGAACCATCGACCATTTTAGGTGGAAACCCTAAAATTTTCCCACTACACCAAAAATCACAAAATTCACCAAATTTGGGAAAAATTCCCCAAAAAGTCTTAAAACACTTTAAATTCGTTTATTTACTTACTTTGCCATTCTTTCAGCAGACATGTCTCTATTATCCTCTACTCGCGTTTCTCCATGATCGCATAAATCTGGGGCAATTATTTGACATTCAATTTGAGAAGAAATTTGTTCCTTTTAATTTAGTTAAAAAAATAAAATATTTTAAAAAACCAACCGAAAAGCATGCCCAAGTCAAGCCAGTATATCCCCCACCATGAAGCAAACAAAATAGGGGGCCTTTTGATCCTTTCAAATAAACATTAAATTTGTCTTCATTTATTGATAAAAGTTCTTTCCGGTCAAAAAATTCGTTCCAGTCCAAAGGTGTGAAATCGAGCATTTTTTTAGCTAAAAAATCTGAAAATTTAAACAAAAAATCCGTCAAATCCAGAAGATATAAGAAATTAAAAAAAGTGGGACGAATTGGGTATATTTGTTCAGTGGGACGATTTGGGCTGGGACGAATTGGTGTGGGACGAATTTTTAAAGGAATTATTGTTGTGAGGCCTATTCAGCGCGGCTAATTGAACGCGTCAGATTTCAACAAATTTCAATTCCAATCTAGAAAGTTTGTCCGCAAATGTCCATCCGCAAATTTCGTCGCCTTTTTAAAATGGTATAAAAGCACAAATTTCAACATAAATCATGTCTAAAATTAAGTGTCAAAAATGCAAAAGGTCAGTACCGGATTCTCAACAGCAACACTATTTTTCTTGTCTGTTTCGATTGTGCTCGTCTGCTCATTGGTTGTGGGAGTAAATTGCTGCAAAAAGAAGAAACGGAGGCGTCGTCATGTAAGGGATTTTTTGAAGGAATTTCTTAGAAAAAAATTTTTTTGAAAATTTTTTAAGGCTCGTCGGGCAAACAACAAAAACAACACCAACAACAGCAACAACGATCGAATGATAAAAGGATCTAAAACGAGAGCCTTCTTTCAGAGATTGAATCCGCTGGAGGAAACCAACGAGACTGACCTTGGAAGCTTAGACGATGTTGTGAGTAGTTTGGAGGGTTTTTTTTGAAAAAAAATATTTTTTTCTTTATAGGATCTTAGTAAAGAAGTTCCTGCACCCAAAAGCTTTAGACTGGATCTAAAATCGGTAAATGTTTGCTAGCTAAAAGGGCAGTTTACCGTAAGTACAATTCACCATATGGGAGTTTTTAAGGAATCGGTGAATTGTCCTTCCATACGGTGAATTGTCCTTCACACGGTGAATTGTCCTTCCAAAAATTTTTTGTATTTTTACATTCATTTTTTAGAAAAGAATCAAGGATGAGAATATTAAAATAGAGCATTCTCAGCCAACAATTTCTCAACAAACAGGAACATTTCGCTAAATAAAGATGTGATTAGGTGGCTATGAAGATGTCTGTGTATATATAAAATTAGAAGGTTTTTTTGGTTAATATATTTGTTTGTTTTTTGTATATTTTCTGATTAAAACTGTTAAAATGTTGTTGTTATTGTATTCATATTTTCTTGTTTTGATCAAAATAGTATTGTTTATTTTTTATATCTACTCCTTTGTCCCGATTGACAGCGTTGATCTTTTTTGGTGATCTTTTGGGTGGGTTCCTAGAGAATTTTCCATTGGTCTTCAAATTTCTGGTGATCTTTTGGGTGGGTTCCTAGGGGATCAAAGTTTTGCTATTTCGTCTATACTCTAGTATCCCTGACTGTTGATGTAGTATCTTTCTAGAATTCTTCCATTGATTTTTTAAAAGGTGATCTTTTGGGTAACCCCCGGGAGAATTAGGGTTAGCTCATTTTAAACCTAACGCAAATCGATTTGCTTTGTTTCGGGATCAATAAAGGAAAGATTTGTTTTTATTAAAGTACTTTAATGCTTTTGAATTGCTCGACTAGAATTTTACTATAATAAAACCCATAAGAGCGAAAATTGCTGAAATAGACTATTAGAGTCTGGGAACTCCCCTTATGCTTTCCATATAATTCCCTTTGATTTCTGCAAAAAATTATTTTTTTCTAATTTAACTTCCAGTTTTCTATTTAATTTTTATTAAATTTTATTTTAGAGATTTTATCTGCTATTTTCAACAACTACAAATTAATTATAAATTTATTTTAAAATTTTTGATGGAACAATTTCCAGTTAATGAAACTGATTTAACCGAAGAGATTAAAAAATTAATAAATGAAAAAGGTTTAGAAGTTGTTACTAGCAAAATAATTCGAAATCATCTGGAGGTTTTTTTAAATAAATTTTTTTTTTAATTTTTAATAGATTTTTTTTGGGTATTTTTTGGTATTTCTTGGTTTTTTACGTACCAGGTCCTCTAAATTGGAGGTTTTTGGCAGTATTTTTAAGGGGTTATGGGGGTTTCAATTTTTTGTAGTTGCATTTCTTCCAGAAGCCATTTTTAACCAAGCCATTTTTAAGTAGCACTAGGTTGGCACGATTCCCTGTTGTTTTTTCTAAAGACTGATTTGGTCAATTGACAGGATTCCTTAATTCTTCCATTTATTTTTGTAATAATCCAAAATCCGCATTTATTTTTGAGGGCAAAAATTAAAAAAATTTTTTTTTATTTTTTAGACCAAATTTAATTGTGATTTTGAAAAACACAAAAGTCATTTGGATAAATTAATTGAGGAATGTATTGGTAATTATTTGAAAGAAATTGTTAAAAATGAAGGAAAAAAGGAGGAAGAGGGAAATGATAAAATTGAGAAGAAAAATATTCAAGAGAAGAAAATAATAGAACATGAAGAAGATTCGCAATTATCATCTTCTGAATTTTCTGATGTGGATAATGTTGAAAAGTTTGTTGACTTTTTCTATTTGTTTTTAAGTGTTTTCGAGAGTTATTAGGATATTTTTCTGTAAACTTGAACTCCCCCTCCACGAAGCGGAAGAAAATTCAGCCCTGCTGTCCTGTATAGAAGGGCTAACTTTACTTCCGCTTCTGGTCTTCGGCTTTCTGCTTTTTAAAATTCAAAATTATACAGCCCTCCTGTGTAGATTTGGGTATTCGAAAAGGCTATCGTTCAGTGGACTATAAGTAAAAATGTTCTGACAAAGAAAAAGATTCCGAGTACATTTTTAAAATTTACTTAACTGACCGATTATCCTACCAATAACCGATAGCACGACTAAAAAATGTGCTAGAATCTTGGATGTTTTTAAAAAATTATTTGGGCTCTGTCAATTTCCTTTAGACCCTACAAAGTATTTAAAAATAAATTTATGGCCCTCCCCCTAGAAAAAAAATTTCTAATTCAAAATTTTTATATTCAAAATAATTTTAGATCTTCAAAAATTGTCCAAGATTCAAGCCAAACTAAAAAAGGAAACAAGCGCAAAACTTCCAGTAATGAGCCGTCAACGTCAAAAACTTCTTTAAATGAAGAAAATGATGATATGGTTTCTTCTATCAAACGACGTCGTTCTGCTGCACCTTTACCCAAACGAACTTCAAAACAAAAGGAAAAGAAGAAAGAAAAGGGTTCTTCGACTAAACGCCAAACTCAATTTACAAAGTAATTTTTTTTCTTTTTTTTTAAATTTGCGGACAAACATTTGCGGACAAATCCGAAGGTGTTTGAAATTGGAATAAATGCTCGCTGGCAAGTGAACGCGCTGAACTTTAACCAAAAATTTTGTTCTGTTCTAAAAAACGAAAACTTTGAGGCACTATAACTTTTTAATTTCGTGTTTAAGACCAATAAAATTGACAATAGTCTCTTGTTAGCTCTAGTATTACTAGTATTTCGGTGGTTTATTCTTACTCAAGGCTATTTATGATAAAGGAAGCTTATCAGTGAATGTCCGCAAATGTCAGTCCGCAAATCTCATCACCAAAAAACCTCATCGCTTTTTAGATTTTTTTCTATTTTTTAAGAATTTGTGCCTTATCTCCAGAATTATCTGATTTACTTGGAAAAAGTTATATGCGTCGCTCTGAAGTTGTTAAAGGTGTTTGGACTTATTTAAAATCGAATAATTTGCAAGATCCGAAGAAAAAACAATTTTATTTTTTGGATGATCCTTTGAAAAGAATTTTTGGTTCTTCAAAAACTAAATTTAAGGTTAGTAAATTTATTTATAAAATGAAAATTTGGGGAATTTTTTGCTTGGAAAGAATATATTAATTAGTTCCCTTGTTAATCATTGCGCAGAAAAAAAGTCCGCAAATATACTTGCGGACAACTTTTGCGGACTTTTTTCATTATTGACGATAGAATAACATTGAAATGGCAAACCTAAAAGAGAACGTTTGACATTTCGATTTATTTATATTATAACATCTTACCAAAATTACACAGAAAAAAAAGTCCGCAAATGTTATCCGCAAAAATTAATTGTGCCGAATTTTTTTGTGAAAAGTTTTCTTTTTTTAAATATAAATTATTGGGGGGGGGGGGGGGTTCGCATAAATTTATAACAAGAATTTTGATTTATTTTAATTTTTTTAAGGCTTTTGGAATGATGGGAATATTAAATAAACATGTTAAAGATGTTGAATTTCTCGACGTCGAATCCCGTCGAATTGCTGAAGCGGAAATTGCAAAAATTATTGATGAAGAGAAAAAGGCAAATAAATCAGCAATTCATTCGGACACTGGGGAGGAGGAAGAGGGAGATGGGGAAGAAGAAGAAATGGAGGGAGGAAATGATGGTGGCAATAAATTATCCAATAAATGCGATGACGTTTCCGATGAAAAGAAAATTGGTGTAAAAGCTTCTTCAAAAGCGTCATCGTCTTCGGAAGGGGAGGAGGAAGAGGAGGAATAATAAATTAGAAAAGAGAGTAAAATAAGGTTTGAGATTTTAATTTATTTATTTTTGTGTGGAGAGAGGGCAATATTTGCGGACAAAATTTAAAAGTCTTTGAAATTGGAACAAACACCTTTTTGGGTTATGTCCAGAACCTTGACATAAGTATTCATTTTTAAATGTTTTTAAGGTGTGTTGTATATCAGAACTTTAAGTTATTTTAGAATATAGAAAGGCTTTTGTAATTGTCCGCAAATACTGTCCGCAATTTTCTTTAAAACGGTATAGTCGGAATATTGATAATACGTTGTCCTCGGGACAGATTTGAGCTGGCGTATGAATCAGTCTGGGGGAGAGATGTATTAGCGATATTCCACTTTTGTCAAAAAAGAAATTTTCATCGGGTACCAATCACTGTTTTCTGAAAAAAATGCGTTTTGTGGCTTTTATAAACCCTAAAAATTTTTTTTCCAATTGATCTGGTGAAATTGATTTCCCGAAAATTTTTAGTTTTTTTTTGTTATTTTGTTATTAAAACAGGGGGATGTTGAAATAAATTAAATTTCTAGAAAAATCAGGAAGGGGATATACATATTTGCGGACAAAATTTGCGGACAAAAAAATAAAATTTAAATTTTATTTTTTAATATTTTCCCCTAAAAAAAGAAAAATGTTATTAAACATGCTTAAAGGAAGAAATCAAATTTTTAACGGAGAGAAAACAAAGGATATTAGGAGGGGTGGATTAGACAGATTATTTAAAAATTGCCCTTTTTCCCTGTCTCTCATTTTTTTCCTCATCAATTTAAGGACTGACTAGCACCTCCTTTCCATCATTTTACATTACCTGAGAGGTCAAAGGTTTATTTATAAATTAATTTTTTCAACATCCCCTCTCCTATTTTGACACAACGACGTCCCTTCCAATCCTTCCCAATTTTTTGTTTCAATCAATTATTTAAAAATTCTGCTTACGTCAAAATATCATTTTTATTATTTTTTTTGTCGTGATTTATTAAAATTTATTGTTTTAAATTTTTCTTTAAAATTTTTTTTTGTAATTTTTCAAAAAAAAAATATTTTTTTAATTTTCAAGCTTTCAATTTAAATCAATTTTTCTTAAAAAACAGCTAGAAATATGAAAAATACAAAAACTTTAGTTTTTACTGGACATCGATTTCGTAATCCATCAACAACTTCTTTGCCGTCACACAATACTAATGGGACTACTTCAAAACCATCAAAATCCAAAACTTCAATTGTTCGAGTTCAGTCAAGTTCAAATGGGACGACTACTTCTAATGGAAAAATTAATTCTCATGTTACTACAAAGGTTTTTATTTTTAATTTTAATTAGGGATTGGTACTCTGGGTATGTATGGAATAGGGGACGAGCTAAAGTCTTAACCCTGGGTTTTCGATTCGAAACCAGATCCAAGAGCTTTCTGAAACCCAGTCCTAAACCCGACTCAACTTTCACAGTCAGACTTAGAATGTTGGATTAACCCCTCGATGTCTTGCGGATAAAGGCCTTTTTTCGATTAAAACTTGCGGACTTTTTGTAAAAAGAGTTAAAAACTTGCGGACAAGTAAAAAAATTTTTGCGTACTTTTGTAAAATGTTTTTTAAATTTAGCAGCCTAAAAAGCAGCCAGTTGAAAACACTTCTGCTCAACCAAAGAATCTTCCTCAAAAAAATAATGCTCAAACCACCAACATCAAAAAGAATTTAAAACAAAATTGTCAACAACAATTATTAGACGATTCACAAATTAATTGGTGTCCAGCACCCGAATTTCTAAGAGTCGAAGCAAATTCTTTTTCTTTCTCTGTTCCAAAATTTGGACTAGATGGTGGTAAACAACCTGAAAATGGTCAAGATTTTCAAAATTTGTTTAATTCTTTGACCAAATGTTTGGAAGAATGTGTTTGGAATGCTAATCGATTAATTACAACAGATAAAAATTTGACGGAGAAAGCTCAGGTTTTTTTGAAATTTTTAAAGAAAATAAAAAAATTTTTTTGTAAAGGAATTGTTACGTGTTGCAATTGGACATACTCAATTATTGTTGAACAAAAGATTGAAACAATTTGGTGAACAATTGGAACGTCATTTGGTACTTTTTAAGTTTATTTTTATCGGTAATAAATAGGTTTAGGGCAGTGCTGATCCTTGTCCCTTCGGGAAAATTTTTTCGAGAATTGGGATTGGGGACCAACCCTGCTATTAAATTTCCAATTTTCTGGCAACTTTTTTCTGTTTTAGTTTTTTTAAGTCAGCAGACTTTCTTGATACGTGTTGCTAACAATGCCAATTTAGTAGAAAGAAAAAAATTGTCCGCAAAAATTTTTGCGGACTACAATTTTGTCCACAAATTTTTCTTTGCTTTTTCCCTTCTTCAAATTTTGGGGGTTTTACCGTTATATTATTTAGCTTCAAAAATAAAATTCTTTTTTCATTTCTTACAGAATCCAACAACCAATAATCAAAAGCCAACTTTGCTTGGTGATTTGCATGGACTTTGGGCTTTAATTGATATGCAATTGGATGATATTCGTTCTACATTTGCTGCAATCGAAAAATTTCGTCTTGCTAGTTGGGATGCTTGCCGTGTTAGTTCAAATATATTCTAGTTTGTTTATTTTTAAAGGATTTTTTAAAATTATTTTTTTTTCATTTTTTTAAAGGTGAATCGACAAAAAGAAAATTAAAAATATCTATGGAGATTTATTCTATATTCTACTAAAGAAAATTCTTTCAAGGCCCAAAAATACATTCTAGTTGCTTCTTTTGATTTTTTGGTTATTTTGTATAAGTAAATATATTTTTTTGTGATTAAAAAAGACCGAAAAAAATTTTGCGGACAAAACATGCAGTTTTTCCGCAAATTTTTGCGGACAAAAATTTTTTTGAAAATCGTAAAGATTATCCAAAAAATTTTCGGTTTTAATCACAAAAAAATAACACAAAAGCAATCTTTTACCCATAAAAAGGCCTTTATTTTATTAACACATGCCTCATAAAAGTGTCTTGCCAGTAACTGCCTTTGAAAACCAAAATATATATATTTATATTTTTTTGTTGTTTTTTTCTGGTGTTTGTTTTTTTCAAATTTTTGAAAATGAAAATGTTTGATAAAAAGTTTTTTAATTTTCTTTAAAATTTTTTGAAGCCTTCAAAATTTGGCTTTTCAATTATTTTTAATTTTCCATTAAATTTTTTTTAACTTATGCTTGCTATTTTTAAACGTGTAAAGTGTTGTGATTGTTGGTTTAGTCGGATGGAACTGAATTTTCGTCGAAGAGGTCATGGGTTCGTGTCCAACTCACGGGAAATAGATTTATTTTGATTAAAAATATAAAAAATTTTTTTAGAGAAACTGGGGGTCTGAAAAAAAATTTTTCTTTAATTTTTAAAAATTTTTCTTTTAATTTTTAAGGCAAAAAATATTACAAATTAATTTTTTTATATTTTAAATTATGAATCCTGTCGTTGAAACAGTTGAATACCGACCACAGGATCACCAAACTTTAACAAATACAAACAACAAAAATGAAGATGACAAAGCCTCTCCTTCAAAAAATAAAGAAGAAATAAAAGATTTGACTCAAATAAAAAGATATCCGTACAATCAACCTTTCCCTGGTGCTGCGGAAGCAACAAAACAAGTTTTGGAAGACGACACAAATAAAAATAAAATGGCAAATTTAAAATTTAAAGGAGTTGGAAGTTATAAATCTAAACGGGTTTTCAAGGTTTTCTTAAATAATTTTTTTGATTTTTAAAAATTATTTTTTAAAAAGGTTATAATAATTGGAGATGCGGGTGTGGGCAAAACTTGTTTAAGTTATCGCTTCTGTAATGGACGTTTTCCTGGCCCAACCGAAGCAACTATTGGTGTAGACTTTCGCGAACGTTCTATAATTATTGATGAAGAATTGATTAGAATACAATTGGTATTTTTTGAAATTTTTTTTGGAAAAGGGATTCCTCTCAATTTTCCGGTAAAATACCGTTTCAGTCTTGACATCCCCCACCCACCAACAACAAACCGAGTCCATTGATGAACGACGATCTATTTGTTAGCCTACTAGTTAATTTGTTATGATGGACCCTTTAAATTTATTCCAAAAATTGCCCACAAGTGACCTCAGAATCATTTTTGCCGATTTTTATTTTTTTAAAAATTTTCTAGTGGGACACAGCAGGCCAAGAAAGATATCGTCAATCAATTGTAGCTCATTACTATAGAAATGTAAATGCTGTTGTTTTTGTTTATGATATAAATAACGTTCAATCATTTAAATCTTTGCCTGCCTGGATATTGGAATGTAAAAACCATGCTTTAACTTCTGGAGATGATACACCCCATATTTTAATTGGAAATAAATGTGATTTGCAAACAACGAATAATGAAAGAATTAAAACTGAACAGGCACAGGTTTGTGAAAAATTAAAAAAATTTTTTTAGAAATTTTTTTTAATTTATTCACAGTCGAACCTCGTTTTTTTAGTTACCTTCGGAATTGCCTTTAAAGAGATACGCTTTTTCAAAACGTTTTTATGAGTGTGTCCGCAAAAATTGTCCGCAAAATTAATTTTTAAAATTGGTCACTGGATAGAGATACTGTTTACGCACTACCCTAGATTTGAGATATCCCTCATTATAAGACAAATTTTTCTGTTCCAAGTAGGGATGGGTCGGGTTACTCCCGATATCCGGACTTTTTTCGACTCGAAATCCAATCCGTAACCCGACCCAAATTTTTCTCAACCCGACTTTTTCCCGGTTAAAAGTCTGACTGAAATGAGAATTTCTTAAAATAATTTTTTTAATTTTATTTTACGTTTTATAAATAGACAAATTAATTGCCTTTAAAGACCTTGTCCGCAAAAATTAATTTTTTAGTTTTATTTTTAAATAGATTTTTGCTGACGAAAACGATATGGCATTATTCGAAACCTCAGCATTTGCTGATTCTGAAGCTGACCATATAGAAGCAATTTTTATGACTTTAGTACATAAATTACGTCATAGCAAACCTATGCATGTTCAATCAAATGAAGAAAGAAGTTTAAAAGGACAACAAAAAATTTTGTTAAAAGCTAACGAAATTGGGAATGAAGAGGATAATGAAGAAGAAGGAATGTGTTGTTAATTGAGTATTATTTTTGTATTTTCTTATCTGCAAAATTGTCCGCAAAAAATTTTTTGTCCGCAAAATTAATTACGGACAATATTTATTAGAGACCAGAGTGAGACAGCCAAAAAGTTTCTCTCCTATATCTCGTTGTCAATCACTCCCAATTCGGTCTCTAATAGAAGGGGAAATGGAATTTCTATTAGGTGTTTGTGGACCCCATTATCTTTTTTTACTGTTGCTCTTTTTTAAGGTTCCTGTATATCTCTGGGCATAATTTAATATTTTTTCCTTTTCTTTTAATATTTTTTTGCCTTTTTTCAATTTCTTCTTAATTCCAATGGGTTGTAATATAAAATGTTAGATTCAAATTTTTTGTTAACAATTATGGCTTAATTTTTGTGTTATTTTCTTTTATTTATTAAATCTATCAATTATATAGTTAAATTTAAATGTAATAAAATGAAAATTTATTTGAAAAGATTTTTACAAAGGCACACACAATATTAAAAAATTATTTTAAAAGATTGATATTGAATTAAAATCGCTTTTGTCGCTTACATATATGTCGTCTGCATAATTGTCCCTTCTGCATATGTCGCCTACGCAAATGTCACCTATGCAAATGTCGTTTTCGTAAATTCCCCTAGGCAAAAGTCGCATAGCAAATGTCCTCTATGGAAATGTCATTTTTATATGGAAATGTTATTTTTATAATTGTTAAAAGATTAGGATATGAGATCATTTAAATTATATTTAATATTTAAAAAAAAATTTTTTAGTAAAATCACTGGGTTCCTAAAAAATATTATTCTTATTCTTTCCATTTTAAACAGAATCTAATCCACTATCATCATGTCTACCAAAAGAGGACGAACAATTAGCGGTTGTTGAAGTATTTGGGGAAATAAATGTTTGTGATTGTTGTTGGGGTATTATGAAGGATTGTCTTCTATTTAGTGTTTGTGATTGTATTGGTGGAAATGAAGGTGGTGGTGGAGGAGGAGGAGGAGGGAGTGTTGACTAAAGATATATATTATTAATTTTATTTGTACTATTTTATCGGACATTTGTCTTAAACACCGTTTTGTCCAATGTACCCTATTGTTCCAGCACTATTTTGTCTCAAAATCATTCTGTCTACTGTACATTTGTGGGATTGCAATTAATTTTTCTCTAACAATTATTTGAATCTTTCTCTAACTATTTTAGGACAAATTATCATTTATTTTAATAATTAGCATAATGCCAAATTACATAATTTTTTAAATTTTCTCATTTTAATAATCTCCCCTAATTTTTCTATTTAAAAATCAATTATTTTCGCTAAATTTTAGGGACTAAATGTATTTAATATATAAAAACTTTACTTGATGGCTTATTGTCATTGAAGAAGGGACTTTAATTGAAGCATTACGGCTAAATTCATAACAAGTAGCGTAAGGATGGACAATTTGTTGTTGTTGTCCTAAAGAAGGTATTGGTTCACTTCCACCGCTAAAGAAAAGTGAAGGAGGGCGATGATTATTTGATGAAATTGTTTGGTTGTTTAAAAGCCATTGACGGGGGATTAGACAAAATTTGTTGTCCCATGGGACGTCATAATTACTGAAAAATAAGAAAGAATTAGAGGAATTCTGTTTTGGGACTCAAATGACCCGCAAATAAATTTTTAGTAAAAACTTTACATGATCGCTGACACTAGAGTCTTAACAACAGAATAAAAAATAGGGAGTAAACCCTAAAGATCAACTACACAAAAGATCAACACTAAAAGATTGTTTTGATATCTAGGGTGTTGATCTCTTGCACTAATTAATTAAATTATTCCTCACTTTTGTTCTCCTCCTTGACAATTTTCTCCACAAATAAATTGTTGTGGTTGTTCATATTTTTCTCTCTGTTTTTCTGGTGAACAAGGTAAAGAACGTTGAGCACGTGGGGGAGAAATTAATTTTAAATTTTTTTTATTTTTTGAATTATTTGGCGAAAATAATTTTTCTTTTTGATGACATCCTATAGCTGTATTTATTCTTCTTCTATTTGAATGGATTAAATTAGGTTTTTGTTTACGGTAACGCCAATGGATTATTAAGGCACCAAGAAGGCCTAAAATTTAATTAAAAATTATTAACCAAAAGGGGACATTAGAGTCTCAACGACCATGCCCCTTTTTTGGGCCAAAACCCACTTGTTCTTTGACTTTTTCGAACAAGTTTTATATCAATCGAAAGCTCTCAGCGTGCTGCTTCTTTTTCCCAGCAAGACTTATAGGGTCTGACAAACAGCTAAAAAGTTAGAGACAAAATACTATCCAAAATCACGATTTTCTGCACTTAACGGCTTGTAAAATTTTTAGAAAAAATCTGAGCTAATCGGTCCCTTTAGGAAAAAGAATAGGCACATCTTGAGCTTTAAATTGATGTATGAATTACTCGAATTGGTTAAAGAATAATAAAGTTATGGGCCAAAAAATCTCATGGTCGTCTTGTCCAGAAACTTCAAGAAAATTTTACCACTTAAAGAAAAAACAACAGCACCAGACAAAATTAAAATTAATATATTTTGTAATTGTATAGTCTTTCCATTTTCTTCAGAAATATTTCCTTTTAATTGATTCTGAAAAAAAAATTTTGAAAAAAATTTCTAGAGGTTAGGGGACATTTGAGTCCCAGACATTTCAATCTTATTTTGGACTATAACTTTATTGAACCTTAGCCGATCTAAATAATTTTTGTATCGATCGAAAGCTCTGAATGTGTAGATCATTTCAACTAACGGGATTGATTTGATCAGATCATTCTACTTAAAGTTACAGCACACTAAGTGTGCGCAATCGTGATTTACGCTACTTATTCAGCTGTAACTTTTTTTGGAATGATCTGATCAAATCAATCCTGCCAGATAAAATAATGCACACATCAAGAGCTTTCGATTGATACAAAAATTATTTAAAACGGTTAAGGATCAAAAAAGTTATGGGCCAAAATATGTTCTCAATACAGTCAACGGCCTTCCATTTTACCTGTTGTCCAATTCCTTCCTCATTATTTTCTCCAACAACTTTAATATCTAAATTTGGATCTAAACACCATGGACATCTTTCCAGATATTTTTTAATTGAGAGTGTAGCATTAAAACAACGTCCATTCATTTTAATTAAAATTATTTGGGAATTTTGGTTGTTTAGTGGAGAATTTGAATGATTTTCATCATAAAACGAGGATTCTTCTTTTCTAACATTTTTCTATAAATTTAAAGAATTAATTTAAATTATTATTCCTGATAGTTTTAAAGACCTCCCTCCTCCCCCTAAAGACCTCCCTCCCTTACCAAAATATTTTGTTTAACATTTTCTTCTTGAAAAATTCTTTTTGCCGAAGCTTCATCACAAATACGCGCAAATCCAAAAGAAGGATCAGTTCCAGCAATTTGACAACCAAAGGAAACATCTTCTGGTTCTCCAATTGTCCAATGGGAAATAAATGGGTGAAGAATGTCTTTCTAAATATTTAATTTTGAAAATTAAAAATATTTTTAGGGGAGCAGAGGACACTTGAGTCTGGCCCGTTTTTTGATCATAACTTTATTGATTCAAAACCGATTTGAACAAAATTTATATCAATTAAAAGCCCTAGATGTGCTTAATCTTTTTCCTAAAAGGACCTATAAGATCAGAATAATTCTGATAAAGTTACAGTCGATCAAGTATCAACACCCCGTAAGGTGTTCTGATAGAGCGACATTTGCGAACACGCGACATTTGCGTATTTAGTCTATTTTTACAGCTTTTTCAGGTCAAAATATTAAAAACAAAAAGTCTGTTTATTACAAAATAATCTCCAACAGAGAAAAACAAACAAAAAATAAAATGAAAGTTTTTAAAAAAGAAATGTGATATTCTCACAAACACATATATTAAATAAAAAAGAAATTTTACAAAAGCGGTAAAAATACAAAAGGAAAAAAAGTAAAGTAATTTGAGAGAAAAAATGAGAGAGAAAAGAAAATAAATAAAACAAAAAGGTTTATTAGAGTCCCGAGATATTTTTAATAGAAAATTTTAATAATTTTCTCATAGTGTTAAGTCTGCGAACACCGACACTTGTGAACATCGACATTTGCGAACAAGCGACATTTGAGGACAGCGACATTCGCGAACATGAACATTTGCGAACCTCTATTAAGCTTTCTATATTATGACAATTAGAGTCGTGATATCCCAACAAAAATATTTCAACTATCCAAGAGAAACTAATGGCCTGTTTTGTTCCAATTTTAAAAGTCACAAATGTCGTTTCCGTTAAAGCACCCATTCGGTAAAATTAAAAAATCAGAACAAAATAAAAATATTCCAGATGGGAGAAAAATGAGAGGAAATGAAAAATTACTTTTTTTAAAGGAGGTAAAAAAAGACTTTTGTCGCCTCAAGGTTGGAAACCATTAAAAACAAATTGAGGAATTTCTTCTTTTAATTTTCCGACTAATTTTACTTACAGCAATTAGTTTGTCGGTCTTTTATTTTTAATTTTTTTTTCAGTTAAGAAAATTTTTTTAATTGACAAAAAGCATTAAGAGAAGAAAATTAATTTTTTTGAACATTTTAGTAACGAAGCCTTAGATCCCTCAATACTTTTTAAGAAGAAACTTTGAGCATATCTCAGGCTTTCGAATGATAAAGTCAATAAACTACCCCAATCTCAAGACAAGGACACTAATCTTATTTTTGGGACATAACTTTTTTTATTCTTAACCGATTTGAATAATTTTTATATCAATCGAAAGCTCTGAATGTGTAGATTAATTTATTTAACAGGATCATTATGAACAGAATAATGAATAAAAAGTTACGGTATGATAAGTGCACGCAATCGTGATTTTTGTTCTTTATCCGACCCTAACTTTTTAGTGAATGATCTGATCGAATCGATCCTTTTAGAAAAAAGATTAAACAGATCGAGAGCTTTGGATTGATACAAAGATTATTCAAATCGGCCAATAATTAAAAAAGTTATGGCCATAAATATGGCCAGACTCAAGTGTCCAATTTCATAAAAATGCTTAGAAAATCCAAATTTAATTTTTTAAATTTGCCTGTAAAAGAGTTTCAGCACCTCCCTCCATCGGCCAACTCATCATAACAGTTTGGCCATTTAAAGTCATTGTTTGACTCTTAAAAAAATTTTTTTCAATTAAAAATCCCCTCCCCCCCCCCTCCCCCTACCAATTTAAACGTCGGTCGATGGCACAAAGCCGTACTCAAACAGCCCTTTCTAAATTCAACAGAATTAATTTCTACAGAAAGCCAAAACATTGTTTTTATTGTTTTTTCAATATTTTTAAAATTTAAAATTTTTGTATTTTTCTTTATCGTCTCTTCTGTTTTTAATGGTGGAGAAAGCAACAAAATAATTATAATTAAATTAATTAATAATAAATTAATAATTTTTGTTAATAAATTATATTTTTGTGAAAATGGCATCTTTTGAATTTTTCTGTAGCTAAACGAAACAAAATTTTTAAAAAATAAAGCGAAACACGAAATTGAAAAATACGAAAAGTGAAAATTTTTTTGGCGACATTTGAGAACACGCGACATTTGGGAACACGCGACATTTGGGAACATCCGACATAAGAGAGACATTTGTGGACACAAAAAGAGTCATGATTTATTCAGTGAATTATAATATTCTTGGAGTGACTGGTTAGTGTTGTTGAACCAAAAATTAATATACATAAATATTTAAGGGAAATAACAAAAGATTAGAGAAAAGAATGGAGGGATTTTCCCTTTAAACAAAAATAAAATGAATGTAAATGAGTTAAAAAGGTAAGTAACAACCAAACAAATTATTTTTGGAGGGGGGGGGGGGGATATTTTCTTTTTTCTTTTGTCAGTAGAAGACTATTGTAAAAAAGATGTTCCTTCTCCTAATTTAAAAAAAAGAATCGAGAAAAATAAAAAAATGGAAGGAAGGGAAGGTCATTTTACTTGTTAAACCCGTAAAAATTGTTTCGAAAAAATAAAAAAAAATTTTATTTTTCGCGCAAAGAGATTAGAAAATTAAAAATATATATTTTAAAAAATAAGGAAAATTTTTTAAAATTTTGGCGACATTTGCGAACAGGCGACATTTGGGAACAGACGACATTTGCGAACAGGCGACATTTGGGAACACCCGACATATGGGAACAATAGAAATTTGGGAGGAATTTGAAAAAAGAATTTAAAAAAAAATAAATCTTCAAGAACATTTGCTTGTTTCTTTAGAAAAAAAGAAAATTACATATTTTGTGTGTTTTTGTTGTTCTATTATAACAAGCGCGAGAAGGATTTACACACAAAAAAATAAAAATATTCATGACAAGTGCTTGTTAAATAAAAGAAAGGAGAGAAAATAAAAGACAATTGATGAATGTCCTCAAAAATAAAAATAAATAAATAAATATATTTATTAGTTAGAAAAAAAGGATTATTAGAAAAATAGTGGTGACAGGACTGGGAGTGACCGATCTGAGACAAAAATACGAAATTCAAAATTTAAAAAAATTAGAAAAATTAAATTGGTACTCAAGTGTCACCTTAAGCGAATTTGAAGATAATTTGGATCAGAATTTGTATTAGGTACTAAAGATCAATGGGTATCCGAAGCTCTCTACAAGCTTTTAAAATATAAAATAAATTAATTCAAAATTGTGACCCTTTAAAAATCATGGCATTCAGTAAAAATCTTAAAAAAATTTCCGCTTCCCTTATTTAAAAAAAAATAAAAAAAATTTTTGTGTTAGGTACTTGTGTCTTAATTGACTTAAATTAATGTCAACTCATCACAGCCCCTAAAAGAAGAGGATATTAAGCGATTTGACTAGAGGGCATTAGATGAACTAGAAGAGGAACAATCATTCCTTCCTCAATGTTTTCTTCTTCTTTTTAGAGATGAAATTAAGTGATAAAAATTGAATGAGGGGAAGTTTTGGTAGTGAATGGCGTAACATGTCTATTTTTAATATTATAAAGGTTGACCCAAAAGATCAACAACGAAATTAAAAATTACTAAAAATACATACAAAATTCTGATTTTGTATTTTTAATTTTAAAGGAAGAAACACAGAATATTTGTGTGTTTTAAATAATTCTGATATACTACAATTAATTGTTTGCTTAAAAATACAGAATTCTGATTTAAAATACAAATAATTCTGTTTATATGTATTTTTAAGTTCAAGCGAAAAATTAAAATCAGAATATTTGTGACCAGTAATTAAATCAGAATTAAGATTCTGATGTTTGTAATTTTAAAAATTCTGATTAAAAAGAAAATACTAATTAAAAAGAAAACAGAACTCAGACTCAAACGGTTTACTTCAATTAATTTTCTTCAATCTCGTCATTCTCCCATTAAATCGTTGAGTATCCAATAGAGCATGTCAAGAAAAATTTTTTAAAGAAAAAAATGAGTGATGTACTTGTAAATTAATAAAAGTGATAATTAATGGAAAAACAAGTAAAAAATAAATAAAATAAATTTATTCACTCAACCAAAAAAAAGTTTTTTTGTTAAAATAACGTTTGGTTTCTGTGTTTGCGTGGAAATTAAAAATAAAAATAAGACGTGTAAAAAATATTAACAAAGTTTAAATAATAATGTATTTTGCATGAATATTAAAAAAAATTAAAGTTTAACCCACGAGATCAACACAAGTCTTAAAAAGGGTAATTTGAGTCTCAGAATTTTCGAATTTTAATATTACCAGAATTCTGATTTTGTATTTTTAAAGTTTGGGAAGAGAAAAGAACAAACCAGAATATTTATTTGTTTTCTAATATGTAGTCAAAATTCTGATTTTTGTATTTTATAAAAATTCTGATTTGTGAAGAAAAAATAATTCTGAAATAGTTTCTGTGTGTTTTCTTATGGTATTGGCTTGTTAGAATTTAAATAAAAAAATTTAAAAAAATTATCTTCCATAAAATCTTTTTTCAAATCAAAACCCAAGGCATTATTCCCATAACAAAAAGATTTTTTCAAAAAAAAATATGTAGCAGCAGGAATTAATTTTTAAATAGGGGGCAAATTAGGAGACAATCCAATTAAGGCAATTAATTTATTAATAGAAAAAAAATAAAATGAAGATAGACATGTTTATATTTATTTTTAGTTGTTATCGCTAGTGATTAATATTTATTTAGTTGTTGGGGCTATTCCGGTCGTGAGAAAAAGTTTTTTTAAACAGAAGAAATTGGCTGTATAAATTTTAATATTATCAGAATTTTAGTTTTGTATTTTTTTTAATTTTGGGAAGAAAATAATCAGAATATCTTAAATTCTGATTTTTGTATTTTATTTAAAAATTCTGATTGTATCAGAAATACAAATTTAAAAAAGGGGTCAATAGAGTCGGAGAATTATATTAATTTTTAAAAAGATAATTTTAGGAAAAAATTTAAAAATTTTTTAAAATAAAAATCAAAGCAATCTAGATAAAATCCAATATATTTATAATTTATTGACCACAAAAATCCTCAAAAATAATTTTTGCTTAACTCTTCTCGAAAGGCACTTGAGAGCTTTTCTCTTTTTTCTATTGTCTTACTGCGCAAACACAAGCCCCTTTCTTTTTGTACTTTTTACTAAAAAATGTTAAGGATAATATATATTGAACTTTAAGGCAGAAAATAATATTTAAATAACTCATTGTTGAAAAACTCGTTAAAAAACAGGTCGACTGGTTTAAGTATTTTTATTATTTTTTATGTTTTTAAGTAGAAAATATTCTGGTTTAGTCAGAAAAAATGAGGGGAGGGAAGGGAGGATATACATAATTTTAAGTGTGTAAAAGACAGTTCTTTTTAGTATAATTCCATGGTTGTTTGCGCTCCTTAAATGTGTTGTGCAAAAATATTAAAAAAATAAAATAAGAGAAGCAAATAAAACTAAAAAAAGGCGGGCCGCAAATTTAGGGCCATCAGGAAGGGATAAATTGGAAGGAGGGGAAATTGCCTATTCAGGATCAAAAAAAAAGATGAAAGAAAAATTAAATGACTCATTTTTGAGTCCTAAACAAACTAAAAAATTTTTAAAAATTAATATAAATTGTTTGACCGACATTTACGGACAAAAAAGTAAAAAGCTTTTAGTGTCTGTCCGCAAATGTCGGTTCTCGAATGTCGCACACTCAAAAAATTCTGAAAAAAACACAAAAATTCTGGTGTGTTTTTAACATATGTATTTTAATTGTATTTTAGAATTAATTCTGATTTTTTATTGTTCTGATTAATTAATAAAGATTTATTGAATTTTAAGACTCAAACGACCCCATCCGGAAAATATCTCAAAAAATTTCTGATTTTTTCTTTATTCTTCGCGGAAAAAATAAGAGTGATATTTAGAAAAAATAAAGGAGTGCCATTAAGTCGGTCTTTGCGCTTTATGGCCAATTGCTCTGGTTTAAATATATACTCCTTCCTTCTCTTTTATTTTTTCTCGTTTTAATATCTCTTTCAATCCTTTCTTTTTAAATAAAAAAATTTCCTTGGCCAAAGCCGATCTACAAAAAAAAGTTTAAAGTTAGCAAAGAAGAGCGGTATTAAAGCTAGTAAAAAAGAAAATAAAATTGAGAAAAAAAAAGAAATAAATAAATATAAATTTATTTAGATGGATGACATAAAAACAAATTACTCTCTACCAGACTTTTATTTGTTTAATTGCACCTGTGTTTTTATTAAAATTGCAACATTACATTTTTAGACTAAAGTTTAAATTTTAGAAAAAAATTAAATTAATAAAAATTTAATTTTTTTAAAGATAAGATAAAAATTAATTGATAAAATAAGAAAGAAAAATTTCGGACCTGAAAGGAGTCGAACCTAGAAGGGTAGACAATCAGAGTCGAGAGCACTAACCACTACGCCACCGACGAACTTAATACATACTCAAAAAGGAAAGATGATAAAGAGAAAGAAAATCAGAATTATTAAAAATCAGAATTAAATAAACAGAATTATTTAAAGAGTAAGAATTTAAATCAGAATTATTTTAAAAAATCAGAATTAAAATCCAACAGAAATAATACCTCACGGACACTAGAGTCAGAAAATAATCAGAATTATTACTTAATTTAAATAAAAATCCTGGAAAAAGATTAAACCAAAAATTTTCCAAAAAAGGGATTAAAAAAATAATTCTTTCCGTTATTTATTAACCAAAAAAAAGAAAAATAAGTGTGAAAAGAAAAGATGAAAAAGGGGCGCGATTGTGGGAAAAACCGAACAAAAAAATAATTCAAATAAAAAATTTCCTCTTTTTTGAATATTAACGGCCAAAACGGCCGCGCATTTTTATATAATATTTTTTCTTAATGTTTGCATGGATGAACGAACATCTTTTAAAAAGGAAAAAGAAAGGCGTTATGTGAACAGTGACAAAAATAATAAAAAAAATATTTTTTAACTTTAAAGGAAAGGCATTAAAAATTTTTGAAAATACATATTTAAAATTTTTGGGTCATTAGAGTCTTGTAAATTAAATTTTTTTTATTCTCAAGAAACTAAGAGGTTTATTTTTAAATTAAAATTTAAAAACAATACGCCGTCCGACAAAAATAATGTTCGTTAGGGGGCACTAGAGTTAGAGCCTTCTTTGGGTTATAAAATGTCATTAATTAGGCTTACTATCCAAAACTTATCACAGCACTAGCTTAAAAACATTTCCGACTCTAATTTCCGGAATTTTTTTGTCTGGAAGGGGTTTTGTCCCCCTACCCGGAACATTTCCCTTTAATCAACACCCTTAAACACTCAGAAATTTTTTTTCTTTTGTTCTCATGAAAATTCCCATAAATAATAATAATAAGAGCTATTTATAATGAAAAAAGATCTCTAGTATAGGCGGCATTTTTAATGTAAAAAAAAAGAAAAATATTTAAAAAAAAAAGAGGTGTTGGGAAATTTTTAAAAGTCTCCAGAATTTTTTTTTCAAGTTAATATTTTTATAAAATTATTTTTTATGTAAGGGGACATCACACAAAATCAACAACTTAAAATTAAATTACCCCAAAAGATCACCACAGTAATTTACTGCTTCCGGAACTCTTCCGGAAAGACCAACACTGTCTTTTAATGGTGATCTTTTGGGTGCACTATTTATTTAAATAAAAATAATTAAAAAAAAGAAATTTTTTAAAAATTAAAAAAGAAAAGGATGCCTGCCAGTGTGCCTTATTTAAATTGGTCCAAAAATTAAATTTTATGTATTTTTCTTTCAATTAAGGAAGAAAATTTTATTTTTTAATTTTATTGTGTGGGAAACTGAAAGAATTAAATTTAAATAGCCCTTTAAAAAAATTTTTGGACAATATTTAATTTTAAAAATGTGTTATTTTTTAGATAAGTAATATAAAGTCAAGTGAGTTTTAATTAAGTTGACCCACTAGGTACGAGCAGTGCTTCGGAATTTTTCAGATTTGCTCATACTCGTATTTTAAAGTATGAGTGCAAAATTCTTCAGTTAACCGAAAAACTAAACCCCGAGATCTTCGGTTTTTCGGTTCGGTTTGGAACTAACAACCCTTCCTTTCCATCAGTCTCTATCTATTCTAGTTTGCGTGCACATAATCGTACTTAAATAGAGAATGTGTTTTGGAATTTCGAGAAAATTGTCTGATAAATAAACTATACATATAATTCGCCTTTTCTCAATAAATTATTCAAAAATTGTTTTTTAAAATAGTAACAACTATAAAAAAACTGAAAGGCTCTAAAAATAAGCGTGCAATTCTCCCCTTCCTTTTTTTAGTTTTCTTCAGGATTTTTACATTTTTGCGTGCAAACTAAATGAAAAATAAAAGAGAAACAACAGGAAATAGGCTAGAAGGTTTTAAGAAAAATAAAAATAGATCAAGAGCGGAAGAATGATTTTAAAAAGGAAGGGGAAGGAGGGGGGAGGGGGGGGGGAAGTAATTGGCTGGCACTAAATTTTTGGAAAAAGAGGAGAGGGAAGAAGATTATAAAACTAAGAAAAAAAGGATTTTTACGAAAATCATGCAAAAGGAAATTTACAAGAAAATTAAAAATAAAATAATTTGGGGCAATCCTAGATTTACATTTTTATGTTTTTAATTTTTGGGAAGGAATAAATAGTATTTTTAAAAATTGCAATAAAGGAAAGAAAATTAATGAAAGGATTTAAAAATAAAATTTGTACTGATTAAAGAGATTTGAAGACAGACCTCCTTTTTCTCGATTAGTTTCTGAGTTTAGACACCCGCCACCCCCTCCCGCTTACTTTTTAAAACCCCAGTCATATTATTAAAAATTATTTTAGTTTTACAAAATTTACCTCACCTATGTAGTTATTCATAATTTTCAAGCAAACAAGAGGAAAGAAACAAAAAAGGAAAGAAGAAAAAAAGAAAAATATTTACACACAATTTTTAGGCTCTTTTCATAACAAGCGCATTTATTATACAAATAACACAGGTTTTTGCTTAATTGGCCACAATATTCAAAATACTTACACCTTTTTTATTTCCTTTTTTTACTTAAACACACAAATTTTTGGATGAATAAGCTTTTGAATATTTTATAAAAAAAGGTTATATCCTCTTCTCTCCTCTTCCTCCTCTTTTTCGGCCCTTTTTCAAGTAAAAAGTGTTAAGAAAATTGTGTGTACTTTTTAATTTCCTGTCATTTTAAAAAGTCCTTTTTTTAAATACTAGATAAAAATAATATTTGCATTTTTGACACACTCTTAAATTCTCTTGGGAAACGTTCTTCTTACTCTCTTCTATGTATTTACCACCCCCTTAGGCAGCGATTAGTGTGGGTGTTAAAAATCGAGTAATGAGAAAAAAAGGAAATTTTTCTTTAAAGGGCAACAAAAATTTTTTGCCAAACCGGAAGAACATCTACCACCTTTCCTAGAGCTGTAGAAACTACAACCAAACACTTTCCTGAAGCAACTAAAATCGTTCCTGGTAATATCAAAGTTAATCTGCTCAGCATCACCCAAGAGATTTTAACTGAACATTGTTCGCTTTATAATCCTAAACCTCCTTCACCTACCCCTTCCCGTGCCACTTAAACGTTTTAAATTGCAACTAAGTTTTGGATGTTTATTAAATTCTTATCTAATACTGATCGGTCAACTGTCAAAAATAGAAGCTTTATCAAACATTAATTTTTTCAATTCACATGTTGTAAACCTCTCCTACACTTCTCTTGTAAATCCTTCTATCCCCCCTTTCCGCGTACCCACAATTTACAAGCATTAAAAAGAAAAAACGAGAGAGAGAGAGTCAAACATTATCTACTACTAAACATCTATTTAACTCGTTATTGTACCAACAAGCTATCTAAATTCCCCAAGGATTTGGTAGAGAATGGGAGGGCTTTTTTTAAGTTTTTTGATGAGTTGTTGGGTTGTTTTTGTTATTTTAATGTTTTTAGGCTCATAATGTTTAAAATTTATTTTTGAGTTTTTTAAAAAATTCCCAAGTTAAAAAGTAATTTTTTTACTTTTTAAAAATAAAGAATTTTTACTCAAAATTATCTGAAAATAAAGGGAAAAATCGAAAAAAAAGAAAAAATTTTATAAATTTTTAAAATAAAAAATTGATTAAAAATACAAAATGAAAAATATTTTTAGGAAAAAAAATTTTGCGCAAAAATTAAAAAAAAGGCAAACAGAAACGAGTATATTTTTAAAAAAAGGTCACAGCCAAGATCTCGAAAAATTCACAATACTTCCCTGTGTCATACCGGGCTCTTCGCCACGCCATTTAGTACTATAAATAAATATACTAGGCCCATAACCAAAAATTTTTTCTGGGAGGTCTTCCTTTCCCCCTCTGGCTACGGGCCTGATACATGCTTACTTATATATTCAAATATACAAAAAACTAAAAAAATATAAAAATTCTCACACTAACCAATAAAAAATATATTTACATAAAATTTAAGGTCCCCCATTTTCCCCACCAATGTCGCATTCTTCTGTTAAAATATTTAAAATTTCTGCAAACGTAGGTCTAGCTGTTGGAGACAAAAGCCAACAATCACGCATCAAATCTACAATAAATGCTGGAGTGCCTTCTGGAGGTTCGAGTTTGTAGCCCTTCTCTACTAGTCTCAATACGTCTTGGATTGGCTTTAAAATAAAAAATGTTTAAGATTTGTAAAATACAAATTGATAGAATAACACAAATATCTCGAACACCCATAAAGATGTATACGACTTCATGAACTTTTGATCCGCAATATGAGTCCCCGAAAATGTCAGGAATTAGAGAACCATAGAATTAAAAAATTTTATAATCAAAAAACCTTACAATTCTGGGATAAGGAACACGACCAAATGAATAAACTTCCCAAAGTAAAATACCAAAGGACCAAACATCACTTTTGTTTGTGAAAAGCTTTAAAATATTTTTAAAAATAATTCAAAAAATTTAAAGAATACATTATGCCTCAAAGCTTCAGGAGCGCTCCATTTTATTGGAAATTTTCCTTTTGCTGAATCTTTCGCAGGTTCTTGAGCAGCCTGAGCTAGACCAAAATCGCTTATTTTTGCAATTAAACGATCATCCAAAAGAATATTACGTGCTGCTAAATCTCTGTGGACAAAACGTCGAGCTTCTATATATGCCATTCCTTCGGCTACGTCTCTGAAAAAGAAATTTTTTTAATTTTCTATCACTCCCGCCCCCAGAATTCTATTATCTTTGTTATACTAGAGAACAAAAACAAGGAATCCCGATAAATTTTCGAAAACCCGACCCTACCCCTTAAAAGAGGATAGGTTTGGTTACCCAAGCCCGGCTTTTTTTAAACCGAAACCCCGAGAAATTCTCAAAAACCCGACCCAACCTTTTTTCTTAACCCAGCCCCCTAGTAACAATGGAAATCAGGACCAGTCCCTAGAAATTTCGATTTAACCTTTAAATCAAGCATAACCCCCATCCCAAAAAAAAACGATTAAAAAAATTTCAAACATTGCAAAATGTAAAAGTTGTTCCCTTTCAACTTGTTGCCTTCCTCTTGAACGAAGAAAATCGACCAAATTTCCATTTGCCATAAATTCAGTTAACATAAACACTTCTTTTGTATCTTCTACCATTACAACACCAATTAATGCAACCAATTTATTGTGATCCAAACCTCTTAAAAAAATTTTTTTAATTTTTATTATCAAAGAAAAAATTTCTTACATCATAAAACGAGCTTCAATCAATAATTCATAACCCATTCCATCTTTTAATGTTTTTACAGCAATTTTACGGCCTCTGTATGTTCCGGAAAGGACATCTTAAAAGATAAATATTTACAGAAAATATTCGACACTACTTCTAAAACTTAAAAAAGGTCAAAAACGTATACTTTATGGTTATCTGTTCGGGACAGAACCAAAAAACTAGAGAGCGGTCTGGATCTGAATCCGGACCTTGATTTTTCCTGGATCCAGAGTTCAGATCAAGGCATTTTTCAGCGGTCCTTGATTTTTTTCTTGACTCAAGGTCAAGAACCTGGTCATTTTAAGCAAGTCAAGAACCTGGACTTGCTTAAAATCTTGCTTAAAAACCCTTGCTTAAAATCAAGGTCAAGGTTTTTTGAAACCTTGACCTTGGTCAAGGTTTTTCTACAAAAAAAACTCATGGTTCGGTTTCGGAAAATCCGAAAATTTGACTTTGGTTTATTTGTCACTCCTTTCTGATATATGGCCCGCCGCCTAATTCCTATAAATCCCCTTTAAACCCTTTAGAAAAAAAACCTCCAAATTCTCCATGTCCAATAACCGATCCAAGACGTAATTCATTTATTGAAAGTAAAACTCCAGCTCTAGCAAATTCTGCACGGCGTTCTTCAAAAAATTTGGGTTCATAAACATGTTTTGAAGATTCACAAAGTAAAGGAGAAATAAGTCTGTGACAAAGTCCATCTGCATCTCTTTTATAATGCTAAAAAGAAGGTTCTACTTGACTTTATGAGTCCAATCAAACTTTATGAGTCCAATCAAAAAATAATTGGATTTTTCTTGGTGTTGCAAAGCAGGGGTATGGTTACATTTTATTTCTCCATGTTCTGGACCTACGCCCACTGGGTCTGTGACCGTTTCTTACCCTATCCCTAGAAATTTTTGAAAGTTAAAATCGTTTTTCTGAAATTTTTAAAAATTGACTATAACTTTCAAAAATTTCGAGGGATAGGGTAAGAAACGGTCACAGACCCAGTGGGCGTAGGTCCCGAACATGAGAAATGTTTTGGAACAATACCCCTACGTTGCAACACCAAGAAAAATCCAATTATTTTTTGATTGGACTCATAAAGTTTGATTGGACTCATAAAGTCAAGTAGAACCAAAAAGAATACAGCAAAAGTTGGCGCGACCGAGTAGGCGCAGACAAAGTGGGCGTAAATCAAATTTCCCAAACCACTCTCCTCAATGGTTGGACCAACAAATTTTGTTGGAACTATAGAAGATTGCAACAGAATATAATTTACATTAAAAGGTAGTGCCTACTTTGTCCTGCGATTTACTCGGGCATGCCCAAAAAAAATTTTTTTTTAATAAAAAAATTTAAAAACTCACAGCAACAAGTTGTGTTAAGGATTCAAATAATCTTTAAAAAATTAATTAAATCGGCTAGTTATAAATTTGGCATAACTTACTCTTCTTTATCGCAAGTAAAAAGGCCATTAACAATGTAAATTCTAAAAGAAAAGTTTTTAAAAATTAAAAAGGAAAATAAACCTGTAGTGCTCAACTTTGTAATTGTGCGCTACACAGAGGGTGAAATCTCCTGAAATTTAGAAATTGAGATTTATAAAAGCCATCTATAGTCAATAAGGCGAGGGCAATTTACTCCTTCATTTTTCAATATATTATCGGAAACATAAAATTGACTTTGGCAACCAGCAATTTCCTTACTTTTCAGTTGCCTCCAGAAAACCTTATAAAAGACACAAACCTGGATAATTTTCAGATCGCCTGATCAAAAAAGTGCCGTTTGAGCATGGACGCAAACGCCTTTAAAAATCAAGAACAAAAAATAATTAAAATTTTCTTACTTTTCAGTTTCTTCACGAGACAAAGACTTGTGGAACCATTGAGCTAAAATATAAATTTTAAAACAAATCTAAAAAACAAAAAAAAACCTTGCGAATCCACCGGATCTAAATTTATTAGATTGGAATGATTCATCTCATAAGTGATTCATCTCTTCAAAAAAAAAGCTAAAAAAAGAAGTAATTGAAGTTTTAAAAATTTCCCTTTAAATTTAGCTTGGCAAAAAGTTCTAAAAAATATGACAGTTAGTCCGAGGGAGGAATGGCAAGTAACGCAAAACGTCACAAAATAAAGGAAAACTAAAAACATGACAGAGTGGGACAAAATGTCACCCCAAAAGAGTGGGACAAAATGTCATCCCTCACTTTTGGAATTGATTCCCACAAAAGAATGATCAATGAGAAAATAATGATGGGTTTGAACCCATATAAGCAAGTAACACCCAAAATTTTCTTCAAAAAAATTTAATTTAAAAAAATCAAGCAAATAGAAAGAAAACTGAGATCAAAACAAAAATTAATTGGGCAAAACTTTTTAATTCTTTTACTTCATTTCAACACTTTTTCTGTTTTTTCTGTTTCTTCTTCATCCTCATCGCCTTCAAAATATACATCATATAATGCGTACACAATCAAAATTAACAGTGATGTGAGGGAGACGATTAAAAAGTAGCCATATCCGTTGTATATATTCTCCTGTAAATTTGAGGTGATTAAATGATAAGAAAACGATGATAAGAAAAAATCACCTTCGAAATTATCAGCTTTTCAAGTTTTGCCATTACTTGAACCCAGAAAATTTTTTGTTTAGTCGAAAACCGAAGAAAATCCCCTGAAAATTCGAACAAATCATTTTTCTCTAAAAACTCTCTCTTTTTTCCACACTATTTCTCTGCTTCTGTATCTTCTAGACTGCAATGTTACGTGTTAGACAGAGAAAAATAAATGTCAAAATAGTGTAGTAAAACATTAAAAATGGTTAGACAATTTTATAATTAATTCGATAAAAGAGAGAAGCGAGAAAAGCGCCGCTCGCACTTTCTAAAAATAAACGTACATTCGCCGTCGTTTTTAGTGGCGACCTACGCTCATTTTAAAATAGATTGGTCTATGATGTCTGCTCGCTGCGAGCTATTTCTCGTTTTCCCTCTGTTCGGCGCGTAGCGGCGAGCAAATTTATAGTAGTTAGTCGCTGGCGAGTGGCGGCTTTCGCCCCTCTTCTCTCTCTCATTCGTCCATCGTTAACGGCTGACGATTTTTTAGAGTCGTCTATCGCTGGCGTCTGTAAAAACTTGTCTGTTATTTTGTATAAGCAGACAAGGCTTTCTGGCCAATTTTTTGATTTTGCACGTCTTTTTTTGATTGTCCTTTTTGATTTTGGTATTTTTATGACTTTCAGCTCTTTTGTGTCAATCGCTATTATGGCATAGAAATGGGCCCAAGTGTTCCTTATTAAGACAATCAGTAGAATGACGATCGAGTTGATTCTTTTCTAGAGGAGCTCCTCAATCAGCTCCTCAACCAGAAAAATTCAAACAAAACTGCTTTTGCAAGTTTAGCGGAAGCACAATTTTCGTCCAACCAAGCGACTATTGATTGATTTAACTGCAAAGCGAAAAGAACATTACCTTGTGAAAGTCCCTTTTTATTTTACAAAATCCTCACAGAATTTTGCTTTAAATTTGTACTTAATTTTCTTTTCTTAGACTTGATTCTGTATGTCTAATTGGAATGACCTCTCAAGGGAGAGGCTTATTCAAGAATACAAGAAATATCCGTGTTTATGGTGAGAGCATTAATTTATTTTTGTTTTTTAATCCAGTAAACCCCCCTTTTAAATTTACAACCATTTTAAACTTCCCCCCAAAATATCAAAACCATTAAAAATTATTTCGTCGGATGTCGACAAAATAAAATCGAACCCTAAAGATCAACGTTAGAAGGCAGTGGTGATCTTTTGGGTGTTTTGACAAAATAATAAAAAATCCTAAAGATCAACATTAAAGGGTGGTGGTGATCTATTGGGTGTTGCTCTTATAATTAAATAAAATTTGAAGGTCCAGCAGAGACGAAGACATCAAAAATGTCGAAAAAAGAAGGGAATGTTTAAATTTAATAACAGAAGAATTAAATAAATACGAAGAAAGGCCATTCTCGCAAGATGAAATCCGTACCCAATTCAAAAACCTTCGCGACATGTATCGACGTAAAAGGAAAAGGCTTCAATCTCAACAAGAAATTAATCCTGGAGTTGTTTTAGATGAACCTGGCTGGATTTATTTTAACAGACTAAAGTTTCTAGATGATGCAACAACGACGAGTAATGCTGATTTTGGACTGTACGTTCCTTTTAACAAGTGGACATGGTCTATTGTGTACACAAAAATTTGGTATTGTTCTGGGTACCATTCGATGGAGGACCCCCGACTTTCTATTGCGAAGTGACTCGTTTTCTTGCAGAATGACTTTGGGCCGGGTTATGGCCTGTCAAAGATACCCTGTCTTTGATAGGGAATCAACCCAGAAGATCAACACTCCCATAAACTCCACTTTTTGGGATTTGACTTTTAGGGTCGTCTCACAAGAAGTTTACCTTCTCGGTGGACCTCTGCTAGACCATGTTTCCCTGTAATTTTTTTAATTACAGAAAATTATTTTCTTTTCAAGTCCAAACGAATCTCCATCCCCTGCTCCATCCTTACCTCCACCCAAAAAGAAAGGAAAAATTGTTGACGACTCGTCTTTACCTACACCTTTAGAAACTGATCCACAACCACCAGAAAATAGTAAATCTATTCTTGTTCCCGTAAAAATAGAAAAAGCTACAACAACAGATAAAGAGCAATTAATTCTTTCTTATTCAAAAGACGAACAACAAATTAAATTAAATTCTCAACATAATGTTGAGGAATGCAATAATAACTCCAAGACTCCATCATCTTCTTTACTAGAACCCTTACAAAAACAACAACCAGAGAACAATAATAGTGATGCACTGAATAAAGGTAAGGATTCTCAATTTTCCGTTCGACATTTTGTAAAATTTTTCCCTTTCGGGCGTTTTGTCTTTTCTTCTGTTTAGACGTTTCGTTTATTTTAACCCTATTTTTTCATTTAGTCTACTCGACAGTTCAACAAACACCTCTGGATAATCTCGCAGACGCCGCCATAGCTTCATTTAATCACACTTCAACTTCAAAAACCAACAACGAATTAGTGATTGAACAACAACCAAGACATATTTCTTATATTCCTTGTGAAGACAGCAACATCAACAACGACGAATTCACCTGTTTTGGCCGATTCATCGCTGTTACTTTAAGAAAAATAGCTGCACATTCAGCTTTGGATGCTTTAGAAGCTCGCAAAGCGATTGGCGATGTTCTCTATGGGGCAGAATTGCGTTCTTTACAGAAACAATGAAAAATTGAGGGGAGGGGTTTTAAATTGTTGATTCCGAGTTGCTTACTTTATCTCATCTAAATTGTTTTTTTTCTTATTCTAATCAAATATTCCCAATATTTCTGATTAATTTTTATCCATCATATTACTCCTTTCTTTTTATTTTCCAACCAAAAAAAAGCCTTTCATTAAAAGAATACCCAAAGAGAATAAAATTATTAAGATTTTATTTAAATTTCATTTACATTGTACATGTCTGGATTTAACATTGTACCTAAAAATATAATAATTAAATCTCCACTCTACTCTGCCGTTGAAAAATTAATTATTTTTCTCTAACCAGTATATGGTTCTGCATGTCTCCTGAAAAATCAATAAATGCAGAAAGAGTGTGGGAAAGAGAGAGACATTAAACAGTTAAAGGTTGAGGATAGTTCAGTGCGAAATAATCAGTTCAGTGTGACAGACTGACTGTCTTTGGAATTCTAGAAGATTCCTTCGAGTGTCAAATTCGAAATACTCATAATCTGATTAACCAGTCGCGTCGGATGTTCAGTTCACACTGAACTGACTACACACCGATAAATTTTTTTCGGCCTCAGTTTACCGACGATTCTGGTGAAGCCGACAATCCTACTCCTGACCAATCTAACTGGATTTAATCAATTTTAGATTTCTAAATTAAATAAAAAATAAATTCTTTTGTCTTCAACAACAATGCCTCCAATTTGTAGCAATATTTTCCGTCCAATGTTGCGTCCTCTTTGCCGTTATGCGCACTTGAATGGAACTCCGGGAATTTACAATACTGTTCCGAATTGGAAGCCTGGACCGGGTTGGCGTCCACAGTGTCCATAAGGACCTTATCTTGATGGCTGGGCTATGGGTGTAAATTTTTTGAAAAATTTTTTTAGTTAATTCTTTCTTCATTTTAGTATTGGCATTATACTCGACCACACAATCTTCCATTACTTTTTGCTGAGGCGGCAATCTACCTTGCTTCTGCATTTTGGCTTCCATTTTTGTATTCTTTAAAAAAATATTTCTTTAAACTTTTGTTAATTTTTTAGCGTTGTGGAATATCAATTGAAGAAGTCAAAGGCAGCAAGTTGAGAGCCATCAACGTACTATATAGACGCTTGATAAGAAGAAAGTTTGGAAAACTGTCTAGGAAAATATTAAAGGTTTAATTTGTTTATGAAATTGTTTTTTGGGTGATTTTGATTAAAAAATGTTTCTTAATGTCGGGATAAAAATAACTTTGTAGACTATGGGTTAGTTAAGAGAAATTGATTTCTCGATTCTTACGAATCTGTACCAGGGTGTCAAAGTTTGAGAAAAGGATTGGCTTTTCAGAATTTTCTTCGTATCAGGTTGAAAAAACCCGGGTTTCGGATCGGGTAGTTAGGGGGATTTTGGGGGAGAAAAAGTTGGGTTTCGAAAAAACGGGTGTCAGGTAACCCCTGATGTCAGGTAACCCCTGTCCCCCATTTATTCTACTTTGAGAGGGTGCAAATATGCTTGTTTGAATGATTTGTTATGATAAAAGAAAGATTTTCCGTTGAAGGGATTCGAACCTCACTCATTTTCCACTAATAGAGTGAGATATCCCGCTAAACCATAGCGGTAACTTATTAGTATTGGAAAATATTCGACGGACACATAAATAAAATCATTTCCCACTAAACGGGTTCGAACCCTCCCCATTCTCCATTATTAAAGTAAGCACTATCCCACTACACCAAAGTGGGAACTTCTTTCAATTGTCTCATATTCTGTTGGATCAATAAATTGGGGTTGGGAAATCACTCCAAAATATTTTCTAGAAGTCTTACTAAATAAATTTTTTTTCTTTTTCTAGTCTTTCCCAAGTCTTCAATCCAGAATATGGCTATATTTGTTTGGAAATTATTCTTTGGTTGAAAAGGTTTGTAATTAAATTTGTTATGATTCTAAAAAATTATTTTTTATAGAAGGAACAGGCTGTTGTTACACTTGGCCCACAAGTTCGCGAAGGTTTATCTTTAGTTTACCTTTCTGTTTTATGAACAACTTTTAGGTGAGAACGTCTTTGGGGTTGCGCACATCTTCGCTTTTTTCAACGATACTTTTGTGTATGTCACTGATCTTTCTGGACGCGGAGCCATTATGAAAATTACTGGTGGAATGCATGTAAAAGCTGACAAGGATGAAGCGAGTCAACAAGGAAACACATCAACAAATAAAAGATTAATTCTTTCTAATACCAACAAAATATAAAATAACATTTGAATCAATGCGTAATTTTATTTCTACATATTTCATTTAAATGGCAATAAGTACCTGGGTCTGCGTTTTAGAACTAGTGATCGGTATTTTTGCGTGTTTAAATTTATTTTTTTGAAAAATTCCGTCATATCACCCGGAAACCGATTCGGACAAATGATATGTCATTTTAAAGATCTCGGCGAGCTGGGTTGAACGACACCAAAATTAGCTTTGGGACTCAACTAAGGGCCGAGATATAGGTCCCCGAAAATCAAAAACCATAGGGGGAGTAAGCTCATTTTTGGGGTGAGAAATTCGAAAATGCAAATAATAGCTCATTCGACTCAGCTCGTCGAACTGAGTCGAATGACACCAAAATCAACTTAATCCGGACTTGATTTGACAAAGTTATGATCGTTGTTTTAGCTCCTTACCTATGGTAAGGAGCTAAAGTCATTGTTACAGAGCAAGGGAGATTGGAATAGGTTTATGTTACGAGCCCAGACCCAGCGACCGTTGACTCCCCGCGAAGCGCGTGCCGCAAAACCCCGCGCGAAGCGCGGGGTTTTTCACCCCAAAATGGGGTGAAAACCCCAAAATCGAATTTTTCACCCCAAAATGGGTTTACTCCCCCCCTTCTCTTTTTCAAACTTCAGGGGTCTGTAACTCGGTCCCTGATCAGTGCTGGGTATTTGCCATTTGTTGGCTCCGGGTTTTCAAAATCTTGGCTCCGGCTCCGGGGTTTAAAAATCTTGGCTCCGGCTCCGGGCTTTTGAAATCTTGGCTCCAGCTCCGGCTCCGGAGCCGGCGATTTTCGGAGCCGCTCCATGTTGGCTCCGGGCTCCGGGTGGAAAATCAAAATTATTTTTCATTGGGGGATTTGGGTAGATAAAGGCTTTGAAAGAAGGTTTGAAAGAAGGTTTCAACGAAAAGATTAAAGAAATCCAGAAATTTCATCAAGACATCATTTCAAAATTGAAAGAAGAACAAAAAGATGATATCATAACAAAATTGAAAGAAGAACAATAAGAAGAAATTAATAAAACAAAAAAGAAGAAATTAAAGAAGAATTTTGAGATTTTATTAAATTTTAGAGTTTATTCTATACTTTAAAAAAATGTCTACACAACAACAAACTTATTTAAAAGCTCTCGAGGAGAAACATAAAATACACGTAGAGAAGGTTCATCAAGACTGCAATGAAAAAATTCAAGAACTTAAAAATACACACCAATATTTATTAGACAAATCAAAAGAAGAACAGAAAAAATCTCAAGATGATATCATAACAAAATTGAAAGAAGAACAAAAAGAAGAAATTAATAAAACAAAAAAGAAATTAAAGAACAAGAATTTTGAGATTTTATTAAATTTTAGAGTATTCTATACTTTAAAAAAATGTCTACACAACAACAAACTTATTTAAAAGCTCTCGAGGAGAAACATAAAATACAAGTAGAGAAGGTTCATCAAGACTACAAAGAAAAAATTCAAGAACTTAAAAATACACACCAATATTTATTAGACAAATCAAAAGAAGAACAGAAAAAATCTCAAGATGATATCATAACAAAATTGAAAGAAGAACAAAAAGAAGAAATTAATAAAACAAAAAAGAAATTAAAGAAGAAGAATTTTGAGATTTTATTAAATTTTAGAGTTTATTCTATACTTTAAAAAAATGTCTACACAACAACAAACTTATTTAAAAGCTCTCGAGGAGAAACAATAAAATACACGTAGAGAAAGTTAATCAAGACTGCAATGAAAAAATTCAAGAACTTAAAAATACACACCAATATTTATTAGACAAATCAAAAGAAGAACAGAAAAAAATTCAAGATGATATTGTCAACAAATTAAAAGAACAACAAAAAGAAGAAATTAATAAAACAAAAAAGAAATTAAAGAAGAAGAATTTTGAGATTTTATTAAATTTTAGAGTATTCTATACTTTAAAAAAATGTCTACACAACAACAAACTTATTTAAAAGCTCTCGAGGAGAAACATAAAATACACGTAGAGAAAGTTAATCAAGACTGCAATGAAAAAATTCAAGAACTTAAAAATACACACCAATATTTATTAGACAAATCAAAAGAAGAACAGAAAAAATTCAAGATGATATTGTCAACAAATTAAAAGAACAACAAAAAGAAGAAATTAATAAAACAAAAAAGAAATTAAAGAAGAAGAATTTTGAGATTTTATTAAATTTTAGAGTATTCTATACTTTAAAAAAATGTCTACACAACAACAAACTTATTTAAAAGCTCTCGAGGAGAAACATAAAATACACGTAGAGAAAGTTAATCAAGACTGCAATGAAAAAATTCAAGAACTTAAAAATACACACCAATATTTATTAGACAAATCAAAAGAAGAACAGAAAAAAATTCAAGATGATATTGTCAACAAATTAAAAGAACAACAAAAAGAAGAAATTAATAAAACAAAAAAGAAATTAAAGAAGAAGAATTTTGAGATTTTATTAAATTTTAGAGTATTCTATACTTTAAAAAAATGTCTACACAACAACAAACTTATTTAAAAGCTCTCGAGGAGAAACATAAAATACACGTAGAGAAAGTTAATCAAGACTGCAATGAAAAAATTCAAGAACTTAAAAATACACACCAATATTTATTAGACAAATCAAAAGAAGAACAGAAAAAAATTCAAGACAACAACAAACTTATTTAAAAGCTCTCGAGGAGAAACATAAAATACAAGTAGAGAAGGTTCATCAAGACTACAAAGAAAAAATTCAAGAACTTAAAAATACACACCAATATTTATTAGACAAATCAAAAGAAGAACAGAAAAAATCTCAAGATGATATCATAACAAAATTGAAAGAAGAACAAAAAGAAGAAATTAATAAAACAAAAAAGAAATTAAAGAAGAAGAATTTTGAGATTTTATTAAATTTTAGAGTTTATTCAAGAACTTAAAAATACACACCAATATTTATTAGACAAATCAAAAGAAGAACAGAAAAAATCTCAAGATGATATCATAACAAAATTGAAAGAAGAACAAAAAGAAGAAATTAATAAAACAAAAAAGAAATTAAAGAAGAAGAATTTTGAGATTTTATTAAATTTTAGAGTATTCTATACTTTAAAAAAATGTCTACACAACAACAAACTTATTTAAAAGCTCTCGAGGAGAAACATAAAATACACGTAGAGAAAGTTAATCAAGACTGCAATGAAAAAATTCAAGAACTTAAAAATACACACCAATATTTATTAGACAAATCAAAAGAAGAACAGAAAAAAATTCAAGATGATATTGTCAACAAATTAAAAGAACAACAAAAAGAAGAAATTAATAAAACAAAAAAGAAATTAAAGAAGAAGAATTTTGAGATTTTATTAAATTTTAGAGTTTATTCTATACTTTAAAAAAATGTCTACACAACAACAAACTTATTTAAAAGCTCTCGAGGAGAAACAATAAAATACACGTAGAGAAAGTTAATCAAGACTGCAATGAAAAAATTCAAGAACTTAAAAATACACACCAATATTTATTAGACAAATCAAAAGAAGAACAGAAAAAAATTCAAGATGATATTGTCAACAAATTAAAAGAACAACAAAAAGAAGAAATTAATAAAACAAAAAAGAAATTAAAGAAGAATTTTGAGATTTTATTAAATTTTAGAGTTTATTCTATACTTTAAAAAAATGTCTACACAACAACAAACTTATTTAAAAGCTCTCGAGGAGAAACAATAAAATACACGTAGAGAAAGTTAATCAAGACTGCAATGAAAAAATTCAAGAACTTAAAAATACACACCAATATTTATTAGACAAATCAAAAGAAGAACAGAAAAAATTCAAGATGATATTGTCAACAAATTAAAAGAACAACAAAAAGAAGAAATTAATAAAACAAAAAAGAAATTAAAGAAGAAGAATTTTGAGATTTTATTAAATTTTAGAGTATTCTATACTTTAAAAAAATGTCTACACAACAACAAACTTATTTAAAAGCTCTCGAGGAGAAACATAAAATACACGTAGAGAAAGTTAATCAAGACTGCAATGAAAAAATTCAAGAACTTAAAAATACACACCAATATTTATTAGACAAATCAAAAGAAGAACAGAAAAAATCTCAAGATGATATCATAACAAAATTGAAAGAAGAACAAAAAGAAGAAATTAATAAAACAAAAAAGAAATTAAAGAAGAAGAATTTTGAGATTTTATTAAATTTTAGAGTATTCTATACTTTAAAAAAATGTCTACACAACAACAAACTTATTTAAAAGCTCTCGAGGAGAAACATAAAATACACGTAGAGAAAGTTCATCAAGACTGTAATGAAAAAATTAAAGAACTTAAAAATACACACCAATATTTATTAGACAAATCAAAAGAAGAACAGAAAAAATCTCAAGATGATATCATAACAAAATTGAAAGAAGAACAAAAAGAAGAAATTAATAAAACAAAAAAGAAATTAAAGAAGAAGAATTTTGAGATTTTATTAAATTTTAGAGTATTCTATACTTTAAAAAAATGTCTACACAACAACAAACTTATTTAAAAGCTCTCGAGGAGAAACATAAAATACACGTAGAGAAAGTTCATCAAGACTGCAATGAAAAAATTCAAGAACTTAAAAATACACACCAATATTTATTAGACAAATCAAAAGAAGAACAGAAAAAATCTAAGATGATATCATAACAAAATTGAAAGAAGAACAAAAAGAAGAAATTAATAAAATCGTCACAAAGTTGAAAGAACAACAAAACCCCCCTTTGGTTTTTTGAACTTTAGGGGTCTGTAACTCGGCTCAGAATTTTTTCCGCTGAATAATTTTGGTGTCGTTCAACTAAGCTCGACGAGCTCTTTCGAATGACATATAAATTGTCCAATTCTAATCCTGGTACGGAAACTAGTTTCGCCTTCGCTTTTTAAAATCACTTTCGGCACGCCCCTGATACACAGCATGGATTTCTGTTCTGAAATATAAAATTTTTTGGACGGGTTTTGGGTCGAAAAAGTCGGGTATAACTGTGTAACCTGTGGTACCATGATGCCCACAATAGAATTAAAATTTTGCGTTTATCCTCTCCCTCTATACACCTACATATTCCGTCTCAAAAAAATATTTTGCCATTTATTGAATATATGTATCTGATTTCTCATTTGGTTTTATGCCCAAAATCTTGTTAATTGACTTTATTCCCATATATTTTTATGCCTCTGACTTCGATTTTTTAAAATATTTGTTTTTTTTTGTTAAATTTTAGTTTATTTTTTTAATTTATTGAATTTTTTAAAATAAATTTTTTAAAATAAATCTGTTTATATATTTTTTTGTGTAGTATCCGTTTAACGACGGTGAATATTTTTATTCTTCATTTCAGCTTTGAACAGATGGAACGCCGAACATGATTCGGATTTGGCTACAATAGAAGAAGATATGGAGAAAGCTTGGAGCTGATATTCCTGATTATTTTGATTGTGGATTTAATGAAGGTTTTGTTTAAATTTTTGGGGGAAATTTTGAATTTTAAAGGCGCTCTTGCTTCCTTCCTATTCTCTTTTTTATTGATTTAATTTCAAGTTCTTGCCTTCCTTGTCTTGATAATCCATTTATGACAGACCCCATTTTTTCCTCCCCAAGTTCTTATATAACCAAATTAGCCCTGATTACGATTTGCTGCCATTATTTTTTTATTCTTGATATTTTCATTCTTTAAATTCTTGTATTTTTCAGCTCATCATTCTGACTATGACAGAACACAGAAAATTTAGAAGAAAAAGAATATAAATTTAATTTAAATCAAGCTTTACAGTTCAACATATAAACATGGCAAGCTTAGAGAGGTTTGATTTAACTAGTATAATAGTAAGGGAAAAATATAATATTTGATGGGACTAGAACCGTTTTATACTCCGGATCCTTGTTCATCAATATCGGGTCCCAGCTAAAACTAGGGAACTTTTCAAATGTTAAAAGTTTTGGGCTCCTAATCAGTTTATTGGTCTACCTAGGATTGGGGATCCTGAGAAATTTTTCGAAATTCTTTGCAGGTTGGGGCCCACCAACCCAATTTTGTTTTATTTTCGGCATCCGGACTTTTTCCGTATTCAAGTTCACAACCTTGTTCTTAGCCTTTCCACATTTTCTCAATTTTTCTACACCAAGCTGAAGTTCAATTTGTATTTTTAAGGCTTACGCATATAAAGATGATAAGAAGGCTGAAGAACCTCAAGTATCCGCATTATTCTACTTCACAGACCGTCAAGGCGATGGAGAAAGGTTTCCTTTTTTCTCAGAATTTTTAATTAAAGAATCTTTGAAGTTTGTGAAAAGCTGATCCACGGTGCTCGTGAAGAACATTTGGCTGTCAAGGACCCTATTCGTATGCCGATAAAGTGCTTCGCATTACTACGCGTAAAACACCGTGTGGAGAAGGTTCTAAGACTTGGGACTATTTCAGGTTTTTTTTCTAATTTTTGGAAATTTCATGAAAGGTGTTAGGGATAACTCTAGGAGTTAAGGGGAGCCATCTTTTCTTTTTCTGGGGGTTTTAGGTGGTTTGGGAAGGGACAGCCTTTCATTAAAAGAAAAAAAAATATAAAATTATTAAAATTTTATTTAAACATAACCCAAAAAATGTGTATTTATTTGCAATCTTTTGTCTTGTTTAAGAAATAAATTAAAAGGAAAAAAATATTTTTCATCAAATTTTTTCACATTGAAGAAAAGACCAGTCAGGAAAAAAAAAAACAATTTTTTTAAATAAAAACTCTCTCAATTCCGAGGCAAACTACACATCGAACAATCAACCAAATTTTCCGGATTTAACATTGTACCTAAAAAAATAAAATTAAAAAATGGAAAAGAGGTGATTCAATAGGATGGGTGGGGTCACTTTAGTACGTGGGTGCAGGCTTTAAATTACAAATGTTATATCATTTGAAAGAGCTAGTCGAGCTGAGTCGAATGCCACCAAAATTAGCTCTAGGAAAAATTTTTGAACCGAGATACAGGCGATTGAAAATCGAAAAACCATAGGGGGGACCAAGCACTTTTTTGGGGTGAAAAATTCGAAAATGCAAATTATACCTCATTCGAAAGAGCTCGTCGAGCTGAGTCGAATAAAACCAAAATCAACGGAATCCGACTTGAATGAACCGAGATATAGACTCCTAAAAATCGAAGGTCCAAAAGGGCGATTTTTGGAATAAAAAATTTTTTATACAAATAATACCTCATTCGAAAGAGCTCGACGAGCTGAGTCGAATGACACCAAAATCACCGTGATTGGACAAGATTAGACAAAGTTATGACACAAAAAATAAACAAAAAACCTAAACCTATGGAGCGTCGGCGAGGCGCTTGTGCAAAACCCGCGCTTCGCGCGGGGTTTTGCGGCACGCGCCTCGCGGGGAGTCTACGGGCGATGGGTCTGGGTTCGTAACATAAACCTATTCCTATCTCCCTTGCTCTGGACGTATTTGGGGCCTCCGTAGCAGCAAAAATCTCCACAGATGCCATAGGTAAGGAGCTAAAATAAAAGATCATAACTTTGTCTAATCAAGTCGGATTTCGTTGATTTTGGTGTTATTCGACTCAGCTCGAGGAGCTCTTTCGAATGAGGTATCATTTGCATTTTCGAATTTTTCATCCCAAAAAAGTGCTTGGTCCCCCCTATGGTTTTTCGATTTTCAATCGCCTGTATCTCGGTTCAAAAATTTTTCCTAGAGCTAATTTTGATGGCATTCGACTCAGCTCGACTAGCTCTTTCAAATGATATAACATTTGTAATTTAAAGCCTGCACCCACGTACTAAAGTACAGCCGGATGGGTCGGGGTTGGGAGAGAAAAAAAGTTGGATAGGGTTTTCGAACCGGGTCGGACTTTAGGTCTAGAAAAGTTCGGTTATCAGGTTTCCGATAACCTCTCCCTGTTCGATAGTACTTTTCTCTTAATCCTCAGGCAAACTAATATGTCATACATATTTAGCCGCGATCCAATCCCCAAAATATGGAATTTATTTTTTGCTGGCTAGGCCTCTTTGCTAAATATTAAGGATGGAACGGGTTGGGAAAGTTAGGGGGAAGGGGGGAAGTTGAAAATCTTCGTATCAGTTTCAATTAGAAAAAAAAAGTGTCGAGTAACCTATTCCATCACTGGCTACTCCTTTTGGATTAGGATAAAAAGAAATTAAAAAAAAATTTTTTCAAACTAACAATGTCTGCAAGTCCATTCAGGTTGTTGTTGTTGACCACTAGCTTCATTATTATTATTATTTCCACTACTACTTCCCCCAGCAGCCCCAACTTCACCAGCAACAACATTATTATTATTTGTTTGACTTGTAGTAGTTGTTTTAGTTGTTGTTTTAATTTTTGTTCGAGGTATTTCCCTTCCAATTTCTCCAATTAACATAATTAATGTTGCAAAATTTGTATTTTCTTTTGCCCATTTTTTAGCTTCATTTTCAGCTTTTTTAACAACAATTTGAGCCAAATTCTCAATTTCTTCTTTTGAAAATGGAACAAAATTGTTTGTGTATAGGAATAGGAGAAAATGAAAATTTGAAGCCATTTCAAGAAATTGATCAGGAAATTTAAACGAATTAAAATACTTGGAGATATCAGTTAATTCCTTTAGAAAAAATAAAAAAAATTTTTAATAGAGAATGGGAAGGGTTGCAAAAATGTCCGGATTTAACCACATCCCCTGGGATACACCACAGAGCCGATGTAGTAGCATTATTGAATCCCGAACAATCTCAACACGTCGAGAGTTAAAATGCCTACTCCGTTTTAGATTGGGATCGAAGAATGTCACGGATAGGGGAAAAACTAAGTCAGGTTTGATGGCGTTTTCAAAATTTCCTTTAGGATTAAATTCCCGATCTAAAAGATGTTGTATACCAGATAACCCGCGTGCCAATTACTCCCCAAAATAATATTTAAAAAAAACCTGTGTCTGCCCAATTTCTGAACGATTTTCAACAGGAAATTCTTTTCCTTCCTTTCCACGAGGGAATGTATAATTTGGAACCTTTCGAACCCCACACGGCACATCAACAAGTAAATATTCAACAGGCATAGGCCTTCCATCACGAAAAACTTCTTCGCCTCTTTCATTTTTCTCCTTAAAAATTTTAATTAATTTTTAGAAAAATTAAATTTAAAAAAAACCGTATATTGAACAGAAGTAATATAATGCTTCTCGTTTAATGGCGTCTCTCTAGCCCAAGCCAATTCAGGATGTGTTTTTGTTGGACACAAAATATTAGCTTCAACCATTGCTGTGCATTGATTGGAAACTTGATATCCATGCAAATCGATTCCTTTTGACTTGAAAAAAGGAAAAAAATTTTTTGTAAAATCTCTAAAAAATTCGAAAAAATTTCAAAAAAAAATTTCAAAAAATTTTTATGAAAAAAATTTTTCCTTACAGAATTTCCTGATGCAACAACAGTAACAAATTTAGAACCAAAATAGCCAGTATCACAATAATTTGTAGCATTTTTAAAATGTGATTGTAAATTCCCAGCAGTTATACATTCAGAAGCAGAAAGTAAAAATGAATCCTAAAAATAAAAAATGTTTCAAAGATTAATTTTGTGTGTGCTGGTTTTGAAGGATTTCCGTCCCATTCCCGGGGAGGATAGCACGGACCTAACCGTGGGGATTACCCGAAATACGGACTTTCCTTCTGCAGAAAGCCTGCCCAGATAAATTTTCGAAAGCACAGCCCGTCGAAATCCCAAAGTTCTCAACCCAGAACATCCCTGGAACAGACAGAGATAGATTAATGATAATTTTCCCTTAAAAATGTTGCAATAAGCAAAAAAAGTCTAAAAAATGGGAGACAGCCCTAAAAAACCCCCAAAAAATTATTTATTTATTAAAAGCCAAACCTCATTTCTAATACATTTAACAGTCCCCAAAGTCCTCGATTCATTCCAAAGATCAGTAAAAATCCAACCAACACGTTTCATTCCCAACCAAGAACAAAGTTGATCAACTTTAACATTTAAATTCTTCTTTTTCTCCCCATTTTCTTCCCCATTTTCATTAATTTCAAATCCAACAGAATTTTCATTTGAATTTTGTAAAGGCTCATAAATTGCACAAACAACAGCTTTAATCCCTAATGGAACTTCACTAAATTGTTCATATTTTCCAATTAAAAATCCAATACGTTGACAACATGAATGACGCCAAAAATTTAAAAATTCGTTAACAATAGAGTCATTTTCAAATTCAATATTGTCAACATGACGAAATGGCTTGAAAAATAATAAAATTTAAAGGAAAAAATTAATGTAGGAAAAGGGGAAGGTAAGGGACGGGAAAGCAGTAGGCCGAGCTCGGCCAAAGTCCGAGAAACCAGAGATATCCCTGGTTGGAACAGCCCTCTAGGTTCTAACTTTTCGACGGTTCCACGGTTCCTGAAATCAGTTCAGTCCCCGAACTAAAAAACACTGGTCTCCCGGTTTTCCCTCTCGAATGTTCCATGGTTCCTGTCTTTGTCATCTGTCGACTAACCAGAAAAACACTGGTTGGAGCAGTGTTTTCTCAGTTCTGAGCTGGGTCCCTGATATAGGTCCTCTAAGCCTCTAAAAGAATGCACTAACAGAATGAGGTGGCCATTAAAAGATTTAATCTAACCCGAAGATCATCCGAAAAACATTGATGGACTAACTGTTATTAAAAATAAAATTTAATACTTGTCGACTAAGCGTAACAGTAGGTGGCCTGCATTCTGTGCAAATTCCTTCGGGAAAAGGCCTGTGACGATGACAATCCAAATTAATTTTGTAATTTAAAGTTTCAAGCATATTCTTTGAACGTGTTCCCTTTCCATGCAAATCAGACAATTTGTGAACATAAGAATGAAAAGACATGTGTTTAATGCCTTTATCTGTCAAATATTTTTCATCATATGGCTAAAAAAGGAAGGAAATTATTTAGAAAAAATCTTAAATCTCTAGAATTGAGACAGGGTTGGGCCGGTCCAGAAAGAATTCGGGTTAGGTTTTGGACTAGGGTAGGTGGATACGTTCATCCAGATTCCAAAGTCTGAATGTCGAAAATCTTCAGTTCAGATATCCGGGGGAGCTCACAAGATTCGCCAACCTACCCTAGACCCATTAATTTAAAAAACTAGATCTTGATTCCTAGGTCATCTACAAGGATTTCCCCTAACTAAAGGTCAGTTCTTATGTCAAAAATAAGCAAAAAATTAATTAAAAGAAAACCGAACATCAAGAGGAAGACAACCAACACATTTCTGTCTCGGACCATGAGTACAAGAAGTCCCTTCTTTTTTAATTTTACCGTCCAAAAGTGAAAGAGCTTGATCTACATCATCAATAACCACCCGTTCTTTTTGTTGAGAGTTCATTTTTTTAAATAAATTAGGTTTCTAAATTAATAAGAGATTATAAGAAGTTTTGAATATGGTGACTTGTAAACAAGCTGAGGGGAGGATGAAGAGATCCGACATACAGAGACCGAAACATAGATTCCCGAAGAAAGAAAATCCATAGGGGCAACTTGTGGGGAAATTCACCACGGAGTCAGCAGTGAACGAGTTATAGGGCTTGAGGGAGGAGGGCGGGAAGAGAGTAAGCTTATTTTTGGGCCAGAAATTCAAATACGCAATAGCTCGTTCAAGAGCCCGGTCGAACAAAAAATCCCTCCACCAACAAGTCAAATACCCAAAGAAATTAGTCAAAAAATTACTACAGAATAATTTTAAAAAATTTCAAAAATAATTATCAGCAAAAAAACTAAGATTTAAAAACCGAAACAAAAGAAAAGAAATATTTTTATTCACAAAACAACTAACATTAAAATAAGTATATGATCAATCAAAATGATGATATTGAGGAAAATAGCGATCGGATTTCTTTTTTTATTTATCGATTCTTTACTTTTATGTTCTCGCTTCTTACCAATTATTTAACCCTCTAACCGCTCTTAAAAAGAAGAATGGCAACTTGGCCCAAGTAGAAGTAGATGAAGTGCTTGGTCTCATGCCTGAAAATTTTTAAATGTTAAAGAAATGTCAAGGTGTCAAAGAAATGTCATAATGTCAAAAAATTTTCTGACACATGCTCAGGCCCGTGGGAAATTTTACAAAAAATTTTCAAGATTTCAAAAAAAACTAACGTGACGTATGATCCAAAATTGCGCCCAACAATGCAATGCCATGTCGGGTTGAACTTCTTATCGAATTCCTTCTTAATATAGGCAGCAATGTCTTTCTCGATATTATACCTGAAAATTTCAAAAAATTTTTCAAAAATTTCTTTTCTCGTTTACTTTTCAAGAGCCTGAGTTGCACAATCAATCGCCTCAGTTTGCATTTCTTCCGTCATATCAGCATTTTTAATAACTGCCTTTCTATCACCCATTTTTTCCTTTGGCAAAAAGTTTTTTGGTCGCAAGAAAATATAAAGAAAGTCTCTGAAAATAAACAAAATTTTAGAGATTAGAAAAATGTTAGAAAAAAAATTATAAAAAAAACTTAGAAAAAAAAAGAATCAAAAAAATATCGAATGAATAAAAACAACGCGTAAGTTGGCTTTTATACCCGAAAAAAACGATGTGTGACGAAATGCGAAATTTTGCCTTCTGACCGAAGTGAAATTTGACGTTTTGGATTTTTTCCCCAGTGGACGCTTCGTGTCCAGAATAAAAAATAGACGGCCTTTTTATAGCTAGAAGTTTATCGCAACCTTAAAAAGAAGTTTAACGGGGCTTGAGCTTAAGAAATTTTAGGTTTAAAATGTTCTCTAAAAAGCTTAAAGATGAAGCACAGATTTTGTAAAATTATTTTTGTGAAAGAAGCAATTTAACAACTAAAAATATATAAAGGTGTAAAAATTTAACCAATCAGCGTTAAGCTTTTGGATGCGGCTATAGCTGCATCCAAAATTTGTTACCAATTGTTCTAGTGACCCTCAAAAATATTTACTAGGTTTTCGTTCAATAAGAGGAAAAACAAAAGAGGGAAAATTGTGAGTTGGCATTGAGGAAAATTGATTGAAGAATGGAAAGATGATCACGGGCTGATTTTATCCTAAAGATCAAATCTCTAAAAGTCTGAGTACACTTGAGTCTGACGATATAAAATTGTCTCTTGTCAATTTGTCTTGAGTGTCCAATTGTCCGTTAGGCTTATTGTCCTACATTCCAATTGTCGCATTTCTCGAGAAGTCGTGGGTACACTTGAGTCTGACGATAAATGCTGGTATTAATTTGTCTCCTGTCTAATTGTCTTAAGTGTCCAATTGTCCGTAGGCTTATTGTCTTAAATTCCAATTGTCGTGTTTCTCTAAAGTCATTAGTACATTTGAGTCTGTCACTTATTAGGTGTTGAATTGTCTTCTGTCCAATCGTTCTGTGTCCAATTGTCCTCTTATTGTCTTACGTTTCAAGTGTCGTATTTTCTAGGTATTTCCGGATATCCGGAGATATCCGGACTTTTTTCGGACCCTAATTTAGTATTTTGCTAATTAATATGTTAATCTTCTTTGATGACTCACTCGCTTTTTGAATATTTTTAAAAATAAATCCAATTTGCCTTCCCTGGTATAATGCAATTATTCCTCAAAATCTCCCCACCTTTTTACATTATTTATTTAGCTTATTTTCACCCCCAAAATAACCACAATACTAAAAACATTATTCTCATCAAAACAAAAAAGAGCAGCAGAATATCCACTACCCATCAGTCACAACATTCATCATCGATTATACTTCCCCCCAATTTTGGTTAAGAGTTTGTGGAGAGAATGTTTTTAGTAGTTAATTCATCTTCCTTCCTCTTTATTATTTTAACGGGGGTTTGTTTATATTGAAAATGAATCATTCGAGAATTGAAAAATATTTTTTTAGTAATTTTCTCTTTGCGCATTTTTAATTTGTTTTAAAAGTTGCATTCTTTTGATTATATCGCAAATCATTTCTCTTTTACCTTATTAATTTTGTAGTTTTCCACACTCATTTTCAGTCCTCACGGGCCAGTCAGGCACGTTTTTCTCTGGATATCCCTGTTAATCTTCCAAATACCCTCCTAATCACTTCTAATCCCTCCATATCCCTCCAAGAGATTATACAAGAGGGAGGAACTGCTCCGTAAATAGTTGACACTCACGGCACTCGTCGACCCCGACCCATTAAAAAGGTCGGTTAGGCACAGGGTAGAAATAAAAATAATTAGAGACTGGACCCCAGCACCTGCGCCCTTTTTAGATTAAATTTTATTTAAATTTATTTTTCAATTTTTTCAGTTAATTTTTTGTATAAATATTTAAATGACTTCAACTTCCTCCTATGCCGTTGATATTTGTAAATTACCTGAAGTTGTTAGAGAAAAATTGGCTCAACTTGACTTGGAATTGACTGAAGGTTTTTTTTTAATTTTTTAAAGAATTTTTTTTAATTTAAATAATATATAGGCGATATAACTGAGAAAGGTTATGAAAAGAAGAGACAACAATTGATTGAACCTTTCTTAAAGAAGACGTCAAAAAAAGGTTTTTTAAGTTAAAAATTGTTCAGAAATTTATTAAAAAGTATTTTAAGAATCAAACAAAAAAGACGACAGAGTTCAAAAACATAGGCGTCGTACAACTCGAACTGAGACGCGTTACCATTCGGGTATTTTTTAAATTTCGATTAGGTTTTTGGTGAAATAATGAGGAAATATCCTAAAATGTCCCGGTACCTATTTATTTTCTTTGAACAAAATGTCTCAACATAAAATATGAAAATTGCCTTCAGTTTTTTTGGGAAAATGCCCACAAATTTTTTGAAAAATTTTCCCTAAAGTTTTTGGAAAATGAATGGTCTGTTGTTTACTGGTTTTCTTTTCTTTGACTCTGTACTTAAACGAGCTGAATTTTGTGTTGAGACATTTTGGCATAGGATTCCACCAAAAGATCGACATGATTTTTAAGAATAGACATGAGGTGATGAAATTCTCTGGGCCAATTCCACTTTACTCAAAAAAGTCGTTTTTTAAGTGACAAAATAAAATGTAACTATTTTTGTGAATTAGGGCACTAGACAAGTCTTTCTTTACTTTGTTTTTTTTTGTTAATTTTGGGCATAAAAATTCAATGAAAACCCCTGGAGTTGTGTTCTTATAAAATTTAAAAAATTTTTTAAGAAATCCGGCAAGAAGCAGTCCAGCAAGCTTTATCTAATTTGGAAAATAAAAACAACAAAAAAGAGGAACATCAACAAAACAACAACAAAAATAATAATTTTTTAATTTTGCCAACACAACAACATAATTCTAAAACTGACTCATTTATTTCATTTCGACAACGAATTGGTTCTAGAAATTCAAGGAAATTGCAAGGAACACAGACTAGTGGTTTGTTTATTTTTTTGACTTTAATTATGATTTTGGGACTTGTAAAGGGATGAGGTGTTTGTTAGTAGACTTTTCCATTATTTCTTTTATTTCACGGATGTCATAGGTTATCCGAAACCTGGATTTTCCTTTCAGATAGCTGATTTTTTTTTCGTCTTAATCCCCTAAATGACCCATTACTTGAAAACCGAAACTTTTCAACACGAAACCCGATCCTAAATTTTTTTTTCAAAATTTGATCTGTCTTATATAATTGTTACGTCTATCCGACCTCTCTAATCATTCTAATTGTTGCAAGTTCCATAATTTCTTTATTTTAAGCCCTTTCAAAATTTTTTTAGAATAAGTAAGAGATTTAAGGAAATAATAAAAGTTTAATTATACAAATATTTGTTTGTTTAAAATATATTTGCAAACATAAAACATGTTGTTCATCTTCTCTCTTTTTTTTATTTGTTATTAGTAGTATTCTAGTACTTATTTTTTACTACTATCTAATATGTATTTATTGTTATATTCTTGTTTTTCTTTTTTTAACAATTATTTGTTTATATATTGGTCTTTAAATCTTTATATACGTAAGTAAGTAATTTTTTCTGTTTTTTACTATTTATCCTTGTATTTCCTCTAATAAATGCTCCTAATCTAATTTGAAACAAGGCTAGGTTAGGGTATTAGAAACCCCGGAAACTTGAACTTTCTTTATGACCCAAACTTGATCTGTAGGAAATTTTGAAAAACCTGATCCTTAATCCCAACCCGTCTTTTTTTTGTTAACTCGGCCCATCCCTGATTTGAGTCTTCTCTTGAAATGGACTTGAATCTTAGTTAAAGGGCTGAAAAATTAAACTTACCTAATGCCTGTCAAATAAATTTTTTTCTAATTTCCAAAAATTTTTCTTAAAAAATATTTTCATTCAAAAAAAGTTTTTGGCAACCTCAAAAAACTTGCGCACATCTTTTCTTAATACTTCACCTCCATTCTCGATATTTTCTCAATATTCTTTTATTTGTTCGAGAACTTTTTCCTCTACTAATATTTTTCTATTTGTCCCTCTTCTATTGTAAATATATCTATAATCAGCCTAGGACCTTACAAACAAATACAACCTTCCAACCAACCAACTCATTTTCTCCTTTTTTTTATTGTCAAAAAATGAGCCCTATTTTTTATTTTATTTTTTTTTAAATATTTTATGCGCAAATTTTTTTTATATTTTCTCGCAACCGGTTTCTTTTTTTCAAAAAAAATTTTGTTTAAATTTTTAATTTTGTGTGTCAAGGTTAGAATATTTTTTTAGGTTTTTTTAATTTTTTTCTGAGGGTTTTTGATAAATAAACTATCAATAATTAAATTTATTATGACACATTTTGGGTTTAAATTCCAAATAACTAATCTAATGATTGCGCGCTGCCTATCAACGTTTGTTCTCTCTGAGAGTTTTACGCGTCTTTTGAATAATCAAAAAAATTATGTTACGCAAAATTGGCTCGCAAGTTTAATTCCTACTCGGTGGCTAAACTTTAGCTAGATTTTTTTTGCAAGTCCAATAAGGAATTCGCGTGAAGATACTTGAGGGACCGATCTGTTGATGATGTGTATACGTGTGACTAATCACTTAAAATCCAACACAGCGGATTCTCGCTAATACGCGTAGCTCCCCAATTATACGTCGAGTCAACTTTATCCTAGGTCAATATTAGTGAGATTCTTCTGTACTCAAAATCTAGATATTTAAATTTTTGTCCTATTTAAATTATTACATATTGGCAGAAATTTTCTAAAATATTTTTTTGATCACTTTTTAATTTGCAAAAAAATTTTTTTTTTGATTAGCATCCTTTTATATGATTCACATATTTTTATTTATTTTTTCATCAATTTTTTTTCTAATCACTTTTTTCCTAAACTTAATAAGCCTAATTTCTTCTTTTCTTTTAATATCTTCCATTTAAATCATTTATATATATCCTTCTTTATCTTTTATATATTTTTCTTCCCTCCAACACTCTGTCACCCACTCATTTTCTTCTACTACCAAATGTCCTATCCCCTACTACACCTTCTAAGTAAGTATTATTATTCTTTTCTTTTTTTTTTACCGCACCCTACAACAATTGAGCATCATCAGCAAGTATATATAGAGCATCTGGCTCTGACTGACTAAGTGAGGTAGATATTGGGGCTGGGGGTGTTGTTGAGGAAATAAAAAGGAAGGAATGAATGGGGGGACTCTCTGTTTTGGGCAATAAAAATTGAGACTTTTTTGTTGTCCATTTTTCTCCTTTTTGTGTGTGACGGCAACCGACACTCTACTACTGGACGTTATATAGTTATAGTGGCCACTCAACAGTTGACAACAAAGAAAGAATTTTATATTTATATCCCCCCTATAAATATCTGTGTCTTTTTTTGTATTTTGTCCTTCAGTTACTCGATATATTTATTTTTTTCTTTCCTTTTTTAGTTGAGGTGAAAGAGAGATGAATTAAGTGTTGTTTAATTTTGACAACCCAATTTTTTAAGGAATTTAAAAGTTTAAAATTGAAAAATATTTTTTCCTTTCTTTTTTCCCCTAATTTATTTTTGTCCAAATAATTTATAACATGGACAGAATCGGCATCTGAATATATCCGTATAACTCTTGAGTATCCGTATCAGGACTGTCCGCAATTGAATAAAATTTTCCGCAGTCGCATTTTTAATTTTAAAATCTAAAATCGCGCAAGTCAAAAAAAGCACACACAATTTTACGCAACCCACAACAGGCAATCCTGCAAATTGTGGACAGTCCTAATTCGTATCTTTCTCTTCAAATAATTTTTTACTTGTTTTTATTTTAAATTCTGAATTTTTCTCTTTTAATTCTTTTATAGAACTCGTTGTATTTTTCTTATTTCTAAAAAATTTAAGCAAGTAAACTGACCATAAGAATATTTTTTTGTTCTATTTATTGCCTCTATATTACCTTTATATATTGAGAGAATGTTTTATTTTTATTGGTCATTTACTAAGTAAAAATTTATATAAATAAATTGCCAATTGAATTTTTCTTTCCTTTCCGCCTTGTATAACGGGGATTTGCTTGAGACTTACATGTTTCTTTCTTAAGCTTAGAAAAGTGTTGGATGGACAGGAAACCATCCCCACTCCTTACAATTCTTTTACTTTTTTAGCAACATTTTTACACTGCGCGCACTACCAATTTTCATTTCAAATTTTATATTTTTACTAATTTTTCTATTTTTCTTATTTTGCATATTTACTATAAAATGTGTCTCCAAATTTTAATTTTTATTTTTTACATAATTTTTATTTAGGAAATTATTTTTTAAAAAATTATTTTTTATTTAATTTAAAAATGCGTGAAAAATTGACGGTAGAAACGGATAGACACATTGCATATTTGACAATTTGTAAGAAACTCTAAAAAAATATTTTTCTTGGGTTAATAATAATTATAGATTAATTGGAGTTCAGAGAGAGTCGAAGAGATTTTGAAAAAGATTTTTCGAGGTATTTTTGGAGATATCGATCTCAATTCTCGTGGGACACTACCAATCCCCGGACTTTAATTTTAATCATCAACAGAGCTTTTTCGAAATTTCGATTTGCGATTTTTGAAGATTTTTTTTTGTTTAGAAACAGCTCTGCTCATCAATTATAAACTCAAAATTTTATTATTCCTTTTAAGAATATTAAAAATAAAATTAAAAAAAAATATTTTCTTTTGAATAATTAAAATCACACCCTTAAAATAATTTTTTATATTTTTTATTATAGACAGCAGTTCAAATGACGAAGACGATCAAATGGAAGAAGGAGGGAATTGCAGCACATTTGATAGTGGGACTGGTGACAGTTCTAAAAATAATAGCAAAAAAAGTCGTCGCGACAAAAAATTAAAGGAAGAAAAAACAAAAATTGGCGATGATGGCGGGAAAGTAGGAAGAAAAAACGGAGAGGAAGAAAAAGAAGAAGATCAAATTGATGGCAAAATATTAACAAAAAATGTTTTATTAAATGGTATGAAAATTTTTTAAAATTATTTTTACCACAACATTTAAAATTATTTTTCTTTTTAAGAAGAATCGTCGTTAACTCAACAAAAATATAATTTAATAGAAGAAACATCAGGATATATTTCTATGCTTCAAATACAAAATAATGTGAGTTTTGGAATTTGGAGGCTAAAAATTAAGGATGTTGGAGACCTTGTTAATTTATATAAAGGAGGGAGTCTGAGGGCATTGCGCCGCCATTTGCAATGATTAGCCGGTCACCAACTATTAAAAACTATACCTTATGATTTGAACAAAGAAAATTTTTTTTTATTTTTTGATTTTTTTAGAATTATGAACCAAAACCGGGACCTAGTCAACAACAACAACAAATATTAGATGAACCAAAAAATCATTTATCTTCTCCAATTTCATCAAAAAATAAACAAAAATTGTCAAAAAAGGAACAAAATAATTTGTCATCAAAAAATTCCCCACTTCCTCCACTTCCAAAAAATTTGACAGAATTTTCTGAAAAAATAGATAATCAACAACATCATCATTTACCTTTCCTTAGAAGAAGAAATTTTAATAATAATGCAAGTAACGGAAGAGGAAAAGAAAATAATAACAATAATAAATTACAACATAAACCTTCACAAATTGCTAATCGGACTTCTGTAAAAAATTTTTTTTAATTAAAAAATTAGGTAATATTGGAAGTGTCATACGGGAATCGACATCGTTATCTCGAAAAGTAATTATTTTCGATGACTGAGATTTTTTCTCGAGGTACCGTTAAGTCTGATTTTTTAAGTCTATTTAAAAATTGCGAACAACTATGGTTTAATAAGTTTATTGGGTTTACTCCGCAAATACTAGAAATCAGGGAATATGCCAACAAATAAATTCCTAATTATGGGAATCTTGTGCGTGCATGATCATGTCCATTATCATGATTTTTTGGAAACGAGAATTACTGCCTAAAAACGGAGGGAATTTTTTGGGTTCTCCTATTACATACAAACCCTTTTAATTAAACCAAAAAAAAATTTTTTTTATTAATTTAATTATTTTAAATTTCCTTTTTTGACAGGTTTTACTTTTGGAAGATCGCCCCTTACCTCAATTACCATCACAACTCTGTTCAACAAATTCAGATGATGATGAAATTGAGGATGAAAAACAAGAAGAATTAGAAGAAGATTTGGTATTAGAACCAGAACCTCCAGTTTATGTAAATTCCACAAATGATTCTGGATTAGGAGGCTGTTCTTCAAATGCTCCAAAAGATTATGCAAATACTTCGAAAACTCGTAAATTTTTTTTAAAAATATTTTTGGAAATTTTTTTAAAAAATATTTTGGAAATTTTTGAACCCGGGAATAATTTATCTTTGAAAAATCCACAAAAAATTTGCATAGAAACTAGAGTTTTTACGACCGGTTTTTTTAGCCTGTGTTGCACTTTATAACATTTGAACTGCTACAGGCGAAGACTAACCTTTCACTAACAACTCTCTACTAGGTTATTGGCGACCCTTTAACTATTCAAAAAAAAATTTTTTTTTATTAAAAATACATAACCTTTAATATTTTTTAAATTTTCAGCAGTAAAAACAACTAGAATATCTGAAAAAATTCAGCAAGTTTTACATTCTCTTCAGGTAGCTTTTTTTTTAATTTTAATATTATTTAATTTTATTGGGTCAGCGACCGGTATTGTTTTCAATTTTTCCCAAAAAAATTTTTTTGATTTTTAAAAAATTCTTTTATGGAATTTTGCTAATTTTTATAGCTATATACTTTTTAAATTCTTTTAAAAAAGTTCTCCGTCAATAAAAAATTTTTTTATTTACCCATTTAAAAAATAACACATCAGTCAGGTGTTCATTAAATTTCGGGAGAAGGGCGCCCCCTCGGTTGATATTTTTACTTTTAAATTTGTGTACTATTTTTTAAAAAAACGTAGGTAATTGAAAAAAATACTTTTTTATTTTTTTTTATTTTTTACTTTGAAAAGGAATTTTTTAGTTTAATTTTTTAATTTTTTAATTATTTTTATAATTTTCTTTTGTCCTTTTTTTTTAATTTTTTCAAAAAATTTTCCTTTCATCTTCACGCATTTTTTCTTTTATTTTTGCATCACTATACATACTACTCATTTCCTCTTCTAATTTTTCTTTCTGATTTATTAAACACTTTGTTGTGGTTGTTGTAAACTCATAAATCTCCTCTCTCTTTTTTTTTTAATTTTATTTTTCAACCACACCACATTCCACGCTTTCTCTCTTCTAGGATTGATAGAGAAATTGCTGGCTTTCAAAAAAATTTTTTACAATTTTTTTTATTTCACAGCAAGATATAATTTCTAGTAAAGGAAAGCTGCTCATGCATAATTTATGGAAATTAAATAAAAGATTTTTTTAATTATTTGTTTGCATTTTTGCTTATCTTGTTATTATTCCAAAAGCGTAATACTACTACATATTTTATTTTTTTAAAGTTTGTTTTCTATGTTTGAATATTTTCTAAACATTGTTTATTTCTTATTCTTTAGGTTTACTTCTTCCCAAACAACTATACTAACAATAAACATGTTTTTCCCAACTTGTTTTTGAATGTTTCTAATATTTAAACTTGTTGCAAACATGTTTGATTGTCTATTTTGTTTTTATTTTAAGCATGTTTTGGGTCTTTTTCTTGTTTTATCTCGTGTCAATCCTTTCTCTGTTGAATCTTTCCTTCTAATTGTCATTTGAAAATTTAACTAAAAATTTTATATATTTTTGTGGTCACATTTCCTCTCCTCCTGACACTAAAATTTATATTTTTGCACAGCTGTTGTGTCTTCTTCTAATTTTTATGTAGATTTGCGCCATGTGCATATTTATATATCCCTCGTATTTTTTTGTTTTTAAAGGCCAAAAGCAACAGCTTTGTCAACAACAAACATATAAATAAATCTAAATATTTAAATTTGCATTTTTAACATTTTTCCAACTTTTCTTCTTCCTCGTTAAATAAGGAAATTATTGTCTTGTTTGTTGTTGTTGTTGCAAAAATAAGGAAATTTAATTTAAATTTTCTACAAAAATCTTTTTTTACAAATATTCTATTTTTACAAAGAAAATTTTTTTTATTTTTCCATTAGCAAATTTTCTGAATAATTTTTTTATGTTAATATTTTTTTCTGACAATTTTATTTTTGTAGGTTATTTAATTTTATTTATCTTATTTTTGTAGGTTATTTTTAGGAGATTTATTTTTTTCAAGTTTAGCTGGATATTAGAGATCCCATACTAACAATGTCATACAAGAAATGTGCGAGATATCTCGATAATTTTTTTTGTCCCGGTTCAATCTCTACTAGATACTTATATAAAAATAATAGAAATTTGACCTTTCAAAAAATTTTTTTTCTGGCTAGCTTATACATATATTTATTTTTGGATTAGGGGGGAGGTGTCTGTAAGGAGATTAATTTTTTATTTAAAAATTTTTTTATTTTTTCACACTTCTCTACAATTTCTTTATAGCTTAGGTATATTAATCTCTTTAATTTTCCTTTTATTTTTTACCTATTAAGAGTTTTATATTAAACGGCTGTTGCTACATTTTTTTATATGCTTCTTCTAAAGAGAGAAAGTCTTTTTTGCTTAATATAAATTTTTTTTGTTTTCCAGGATTTTTTGAAAAATATTTTTTAGATAAAAAATTTTGAAATCTGATAATTTTTAGGCTATCAAAAGAATTTTTATTTAAAATATTTTCTTCCTAAATTTTACTTTTTGTGTTTTGAATGGCATTTTTATATATCATTCACCAGCTTCTCTCAAATTTTCTTCAGAATTTTTTTCAAATTTTAAAAATTAATTTAAATTTTAAACTGTTTTTTCTCATTAATGCCTCTTAATTTTTGTTTAATTTTTTAAATATTTATTATATTTTAATTTTGAACTAACTTTTTTTTACTCTATTTCAAATTTTTGACCACATTTTTCTGACCACTTGTTTATCATTTTATTATTATTTTTACAGCGTTTATAAATTATTAATATTTGATCATCTTTCTAACTCATCGTCAAAATAAATAATAATGTATGTTTTAATGGAACATTCGGGTCGGCTTCACTCACCTCCACCCGATCGTCGTCATCATCATCATCCTAAAGCTGTTTTACGTGCTCGGGCACATAAACATCAATCGCCTCCTCCTTTAGAAGGGCAACAACAGCAGCAACAAAAGTCTCCTCTTAAAAATGTTAAATGTCAATCATTAGATAATGAAGTATTAAAAGAAAGGGAGGTGGAAGAAGATATTAGCAAGTTTAAACAATTTGTTTCTAAAATAGCAGAAGAAAATAAAAAACAACAACAAAAACATTTGTTGAATGAAAGAAAATTGTCAACAGCAAAACATCAACAACAAAACAATCCAACTTGTTTTGCAACAACATCAAAACATTTAAATAAACATGCTCAACAAAACAATATTCCAACTTGTTTTGCTTCAAGTTTTGCTTCAAGTTTAAATAATGCTAATAATCCCAATGGTTATTCCCAACTTCCACCACCTATTAGATATCGCTTCCGTCCTCACCTTTTAGCAAAAGAAGAAAAACATCCTCCATATCAATGGAAAGAAAATAATTTTATTAATAATTTGAATAATCAAAATATGCTTTCAAATAATAATTCTCAACAATTCTTCATCCCTCGCTCAACACAGTTGATAAATCGACAAGTTATGCTTCACGGCAACAATAAAGTTGGACCAATTAATGAAGTTTATGAAGAAGTGAAACAATTAAAAAGTGATGGAAAAGTCGAGAAAAATGAGGAGAGGTTGAAGCAAAATAAAGAAGATTCGAAGATAGAAGCAAAGAAATTGAAGCAGGAAACTAAAATATTGAAGGAATTGAAATTGAAGCAAGAAAAGGATGTGAAGCAAAATATAAAGCAAGATAAGAATTTGAAGCAACATGGGAAGATAGAAAAAGATGATAAATTAAATTTGAAGCAGAAGGAGTTGAAACAAAAAACGAAGCAAGAGGAACAATTAAAGCAAAATATGCAGCAGGATATAGGAATGAAGCAAAATAATGTAAAGAAAGGAGTTGAGATAGTGGAAGATTTGAAGAAAGGGAAGCAGAAGCTTGATGAGGAGAAATTGAAGCAGTACTTGAAGCAAGAAACCAAGCAGGAAATGAAGCAAAATTTTAATCAAGAAACGAAGAAAGAAGTAAACATGAAGCAAGAAATAGACCAAGATAAAGATACCAGCAACATAGCAACAAGAAACAACAAAAGAAGCGTCTTTCAATCCAAACAAATCATCAAAATTCTTTACGTAGAAGTTTATCACAGTCTCGATGCTGTTCATCTTCAATAACTTCAAATAATCAACAACAACAAAAAGCTGATAATTTTTTAAAATTTATGAGTAGATCGAAAACATCAACAAATTTAGCAACAAATTTGGCATCATCAAATCGAAGTAGAGAATCAAGCATATCTTCACTTTCTTGGCATCGTTTAATTCGTGGAAAATCCCCAAAAAATTGCATAAACAACAACAACAATTCTTCCTATTATTATTCACCGAAAATTTTAAATAAAATTAAAAATAAAAATAATTTTGATGCTTTTTTAAATATTTTTAATGCTACAGAAAATTTAAAATTTGTAGAAAAATGTTGGGAAAGAAAAAATAATTTTTCTTCTTCAAATAATCAAAAATTAGAAGAAAATTCATTTTTACGAGTTCAACGTGAATTAAAATGTATAGAAGAACGGAGAGCTTTAACTTTGGGTAGACGAAAGGGATACCGAAAAACTATTTGTGTCGCTGACCTAATTGGTGTTGAAAATTTGTTGTTAAATAAAAAATTGTTAAAAGAACAAGAACAACAAAATAATAATGAAAATGTTGATTATTTATTATTACAGAAACCAAAACAAAGGGAATTGGAGGAATATTATAATGATGATGATGCTGAATTGGAAGGTTTGTAAGAAAATTTTTTTTAATAATAATCCTACAAATAATGTTGGTTGTTGCTGGGAATTCCTCGGATACTCGGACAGATAATTTAATCGAAAATTTTCTGATACCTAACCTTTTTTTGGTTCCGTAACTGCCTTCCCCATATCTTCCCCATACCTGAAACTGCAACTTTTTGTTTATATTCCAGCAAGTCTTTTTTTCTCAAAATTATTAGGTATATTTTTAGGAGGGAATTCTAATTCCTCACCTTTTTTGCATCTCAAAAACTCCTGGTTGGAAAAACTAAAAGTATGTGACTTACGAAATAGATTTGAGGGATTAGGAATATAACTTAAAAGAACAAAATCCTCCTCAATCCAGCAGACCTAATTTTTTTCCTTTTTTTAGTTATGGCAAACATTGTAGACGCAAATGCCCCTCGTCCTTCAGGTCAATTAATTTCACCTTGTAGGGCTGATTTTCCTGGATGTGCAACTCCCCCTCCGTTGCCTCGTTCAATTGAAACTGCACCTCATAAATGGGCAAATACACAACCAAAAGCAATAGCTGCTGTACAATTAGATGCAAATAATAATTCTTCAAAACCTTCAAACAATTTAACTTATGGTAAATAAATAATTATTAATATGGGGAGGGTTGGCGGATCTGGATCCGATAAAATAACGGATACTCGGGGATTTCCCATGATCCGCTAACCCTAATTATGAGAGGCTTAAGTACTTGGAATGGGGTTTATTCAACTTCCGTCTAATACCAACCTAAAGAGATTAACAGCTCTGGAGATCAAGATCAATTTTTTTGTTAGCCATTAGTCAGGTTTGTCTCTAGGATGGGAAAACTTATATTCTATCAACATTAATTAATTAAAAAAAATTTTCTTCTTTAGCTAAACTTCTTAGCCGTGCCGTTAAAATAGCTTATACTTTACTAAATAAAACGGTTGTCATTCCTTCGACTTCTGGCTCTGGTGGAAAAGAACGTGTCCATTTATGTTTACCAGGAGATCGCGTAGCTTTGGTTTATCCAAATAATGAAGCTCCAGCATTTCTTTGTGCCTTTTATGGTTGTCTGTTGGCCGGTGTTGTTCCTGTACCTATTGAAGTACCAACAGCTAAACGGAGCGATACTGCTGGAATTCAACAATTTGGGTTTTTGCTGGGAAGTTGTGGTTTGTAAAAAATTTATTTTTATCTTGTAAAAGCGGACAACCCAACAAGAGTTAACTGCGGGGTTCGCGGTGGACTATTCCATCAAAGTATAGTAATTTACCCTATTTTCTCTATTTGAATGCCTTCCAAAGCGAAAGAAAATAGACCACAGCAACAAGGCATGACCTACTTGTCCTGCTTTTGCTTGCAAATATTTGACCGCAAATTTTAACTTTTCTTCTATCCCCTCTAGGTGTTCGTGTAGCTTTAACAACAGAACGTTGTTTAAAAGGATTGCCTCGATCATCAAATCAACAAAATAATAACAACAATACCTCTCAAAACTTTTTGCCTTCTTCACCTTCTAGTAGTGCAAATTCTACTACACTTTCCCCAACTTCCATCCAACGTGATCCTAGTCAATCACCAGCACCAAATCGACAACAACAAAATTTGGGAGATTTGGCTGATTTTAAGGTGTTTTTTAAATTTTTTGGAAAATTGTTTTTTTCTGTTTTTAGTGCTGGCCAAGACTTCATTGGGTAGTTTCTGAACATTTACCTAAACCAGCAAGAGAATGGACATTGCCTTCATTAATGTTTGTTTAGTTCTAATTATTTTTTGGTAGGCTGAAAATCCGCAAAGAATTTGTCCACAAAAACTTCCCCTCCTTTCCTTAAAGTACTTACTCATTTTTTCTATAGAGCAGATGAATCTATCGCTTATATAGAATATAGTACAGACCGGGAAGGTTCTGTTCGTGGTGTTCAAGTTTCTCGTCAATCAATGTTAGCCCATGCAAGATCCCTTTGTTTGGCTTTAAATTACAAAGAAGGACAAACATTAATTTGTGTTTTGGATTTTAAAAGAGAAGCTGGACTTTGGCATTCTTGTATAGCTGCAATATATGCTGGGATGCGTGTTATATTTGTTCCATATTCTTTGTTGAAAATTAATCCAACATGTTGGCTTTTACAAGCAACTCAACAAGTTTGTTTTAAAAAAATTTTTTTGGAGCGCGCCATGATAAAAAAATACGCCGAAATACCAAACACCTCAAAACGGCCAAAATATCGAAAAATAAAATGTCTAATTGGCGGCTAGAAAATATCATTCGAAATTTTGACATGTTTTTTGGAGATTGGTATTTCGGCGTTTGGTATGATGGCATTATATTAATAATTTAAATCGAATCTTAATTGAATTTTTTCATTAGTCTGCTCAATTTGCTTTAGTCAAATCTCGTGATTTACATTGGTCTTTATTAGCAATTCGTGATCATTCTCAATTACAACTTGGCTCTCTAGAACGGATTTTGGTTTATTTTTTTAATTAAATTTTGAGACCCTTTAAAGAATTTATATAAAAATGTCCTCAAAAATTTTTCTTTATTTTCTCTTGTTCTTAAAAAAATTTTTTTCAAGGTCAGTGATAGTGCCAATCCTTGGGCTCTTTCCTCTTGTGATCAATTTTGTGCTGTTTTCTCAAAGCGCGGTCTATCCCCAACAGCAATATGTCCATGTGCGGGCTCCTCTGAAGCTGGTACTGTTGCTTTAAGACAGCCATTTAGACAACAAGAGAATGAACAACAAAATAATGAAAATATTAATAATAACGAGCAACAACCAAAATGGGGAAGTGGTAGAGGAACTCTTTCAATGTTGGCACTTAGCCATTGTGTTGTTCGTCTAGAGCCAGAAAATTCAATTAATTCTTTGGCAATACAGGTTTAAAAATTAATTTTTAAATTTAATAATTTTGTGACAAAATTTTTGGACTTATTTTTATTGAAAAATAAAATTTTACGCAACTTTCCTTTTATAAATTAAAATAAAATAATATTTTCTTTTAAAAGGATACAGGTCAAGTAATTCCTGGAGGTATGGCTGTTGTTGTAAAATTAAATGGCCCTCCAAACTTATGCCGTTCTGATGAAATCGGAGAAATTTGTTTACATTCAACATCAACTTCAAATGGTTTTTATGGGTTAAAAGGACTTTCTTCAAAAATATTTGATGTTTTACCTTTGGGAATAGACGATAAACCTATTGGACCTTTACGTTATGTACGTTCTGGATTAATTGGTTTTTTGGGTCCAAATGGAATGATTTTTGCTGTTGGTGCTAAACAATCATTGTTATATGTTTCTGGAAGAATACATAATTCTGATGATGTAAGGAAATTTTTTTTGAATTTTTTAAAGGTTATTTTTTTTATAGATAATAGCAACTGTACTTGCAGTTGAACCACAAAAATTTATTTATAGAGGTTTTTTAAATATTAAAAAAATTTTTTTAATTCGTCCATTAAAGGTAGAATTGCTGTGTTCAGTATTCGAGTACTTCGAGATGAACGTATTTGTATTGTAGCTGAACAAAGACCTGAAGTAAATGAAGAAGATGCTTTTCCGTGGATGGTATTAACTTACATTAGATCATTTTTTTTATAAAAAAAGGTTCTTTTCCTCGCTTGATGACAAAAATTTGCATTTTTGTCATCAAGTCTTATACTATTTATCAGGGTTATGTCGGTTCGCCTTTCGTATTTTGCTTTTTAAAATCAGTCTGGGCACGCTCTCCTGCTGTTTGTTCTATCCAAAGTGGATTATTTACGAAAAAATAAGAGAATAAATAGAATATAAAATTGGTGGAGGGCCTAAAATTCCCTAAAAACCTCACTCAGCAAAAAATTCTACTTGCGGATACCTTTGGAAACCTTTGGGGATAACAAACTTTATAAAATTCAAAAAAAATTTTCAAAGGTTCGAGTTCTTCAAGCAATAGATTCTGTTCATAACCAACTTGGTATTTATTGTATTTGTTTAGTTCTTCCAAATCAATTACCAAAGGTTTTTTATTTAAAATAAATTTTTCTTAAAAATTTTAAAGACTCCTCTCGGTGGAATTCATGTTACTGAAACTAGACAACGATTTATTGATGCTTGTTTACATCCTACAACTTTATTAATGTGTCCTCAACATTGCGTATTAAATCTTCCAAGGCCTAGGTAATAAATTATTTCTTTACTTTGCTCCAAAATTCCACAATATTCATTAGCAAATATAAAAGCTATTTGCTGACAAAACTTAAGGACTTTTGAAAACATTAGGCAAAAAGCAATTCTTGGTTCACAAAAAAGTATTTTTCTGAAAATGATTAGTCTCTAACACTCAATTAAAAATACTATACAAAATTTTATATATTTAGAGAACCACCTGCTGATGTTGGTCCTGCCGCTATGTTTGTAGGGAATATTGTGCAGGGTGTAAGAATAGCTGGAGCACAAGGAATGGAATTGCCTTCACCCATAACCGAAGAGGAACAATGTTGTCATCTTATTGATATTTTAAAACAACGAACAAAGAATACTCCTGATCATGTGCTATATTCACTTTTGAATTCACGTGGAATTGAAGTTTGTATTTTTAAAATATTTTATCCTATTTTTTGGACATGAACGATCATTAAGTATATATTAGAGAATGACACCAGAATTAGATACATTTTTTAACTGTTGCCATTTCGATGGCTTTTGAGTTTAGGAGGTTTTCTATGTCATTTCCTCCCCTCCAATTTGGCATTTTGACAGCTTTTTGGAGGTTTGGCCTTTCGTTGGAGGTTTGGCATACCAGAAATGGAGATACTGTCTCGATGGGCTATATCGATGGCTTTTGACCTCCTAAACTCAAAGCCATCGAAATGCTATTTAAAGTACCCCCTCAATTTACTATAAGATTTATCACCTATACAGAGTATTTTTTGTAGTCAGTTCCTTTTGTTTTTATAAATTTACTCTTCTAAAAAATATTTTTTATAGACAGAATCTTTAACTTGTGCTCAACTTTTAAAAAGGGCAGAACGTGTTGGTGCTTTATTACTTGAAAAAGGAAGTTTGGCAAGTGGTGATCATGTTGCTATTATTTTCCCTCCAGGAATTGATTTGATAGCGGTTTATTTTTTATATAATTATCAAGTATTTTAATTTATTTTAAGGCAGTTTTTGGTTGTTTTTGTGCTTCACTTGTGCCTGTCTGTATTAGACCACCTTCTGCTCAAAATTTACAAACTTCTATGCTTACTATAAGGTTTTGAATTTTTGATTTTTAGAAAATAATTAAGGAAGAGTAATCAAGCAAAAAGGGGGGCTACTTTTACCTACCAGACAGGAATCGAACCTGCGATCTTTTCTAGTAGTTACTGCCCCACGTTCAATTGTTAAATTGAATGGCTACCTGATCAATAAAGCTGCTTTCGCTTTTATGAAAGCCTAACCCCTCGCCTTGACGTGTTAACTCCTAACCAACTTCTTGGCTAGACATTTCAAGACGGGCATTCACTGTGTCTTTGATTAGTACCTTGTCCCGGTATGTCCGTCTAATTATGCCTCCCCCACCACCTTTTTCCTTGTAAACTAGTTTATTTCAAAAAAATCTTTTATCTATTTAGAATGATTGTACAAGTTAGTAAAGCTGTTGCAATTCTTTCTAATGGATTAATAATTAAATTATTAAAAAGTAGAGAATGCCCTCCTCCTCCAAATAATCATCAAAGAAGACGACAATCACAACAACCATCAACACAATTCCAAGCTTCTTCTTCTTCTTCTTGGCCAATAATTTTTGATATTGATGATGCCCCTTCTTTATCTTTTGCAAGAAACAAATTGTTAAATAAAAGAAAATTGTCTGCAGAAAGAATTGAAGAAGAAAGATCAGCGACAGCAGCAACATCTACATGTTATTTGGTATTTGTTTTTTTATATTAAAAATTTTTTTGGGGGTTTTCTGGCAAAATTTCTGAATTTTTCTAGTTTTGTGGTATGCCCCCAGTAAATACCAAACCAGAGATGTCACGGGTTATTTCAATACCCAGACTTTTTTTTGACTCGAAACATTATTAGTAAACTTTCCTTAACCCGAGCTGACTTATTTCCCTCACTTTTTTCCTTCTTAATCCCCTTAACTGACCCAACTCAAAACCAGAGACTCAATTTTTTCTCAATCCGTGTTATTCCTGTGCCTGTCGAAATACCAAAAATGTGAAAAGGCCGCAGAAACACAAATTGTTAAATTATTTTCCAATATAAGGACATCCCTTTGTTTTCTCTGATTCTTTTTCTTGATTTTATTTTTTTATTTTTAAAAAGGATTTTGTTGTCAGCACAACAGGGCAACTTTCTGGTGTACAAATGACTGTTTTAGCAGTAGCAAATCAATGTAGAAGTCTTAAATTGGCTTGTGAACTTTACCCTTCAAGAAATGTTACATTGTGTCTTGATCCTTGTTCAGGCGGTCTTTCATTTACTCTTTGGTGTCTTTCAAGGTTTTTTAAATATTTTTTTAATTTAGAAATTTAAAAAATTTCTTTTTGATTTTATTGAGTATAACGGAAATAATTAATTTTATCCCATTTATTCATTCAATCGTATAAGCATAATAATGTTTTGGGATGTAAGTGGTTGTGGTGTAGTGGTATAGTTCTTGAATTGCCCTGTTTTTCTGCTAGGTTCTATTCCCTTGATGGTACTTCTTCTTCTTCGAGTTTATTCTTTTAATTTTTCACTTTAAAAATTTTTTTTAAAAAATTGTCTTAAAAAAATTTTTTCCCTATTTTTTAGTGTTTATTCCGGTCATCAATCAACACTTATTCCACCACAAGAAATGGAACAAAATCCTTTTTGTTGGTTACAAGCTTTAACACAGAGAAGAACACGTGATACATTTTGTTCACCAAATGTTTGTTTGATTTTATTTTTTTAAAAATTTCTATAAAAAATTTTTTTAGATGGTAGAATTATGTTGCTCAGAACTTGCGCCACAACTTTGTCAACTTTTAGAAAAAGGAATTAATTTATCCAGGTTTTTATTTTATTTAAATTTTTATTTTTGATAAAATAGCGCTGGTGGTGTAGCGTTAGAGTTACCAACTGCTTCCCCATAAATTCCTATGGGTTCGATTCCCACCAGGAAAATTTTTCTATATTTATTGTAATTTCCATTGTTTAATTACCTCCTTTCTTCCCTTAATTGTATACGCATAAATTATTTTTGTACCAAAAGCAGTGATGGTGTAGTGGTTAGGGTTCTCGACCATGACTATTTGTGACAGGGTTCGATTCCCCTCCGGGAAAATTTTTTCTTTTTTCATTTAAAAAATTATTTTTTGAAAATTTGGCTTTAAAATTTTTTTCTAATATTTTTAAAGTCTTCGTAATTGTATAATTATTGCTGAAGAACGTCCACGTGTTTCTTTGTGCAATGCATTTGTTAAATTATTTGCACCATTGGGTTTATCATCTAGATCAGTTAGTACAGCTTTTGGTTGTCGTGTAAATCCAGCAATTTGTATGCAAAGTGCTTCATGTCCAGACCCAACAACAGTTTATGTTGATGCTAGAGCTTTAAGAAATGATAGAGTAACTTTGGTTGAAAAAGGTGCTCCACACAGTATTTGTTTAATGGAAAGTGGAAAGGTTTTTATTTTTTAAGTTTTTTATTACTTTTGGGATACTTATTGTTAGGAACTATTTCGAGTTATTTTATATAAATCACCTCTCATATGGTCAGGGGTTCCTTCCCTTGGTTTCCCATGTGGAAAAAATTTGAAAAAATTATCTTATGTGTCCGCCATTTACTTTTAGGTCCTGCCTTGTTTTCTTTCATTTTTTAAATTAATTCTCTTTTTTTTCAGCTTCTACCTGGCGTTAAAGTTGCTATTGCCAATCCAAAAACACGTGGTCAATGTGCAGATACACATTTGGGCGAGGTTTATTTTTATTTTTAAAAATTTTTCTAAAATTTCTTTTAAAAAAGATTTGGGTATCCAGTGGACATAATGCAAATGGATTTACTTGTCTTTCTGGCGAATTGCAACAAACTGACCATTTCAATGCTCGTTTAACTACCGGTGATACAAAAACATTATGGGCGCGAACTGGTTATTTGGGATTTTTGAGGCAAACAAAGGCCATTACTGCACATGGAGGTTTTTTTTTTAAATTTTTTATAGGGAAATCAGGGATGGGCAGGGCTACTCGAAATATGGACATTTTTGAAACCCTGTAATCAGAACCCCATCCGAGGAATTCTCTAACCGTGACCCGTCTTTTTCCCTCTCAATTCCTTTAAACTGATCCGACCCGAAATCCGATTCTTTTTTCAATCCGGAATCAGAAATACGATCACAAACCCGACCAGACTTTTTTCCCTCATCCCGACACCTATCTTTGATAGAAAATTTCTATAAAATAATTTTTTTCCTTTAAAAAGAATTACACGATGCATTATTTGTTGTTGGCGCTTTAGATGAAACAATATTATTGCGTGGAATGAGATATCATCCTGTTGATATTGAATTGTGTGTATGTAAAGCTAATCGTCAAATATGTGAAAGGTTTTTTTTTAAATTAAAGAAAATTTTTTTCTGGAAATTATATTAGGTGATTGTTTATAATAGGACTAGTACTTTAAATTAGTTTCTGATAAGCGAAACTCTAGCTCATTTAAAACAACCACCACTCCGTAGGAATCCTCTATAGCATTGTTTTAAAGTTTTTCTTATCGGATACCTTAAAATATAGTTCAATTCTGCTAACTTGTATCATATTATAGAATCGTCCTGAATCCCAAAATTATAGACAAAATTATAGTAAAATAGTTTCCCATGCATGGGCATCTTCTATTACCTTCCAAGTAGGCTTCCAAAAATTAGGGAAAATACGGGCATTATTTTTCTTTAGCATTTTATAATTTCCAAATCAACCTCAAACTTAAAAAAACAATTTTTTTTAACAGTGCCTCCTTCCTTTGGACAAATTTACTCGTTATTGCCGCAGAAACAACATCTCCAGAATCAGATGCTTTAGATTTAATTCCATCAATAACTTCAGCATTATTAGAAGAACAACATTTAATTGCAGGAATTGTTGTATTATTAGACCCTGGAACTATTCCAATTAACAGTAGAGGAGAAAAACAAAGAGCACATTTGAGGGAATTATTTATGCGTGATCAATTAGATCCTATTTATGTGGCTTATAACCTTTGAATCTTTTTTTAATAATTTTATAATATTATAATTTAATTTAAGAATAAAAAAATTGTAAATTTACATTTTTCGGTTCCTGTATATTGTATTGAGAATGTTACCCCCAGACTTGAGAGCTTTCGAAAATATAAATTTTTCCGTAATATTTTATCACAAAGAGTTATGCCAAAAATCCCCATGTTGTCGCGAGACTTAAACGACCCCTTAACTTTTATGAGGCAAAAAATCGACCTCAAATTAGAGAAAAATTAAATGAAAAATAGTTAGCGAGCAAAATAAATACGGTGTTTGCGGTCAGTTCAGTGCTGAATGTTGAGAGCGTGCTGGTTACTGTAACTGAATTAAAAAACAAATAAATAGAATAAACTTTAAAATCATAATTAGAAAATAAGAATAGATGAATAAGAAGAGAATAAATCTTTTAATAAATATATTATATTTTTTAATCCCGCGGATTAATCCCGCGGGATTCTGTCCCGTAAAAAATTTTGAAAAAATCCCGTTACGGCATCCCGTGAATGCGATTTTGCTAACACTAATAAATACTTTAGTTTTCTATTTTATGCAATTTTACTATTCAGGCTTGATAATCATCCAAAAAAAATTTTGGTTTAACCAGAAAAAATTTCAGCAAAAGAAAGATTCACTTTTTGGGAAATTAGAATTTCATTCGATTTAAAAATTTGCAAAAATTTGGTGTAATGTATTTTGCGCCAAATAAATGACAGTTTATCCCAAACCGGTACACCTCAATTGAGTCCCGGCACGATTGAGTCCGCACGATTGAGTCCCCCTTGTACTATATACCAATTGAGTCCCCGTGAATTTAATTATATTAAAAAGGATTAAGAGGGATATCTGGGGATTTGGAGGGATTAAAGTTAACACCAGGGGACTTGTATGCGACATTGAGGGATCAAGCTGGATATCGGTGACTATTAAGGGATATAAGTAGATTTAAGCGATTAAGGAGGATGTAGGTGGATTAAGGTAGATATCAATAAATTTGGAGAGATTAAGATGGATATTGTGGATTTGGGGATTAGGAGGGATATCGAAAGATTTTTTGAGCTCATTCGAAAGAACTCGACGAACTGAGTTGAATGACACCAAAATCAGCTCGATTGAATGATATTGAACAGAATTATGATCAACTGAATCTTTGCTGGAAAACTGATTTTGTGCTGCTACGAAGGGTATGTGGGGTCAGTAGGGGTGCACAGGTGGTCTGCCTGGCATTTATACTTTAAAAATTAGAAATTTTGGAATAATCCTGCATGCAGGATTATGCATGCAGGATATGGAATTTTTAAAATTAAATCCACGGGGACTCAATTGAGGTATATACAAGGGGGACTCAATCGCGCGGACTCAATCGTGCCGGGACTCAATCGTGCGGTTATTATTAGGAGAAAGGTTGAGGACGGTTGAGTGCAATGAGGAATTTCTTAAAAATCTTATATTCCCAAAAAATCGATAAAGAACGATAAAATCAATATCAGACGATAGTATTTTTAAAATAATCCTTAAATATTTATATTTTCAAAAAATGAATAATTATTTTTTAAACGGTACTTCAAGAAAATCGGTTTTAACTTTAACCTTTTCGCTCTCAAAATGAGCACCGAACTGGGCATAATCACTAACATTTATTTTTATCTCAAACTACACTATTTCTTTCGTACAATTTCTCTAACAGGAAATCTTCGAAGCAGTTCAACTGAGTCCCGGCCCTATAACTTAGCAAGGAATGGTCACTTTTTCATGTTCTTGGTATCATTGGATAGAGAATCAAAATCTCTATAACATATCAAAAAATTAGAATTTTTGACCGATTGATAAAACAGCTATGATTTAATAACTTTTTCAAAAAAATATGATTTTTAAGCACTTTTTCGATCATAACTTTTCTACCAGTCTGCCAGGAATTTTGATTTTTTGGTATATTGTAGCCCATTTAATGCCTTATCCAATGGTACCAAGTGTAACAAAAAGTTCAACTGAGTAACCACGACCTAACCACGAACACCCTTCATAAGTTATAGGGTCCGGGACTCAATTGAAGTGTACCGGGAAATCTTTACTTAAGGTTGTTTATTACGGACGCCTAGGTTAAGTCACTTCAGTTAAGTCCTTACTAAATTACTTTAAGATACAACAAAAACAAAAAATTTTATACAACGAAAATAAACAGAAAAACATGAGCAATTATTTGGTAAAAACGCTCATTTTGATTTTTGATGCTATAAAGAAAACGCAGCTTTGTAAACGCAAATTGTTTTTCAGAATCTTTGAGTTCTGCTTTTGATTCAGAAATATATTTTTTCAATTTATATAAAGAAACATTAAAAGACTAAAAAAATTTTAACAAAAAATTAGCTTAAAAAACCTTATTTGTATAAACTATAAATTCATCCATCTCAGGAATTGGTTGAATACTAAAACCATGAGAGTAAGAAAAGTCAGCAGAACAAAATTCGGCAAAAGGTGTAAGTCGCAATTTGCCTGCCCAAATCTTGAAAGAAGTAAAAAATAAATAAAGGTAAAATTGTGTTTGAAGACCCAGAGGGGTTTGAGGGCTCATATATGGCCCCATAGTTTCTAAATTTTCAGGGGCCTGTACTCGGACCATATACGAGACCGCGGGCTGATTTTGGAGTCATTCGACACGGCTCTTTCAAAGAACATATATATCGACTGTATCAAAGTCTGGGCCCTCAAACATTTTTTACAAAATAAAAAAACCTCTAAAATTGCCATAAGTTTACTGTAAAGCCCAAGTTGAGATGTTGTTGAGTTGCCGTCTTTAAAAAAAAATAAGTCCAAAAATGTTTGAAAAGGGTGTCAAATCTTTAATAGTAGGAAAACTACACTTAAACTTTTACAAAAACCTTGATAAGGAAGGAACCGAACCTTCAACCCCAGAAAAAGGAAAACCAAAAAAATAATCTAACCCTAGAACAACTCTCAATAATTCGTATCTAAATTCATTTTCTACTTTTTGGAAAATAATATAAACCAAAACAACACAAGTTCCAAACCTAAGAAATTTAAAGTAAAATAAAAACCTTTTTCACCGTCTCAGCCAAAATGATTACCAATTCAGCGGCAATAAGACATCTCCAAAATGCCGGAACCATTTTCTGTTCAGCTCCAGAGTCTGCATTGTCTTCAGTATAGCTCTATAATTTTCTTAATTAATAAAAAATAATTAAAAATAAATTGAACGGTTCTGATGTTCATTTCGTAGTTTTGCCAATTCAATCATTGCATCTTGTTGTTTTTCGCTTATGGTTGATGATCATCTAGTGTGTTATGGAAGAGAAACCTCCTTTCAAAAGTGGGAAACAAGGAAAACAAGGAGTCTCACGGTGGGATTGGGTGGGTCAGGATAATTCAACGCCCATGACATTTCGGACAAAACTTGCGACATATAAAAATATAAAACAAACTGTTGTTGAGTTGAAGTTGTTGTTGAATGAAGATGTTGCTGAGTTGAAGTAGTTGGTTGAGTTGATGCTGTTGAGTTGAAGTTGGTTGAGTTGAAGTTGGTTGAGTTGATGCTGTTGAGTTGAAGTTGGTTGAGTTGATGCTGTTGAGTTGATGCTGTTGAGTTGAAGAAGTTGGTTAATGTTGCTGAGTTGGAGATGTTGTTGAGTTGATGCTCCACTTCCACGGCATAAAATTTAGCCAGGAAGAGTCTTGAAACCGCCACGGCATAAAATTTAGCCAGGAAGAGTCTTGAAACCGCCACGGCATAAAATTTAGCCAGGAAGAGTCTTGAAACCGCCACGGCATAAAATTTAGCCAGGAAGAGTCTTGAAACCGCCACGGCATAAAATTTAGCCAGGAAGAGTCTTGAAACCGCCACGGCATAAAATTTAGCCAGGAAGAGTCTTGAAACCGCCACGGCATAAAATTTAGCCAGGAAGTGAATTAACACCGCCACGGCATAAAATTTAGCCAGGAAGAGTCTTGAAACCGCCACGGCATAAAATTTAGCCAGGAAGAGTCTTGAAACCGCCACGGCATAAAATTTAGCCAGGAAGAGTCTTGAAACCGCCACGGCATAAAATTTAGCCAGGAAGAGTCTTGAAACCGCCACGGCATAAAATTTAGCCAGGAAGAGTCTTGAAACCGCCACGGCATAAAATTTAGCCAGGAAGAGTCTTGAAACCGCCACGGCATAAAATTTAGCCAGGAAGTGAAGCATGTTGAGAAGATGTTGACGAAGTACTGAAAAACATTATTTAAAAGGACTGTAGGTTTAAATAAGTGGCAAGTTTTGTCCGAAATTACTCCCATCCCCAAACGTTAGGATCCCTCAACGTTTTGTCCGAATTAACCCATTTGCTCCACTTCAACATCTTCAGACAAGTCAGAACATGAATCTATATATGTTTTTAAAGGCATGTATAAATCAACTTATAATAATAAATCAACTTCATTTGAAGATTAAGGTAGAAATCTGAAAATTATTTAAAGAAATTAAGAAAATACAGAGGAATTATTGACTAAAAATAAAGTTAAAAAATAATCGATAAAAACACATCAATAATCACTATTCTTAAAAATGATTCATCAACTTCCGTTAGAAAAAACAGCTAGAGTAATAAAAAAGGTGCTTTAGAGTACGAGAATACTTACAGATTTAATGAAGCTTAAGTTGATTTATACATGCCGAACAAGAGTAGAATGTTTAGGTGAAAATTTAAAAGATAATTCTATTGTTAAAAAAACAATATTCAAAAAATGCAAAAATTAAAGCAATTTTATCTGTCAAAACAATATAAAAATTTTAAAACAAAAAAAAATAAATTAAAAATGCACTGGAATTTTATAAAGACTATAAAGACCGGAACGAGATCTCGAACAAAAATGTCGGTTATCGAAATAAAGATTTTTCGAGATATCTCGTACGACCCTCCCAATCCGGTCTCGAACAAAAATCACCTCTCCTACGAACAAATTTTCATTGGAAGCGGAAACAAACCAAAATACAAATATTTTAGGGGTTTGTATAAGTGGAATCTCTCTATGACAACATCCCCAGAGGCCGAATTCTACTTATTAAAAAAAGTGTTGCGGGTAGTGAGGGCCTTGGGTCTAAAAAAATAAATATAAAAAATACTAAAAAAATACAAATTAATAAAAGAATAAATAAAAACTATTTTTCATTCATCAACATCCAATTTATGCCAATATTGCGAATTCTTCCCAGGCTTTTGAATCATCTTTTGCCATTGTCTTCCTCTTTCACCTGTTGCCTCTGTTGAAAGAACAACTCCACCTAATAAAAAAATTTATTTTAAATGCATTCTTGTATAAACAAACCAATACAGTCGTCGTGTCCGTTCATATCTGAAAATTAAAATGGAATTTTAATCTTTAAACAAAAGTATAAAAACAGAGAATTTGATTTTTCGGTTAAACTTAAACAGGAAAACCGCTCTAAAAAACACGATAAATCTCCAGTCAAGATAGACCGGAAAATTTAGATTGGCTGCGGGATCCCCAAAATCTCTCTAAAATAACCCTCTCAACCTGATAAACAAAATATTAACCTTTGGATTTTTCTGTTCATTTTCTTCTTCCTCCACAGATTCATCAATAAAAACTTCTTTTATTGGGTTTGGTGGTTGTTGTTCTTCTGTTCTTCTGTTGTTCTTCTGTTGCTTCCTTCTTGTTTTTTGTGCGCAGTTTCTATAAAAGGAAAAAAATTAATTTAAAGAAAAAATTTTTTAATTAATTTAAAGAAAAACCCCGTTCACTGATAAACCTGACTCCCCATTTATCCGTTGTGTCAGCAAAAGAAAAAAATCAGTGGACAGAGCGAGGGAACATGGACTTTTAAAACCTTGATGCACAATCAACAGATGATCAGGTGCATAACAAATGTATCAGGTCCCAGGATCGAGACTGAGGATCGATGCTTAAGTGGATGGTTTCTTTTGCAAGTTTTAAAAAACCCCCATCCCAAGAATGGACCACAAAAATAATCAAAAGAAACCTGGAGTCATTAGCAACAAGTTCCCAACATTTTTACAAATAGCAGATTGTTCCATCATTAGAGCCAGTGAAGGTGTTTTCAAGCAATTTTTGTTGACATTTGAAGAAGGGGAAGACAAGAATCCTTTACATTGTTGTTTTGATGGAGAAATGAATGATTCATTGAATGGAGGGCGTTGAAATAAAATGTTGTCTATTGAAGAACTTGTTGAAGAATTTTGATGAGATAATTCCTCATCGATTTTTGAATTGTTTGTCTCTAAAAAATTGTTTTTAGAATAAAATAAATAAATAGTGATATACAGTTTTGGACTAGGTCCACAAAAGTGTTTTTCAAAATAGTAAACAAAAAAGTTATTGATAAACGAGAGACGCAAACAAATCAATATAATCTTTTTCTCTATCAAAAGCAAGAAATGAAACTCAAAAACATGTACTAATTAGAGAAGAAAACTATTCTCTCTGAGAGATTATTAGAGTCTTATTTTATATATTTCCTAAAAGAAAGTTAAAGAGAAAACTTAAAAGTACCCAAGCGGAAAAGTTCGCCAGAAAAGTGGCGGGCAAAAATGGCGGGCTTTTTACTTTTTGTAAATTTCAAAATGTAAACTCGATCAGACACTGATTATGTGTACTAATTAGAGAAAAAATTTAAAACACAATAAAGAGAAGACTAAAAAACAAAAACTGGCGGGCTTTTCTCCGACAGAATAGTATTCTTTTTGTAAATTGCAAAATGTAAATTTCAAAATGGAAACCAACTGAAAATATTCTAGAATCCCAAAACAAAATATTTCAAATAAACAAATTTTAAAATATTTTATGTCGTCATTTTTCATTTCGGTAAATAATGAAAAATGTTAAATTTTGTCATGCGACATTTACATTTTTTAAATTTTGTTGGCCGTTGCGAGAGACAAACTGCCTAAACGAATTTTTTATTGACGATTTTCCAAGATGGTATTAAAATCAAAGTTTAACCCAACCTGCCGCGCTTAATATGCAAAAAATCTTTAATTATTTTCCCTGTCTCTCAAGAGTTAAAAAAAGTTTTTCTTTTAATTTCCCACATTATTTCCCCCCAAATTTTTATTTCCATGAGAAAAAGACGATTTTATTTTTAGATGATTTTTACAAAATTTATTTTTAATTTTGGAATGTTACAACTAATTTATTACTCTCATCATCATTTTTTACAAAATAGCTACTTCCGACAACGTCCATCACCACCCAAAACTTTTAATATACTCCCAACAACTTTATTTTTACTTGAAAGATGACACAACTTTGGTAATTTATGTAAACTCAGGTTTTTTTCTTTTTTTAAATTATTTATGGGCATATTAAAGCCTTTTATTTATACGAGGGATGTCACGGGTTTTCCGAAACTCGGACTTTTTCCGACCCGAAATCCGAAACCTCAAAAATCGGAAAATCCGGAAACCCCGTTTCTTGAGATCCGAAATCCGGCCTGACTTTTTTCTCAACCCTTGACGTCCCTGGTTTATGCCCCGGTGCAGGCCCGTAGCCAGGGGTAGGGGGGGGGGGAATTCCCCCCCCCCCCGAAATGGGAAAAAGGGAAAATTTTGGTGAATTTAACAGAGGCCAAAACCCTGGAGTTGATCGGTCATACCCGAAACCCGGGGTACCGGTTAATAATCGGTAGTGCATATCCCTGGTTTATTAACATCATTTTTTATTTTCTCCCTTTCACCCAAAAACAAAAAAGAAACCGCAACAACCCCTCCAAAAACATTTTATTAAATAATAACTGCTCTTAATTCCGGAAAGTCTCTCTCATTTTTTTATTTTAATAAAAAGTAGGGCAACTCTTTTTTAACGGAAAATGACGAAAAGAAAAAATAAAATGATTATAAAATAATCAAAGCAACTTTAAAAAATAATTTTTTTGTAGTTTAACCTTGTTTTTTTGGTAATAAAAAATAAAATTTTTTTCTTCGTTATTTTCCAGTTTTGTTTAATAACAAGTTAATTTTCATTAATTTTTTAGATTTACATAAATAAATATTTATTCAATTAATTCTTAATTAATTCACAACTAACTACAAAATCATCCAAAAAAACATCAAAAAATCAACGGGAAAATTTAGTTTATGAACATCAACTGATTTGTTGGACTTCTTTGGATTTCCTCAACTCCAGGCAATTAAAAGAGCCCTCAAAATTTGATTAGTTAAGCCTGGTTAAATAACAAAATATGTCGGCAAGTGGAAGTAAATGGAGAAAAGGGCTGGAGGAAGGACAACAACAAAGTTTAATACAGAAGGTTTGCTTCTTTTATTTTTAATGTCTTTTGGGAATTATCCAGTAAGGAAGGGCGTTTTTAGCGGGGCCCTGATATCCGACTATTTTTACGTCCTAAATGTTCGGCATCACAGTCTAAACATGTTTGGCTCAGAATCTTTCTTAAGGGCAAAGTGAAATTTTTATTTAAATAGTTATCCCCAATTATCTCTTCTGCTTCCCGCAAATGTCCCCCTCTCTTCATCTCTCCCTAATTAATCCAAAAGTTTCTTTCTTTCCAATATTTCTTCACTAATCCTTTTAAGTAATCCAAGGTCATAATGCACAGCTTTAAAAGCTCCACATCTCTTTTATCTTTCTTACTTTATTTTCTTTTTATTTTTACTTAAATATTAACCTAAATTTATGTTGAATCAGACCTTGCTTCTTTTTTAATCAAAACCCTTGGCTAAATTCTACAAAAAATTTTTATTTGGTTTCCATCAGGGAATACGAACCCCAGGCGTTTCCCGACCCCTTTTCTCAACTTTTGTAACATCCATGGTTTCCGTATCTAAATTAGGGGAAACTTTTTGTAGTCCTTTTTTCTTCTATTTTCTCCCATTTTTTAATTCATCTAAAAAACACAACTTTTTTCTTAATCTTTTCCTAATGTTTTTCTAGAGACTTGTTTAACTCTAAATATACACAATTTGCGCAAACAAGTAAATATAACTAAATTTGTATTTATAACTGTTGTTGGTTGCTTGTTTTGTATGCGCCAAATTACGCCTTCCTTTTTTCTTTTAATGGTGGTTGAGGAGGGGGGGAATGCTTTTTATTTTTCTTCTTCTTTTTTTTATCTTCCTTCAGTTCCTCGTCTTTCTTCAATCAGTTCCTCCTCCTCTTAATTTCTTTCAAGCTTTTTTTTATTTATTTTTATGCATCGTTGGTTTATTACGTGATTTTTTTGATTATATTTTTTGGACAAAAAAACTTTAAAAATTAATTAAATAAAAATAATTTGGTACTTTTTTTTGGATATCCTCCCCTTTCCCTGGGAAAAGTACCAGAAATTAGAAAAAATAAATTTTTTTTTGAAATTTTATTTTTAAATCAAAATTCTTTAAAAATGATTAATTCTTCAAAAATAAAAATCATTAAACAAACAATTTCAATTTTCTTCTTTTTATTTTTACTTTAATATTTTTTCTCTTCTTTATCCTTTTTTTAAATTTTTTATTAATTAATTATTTCTCCTATTTTTTCTTCGGTGTTCTTTTCTGTGTGGCTAGGGCATTTTTTTATTCTTGTGGTTAAGTGGTTAAAATTCTAGGAAAAGTACAATTGGCCGAGGGGTGGTTCGAAACCTGGCTGAGGGTATTTATTTTTCTAAAATTAAGAAAAAGTGATTAAATTAATTAAAAAATATTTTTTCAATTAAATATACAAAAATTAAGTAAAGAGGCAAATAGTAATATTATCATTTTTATAAATACACACATAATGTGCAGTCAGCCAAAACTTTTTATTTTTTCTGTATTTTTTTGTATTTCTTTTAAAACTTGAATTTATTTATTTAATTATTTCCCCAACTTTTTTCCCTTTCAATTTAAATATTTAATTTTGTATATTTTAAGTATACAATTTATCTTATAGACGATTCACCGTCTATCAGGGATATCAAAGGTTACCTTAGAACTTTTTCTGACACGAAGCTCAAAAGCCGACCCGATTTTTTCCCTTTTAATTCCCAAACTGACTTGACCCGACTTTTTCCTTCTCATCCCGTGACATCCCAGACATCCCTGGTTATTCATACTTAAATTTCATTGAATTCCAAAATTAGACCCCCTCCTCTCCTCTATTTATTTTTAAATTAATTTTTGTCAATATTTTTTTTTGTTTTTAACGCGAGACTTTTTCAAACCATTTTCTTCTTTCTTCAAACAATTTTCTATTTCAATTATATATATTAATAAATTTATTTTTATGTGCACTTTTCGACCTTGTGTTTATATTTCCTTCTTTTTTCCACACACCTTTTACGCGGGGTTTTCTTCTTCCTTCTTTTAAACCCAAAACAACCAAAAACAATAAGTAAAAGACAGAATTTCGCGCAGCAGAAATTTTTATTAGAAAGAATATCGCTGCTATTTTATAACCTTTTTTCTCAATCACACCTTTTATTTTTAGGTATTTTAAATTTTTTATTTTTAATGGAGGAGAAGGGTCTCTCTCCAATTTATTTTTTATTTTATTGGAATTTTAAGTCAAAATTTTAGATATTTTTCCGTTATAGGCCCACACACAATTTTTTTTTCTAGAGACGATTTATTTGGGCGCCTAATTTTGTTCAGAATCATCGAATAAATTTTTCTGAAAAAAATTTTTTTTTTCGGAAAAATTTTAATTTTTAAAAAATTATTTTTAGTGCCTTCAAGAACGGGTTTGTGAGCTTTTTTTAATGCAAGATTATAATAAAAAAATAAGCAACAATAACAACAGCAACAACTGTCCAATTTCATCACCCCCTCCATTCTTTCGTTCCCCAACTTTTTTTAATGAACGAATACCTCAAGCACTTTTTAGCAATGGTATGTGTTTTTAATTAATTAATTTAATTAAAATTTAATTTTTAGGTACAAAAGGTTTATTACCCAACAACAATCGTTTAAGTGATAGCGGAGGAAGAAGGGAAGGAGGAGGAGGAAGTGTTGTGGGTGGTGTGGGGGTCACCGGAAATGGCGGAAGCGTTGTTCGAAACATTCCTATTCGTGTGTTGGATACTCCCGATAATTTATCATCAAAGGTTTGAAAAAAATTTTTTTAATAAAAAAGGAAAGAAAGAACAAAATTGAAACTCGGTTAAGAAATTGGGGGAAAGACTAGTAATTAAATTTTTTTGAAAAAAATTTTTGAAAAAAAATTTCTGAAAATTTTCAAATCTATGTTTAAGTTTTTTTGCTTGTTATTTAAAAAAATATTTTTTAAATTTATTTTTTCTATTTAATTAGCTCCCAATTAATCAAGTTTGACGGGAAATTCTTTCTCCCTTTTCTTTTCTCTTTTTTCGTTTGTTGCATCCGTATCAATTAAAATATAAAAATAGCAAAAGTGCCTCTCTCTCTTTTTTCGAACACGCCCAAAAAATTACACCAAAAAATATTTTTTTAGAAGTAAGCCTAGGTGAGCGAGCGTTAACAAATTTTTTTGCAAAAACGCCATAACGCCAATAATTGCAAAATTAAAAGTGCACACACAGTCCCCCAAAGCTTTGAGGGGAGGAGGATCAAGATTTTTTTGATAAAATCTCTTTAGTTGTTCCTTTTTTTTTGTTTTTCCTCAATAATATATAAAAATACACTCAAGATGAAAGGGATATATTTTTATTTATTTTGCTAATATTTTTACAAGTTAGCATTTGTTGGGTTGTGTGTGATTTTTAGGAAGGAAACTCGTTCCTTTATTATTATTAAATTATTTTTTAAAGAAAAAAATTTTTAGAAAAAATATTTTGAAAAATATTATAAAATAAAGTAAGGTGCACATACCCAAAAAGCTTGTGAGTATTCTTTTCTCGAACTCCCTAGTATTTCCGAAATCCTTTTTTTCCCTAAAATCCGTGGGAAGATTTCGGGTTAACCTTGAAATTTGTTTAAAATTTTTTCTAATTTTTAAGTAAAAAAAAATTTTTTTTTAATTTATAGCACCAAAGAGAACAACACCAACAACCAATATTTGAACAACAATCATCCTCATTAAATACTCCTGAAAGAATGGATTTGTCAACTTCATTGTCATCAGAAAACAATTTTAATAATAAAAATTTCTCCCCAATTTCTTCACCTGATTTGCGCCGTCAATTTTCTTCATTATTTTGGACTCCACAACAAGCTAAGAGAATTGCTGAAAGAGAAAACTTTAAAAATGTTCCTGTTCAACAACAACAGAATAATAGAGAATTTATGGATGATGCTAATCATTACGGTTTTTTTAATTAAAAGATTTTGAAGAATTTTAACAACGACTTTTTTGCAAGGATTTTTCAAAATATTTTTTAAAATATTTTCCAGATTAAAAACATTATTTTTTCAAGCTAATTCATCAAAAGAAATTAACAATTATAATTCTTTATCTCGCCCTTCCATTAATCATACAACAACAAATTCGTCTGGTTTTGGTAATGGATCAACAGTAACATTTTATTCAATACCAATATCTCAAAAAGAGCAAGAAATTGAAAATAAAAATTTACTAAAAAATGAAAAAGGAAAAAATGGAAAATTAGAATTGTCAAACAATAATTTAAATAAACAACAACAAAATGTTCATTATTCTGCTATACCTTTTCGTAGAAGAATTGGTGGATTGTTGGGAAGGTTTTCTTTTTCTTTTTTAAAAATTAAATTGAAAATTATTTTTTTTTTAAGTATGAGTGCAATTTCTACACCTTCACTATTTCATCAAAGAGAGGATGAAGAAGATAAACCAAAATCTCATTATCAAAATATTGAGTAGGTGGTATTAAAATTTAATTTTTTTTTAATTTTTAAAATTTTCAAAAAAATTTTAATACGCAATTATTTTCTTCTAGTTTCAATTCTGACAAAAATAATAAATTAATGAAAGAACAACAACAATTCAACCGTCCATCCAATCTCTTAAACAATAAATCAGACAATACTGGAACAATTACAACATCGCAAACAACTTTCCCAACAAATTCAAACAAATTAATAAATGAAACAAAACATCAACAAACTAATTACAACAATGGCAACAATTTTCCTTTACAACATTTGTTTAGGCGTAACCAAACAAGTGAAAAACAAGGTGTTTTTAAAGTTTAATTAAAACATATGAAAAACTTTTTTTAAACATCTATTATTAAAACTATCAAAAACATCTTAAAAACATTTTATTCTAAAACAAACAAAAACATCTTATAAACATTTCATTTTAAAACAAACAAAACATCACAAAAACATTTTATTTTAAAACAATCAAAACATCTAAAAAACATTTCATTTTAAAACAATCAAAAACATTTTAAAAACATTTTATTTTAAAACAAACAAAACATCTAATTCAAACAAACTTTTTAAGCATTTTCTACTCCAAACACCGCTAATATAAATTCCAACAACAACAATAATTCAACCCAACAACAAATTCGAAATAGGAGTGTTGAAGCAACAGATTTATCTTCAAGAAATGGATTAAATAAAACACTTCCTTTACTTCCTCGTCGTGATTCTGAACCTTCAATAATTTTATTTGCTGCTGCTGAATCACCACAACAACAACAACAATTTTCTGAACAAAAAGAAAAGCAACAAATTTCTTCTTCTATTCAATCACCAAATAATAAAAATATGAAGCAAGAAAATCGAGAAGAAAATGAGAAAACAACAAAAACAGTTTCAGAAGATTCTTCCAGTCTTTTATCAACTACCCAATCTTTAGAATCGTCTTCTTCTTGTTCTGCTTCAATTTCTGCTTCTCCATTAGCTTCATCTTCTTCAAATATATCAACAATAAAAAATAATATTAATAATTTACCTCAATCACGTCAACGTATAAAATCTCCAAGTCTTGCAGCATTAAGACAATCACTTTTGCGTTATCGACCTTTACGGAAAAATAGCACAAGTAGTAATAATAGTGGAAACAACAATAATGAAGAAAATGTTTCAGGTTGTATTAAAAAATTAATAATAACCGGAAAGAATGTTTTCCCGGACGAAAATAATGTTTTTACGGACGAAAACAATGTTTTAAGTTTCGGAAGGGTGTTTTCCAGTTGGAAAAAATGTTCCGGTTTAAAAACAATTTTTTAAACGAAAACTTTTTTCCCCAAACAAACTTTCCGGTTTTGTTTTGTTTCATGTTTTTATAAACAATTTATTTAGCAAAAACAAAAGGAAAATTAGAAGAAACAACTTCATTAACATCAACAGACACTTTATCAAATTCTGATTCAAACGAACATTCAAAACAACAAAAAAACTTTATGTCACGCTCAATGTTTTTAACTCCATCAAAACTTTGTTTAACAAAATTTGCAACAAATAATCAAAATAAAAATTCTGAAAATAAAGAGAGTAGCGAGAAAATGGATGCTGTTGAAGAAGCAATACGCAGTTTAGAACAATTTGGTATTTTTTTAAAAATTTTTCTAAAAATATATTTTTATTTTCAGATCCAAATGAATTTGTTCATTATCAATATCAACAAGATGGTGAAAATAATAATAAAAATAATTTTACTCAAAACCAACAACAAATAATAGCAATTCAGTCAACTACACCACAACCAAAATTATATATTGCTAAAACAGAACAACCTATTTATTTAAGTCAGCCATATTGTTGTTCTGTTACTGCATCTCCAATTGTTTTTGAGGTTAAAAAAATTTTTTTTCTAAATTAAAAAATATTTAAAATATTTTTTAGCAACCCAGCCATCTATCTTCTCTTTCTTCCCTTCCTTCTGCCATCGAAGATCAACAATTTAATAATAATGAAAGACCTCTACCACCTTCACTTCCATCAATATTACACAGAGGTACCTCTACAAATACAGCATTTTCTTCATCTTCTGGGTCTGCAACGCCAACACAAACTGCTACTAATTTTGTTTTGGATGGTTTATTTACTTTTTTATTTTTTAAACTAAAATTTTATTTAGAGCCATCATCCTCCTCGTTTAACTTTTCAATGGATGACAATCAAAATAATAACCAATTTTGCATTAATAACCCGTCTACAAATACTACAAACACTCCCAGAGCTAATTCTCCAATTATTGAAGAAAATGATGAGGCAACTGAGGGACAAAATAAAGTTATTTCTGAAGCACCACCCAGGTTTTTACCCCTTTATATTTTTTTTATTTAAAAAAATTATTTTAGAAGAGGTGTTACATTCAATGATAATCTTGTTCAACATTTTTATGCTCCGTTTGATGGGTTTGTGTTGAAACATTCTTAAAATTTATAAGAAAAAATTTTTTTCTAGTCCTCCCCCCGACTATAGTGAAAGTGGAGGTGATAGTAATGATGATTTGGATGATGATATTTACAATGCTGAAGAGTTACCAGATGATGAAATTGATGCTTTAGATAGCGTGACAGATAGCGAAGAATTTTACATAAATAATAAAATTGTGCCAAATTCTTCATCTTCTGCTGCTTTAGAGGCGAAAGCACAACTTCGTAAAAGATTTCTTTGTTCTCAATTAAATGACTGTGCAAAAGTAATTGAAATTGGTGCTTTAAAAATGGGACAATTTGTGAATGTTAGCTTAGAAATTGGTGGATGGAGGCAGCCACATATTCTTCGACATAATTTGGGTGCTATACGTGACACAATGTTTTTTTTAATTTTTATTTTTGAATTTAAAAATTATTTTTACAGTTATACTGTTGAAATTGCTCTTGATGAGTTAGTTGAAACATTGGGACGAATTTCTTTACATCGGAGAGATCCTCGACAAGAACATTTAAGACTATTATTCCAACCATGTGAATATTCATTAACCTTGTTGAGACGGTAAATTATTCTTATTTTTCATTTATTTTTCTTTCAAAAATAGATTGCGTTCCTCACTTGATTCTACCGGTTGGTTACTTTCAACATTAGCACGCCCTCGTGGTAATGTTGTTGGACATGATGCTCTCGATCAGGTTGTGGCTCTTCTTCCTCAAGTAATTTTAAGAAAATTAACTTAAAATAAAAATGAATTTTGTAGCTTCCCAGAGACTGTGCCAAACTTGTTCAATGGGTTTCCTCTCTCTCTGCTTGGTCTGATCCGCAACGTCCTGGACAACTTCCAGCAGTTGTTTTCTTACCTTCGTCAAATACTTCTAAACCTCAAAGGCAGCAAAACAGTAATGACGGTTTATTTCCCCTTCCGCATTTTCCACTTTATCGTCAACCTTCTCCAACCTCTTCACTTCAAAATTTTTATTATTCATCATCTGGCGGGGAGGAAGAGATGAGAGAGAAGGTTTTAAAACAAAAAAATAATTTCTTTAACTATTTTAAAACTTTAGAATTCAAAAGGATTGGCTGATATAATGGATGGAGGTGAATCAACAAGTAGCACAACAAGCTCAGTGCAAACAACACTTGAACAAACAGCTCCACAAAAACAATTAAAACAACAACAACAACCAGAACAAGAAGCAAATGAGAGAGATAATAATATTGAAAATACTGATTTGGTACTAGAAGAAGATGATTTGGCTAGTGTATTAAGCATTGATTCGAATACAACAACTGAAGGTGGACAACAACATCAATTATCACCACCGAATCGACATTTATATAATACTGGAGTATTGTCATCAAAGCTTGGTATTTGTCGAGTTAATGCTGAATTGGCCCGTTCTTTGGCACCTGAACAAAGAGATTTATTTAGAATATGGGAACCACAAGTAGAGACACATATTGATACAATCTGCTCGATTATTGAACAATTTTTTGTTTTACTTGAAGAAAATAAAGAACCAACGCCTGCAGGTTTTCAAAAAATTCAAATGGTAATTTTGTTTATTTTTTCACTAAAATTAATTATTTTTTGTTTTTAGGTATATATTGAAGGTCATTCTTTGGTTGGAATTGGACGTGTAATATGTCGAGATGATGTTGTTTTAAAACATCGACCACTAAATGCATTTATAGAACATGAGTGCGCAAAGTTGGACTTGTTGTTAAATGAATGTTTGTCTAATGCTAAAGTTGCTAAAAGTCATTCGGTATTATTTTTATTAAAACATAAACAAGGTGCAAATTAGAAATAAATATAAACATCCGGAAAAAACTAGACATTGTGAAAAGATTCTCAAAAACATTTTCCGGAAACAAATGAACATAAGGAAAACAATCCGGAAAACCACAAAAACATTAACAAAAACTAACAGAAACAAAGACATTATAGTAAAAACAACCGGAAAAACATGAAAACAAAAACAACAAAACATTAGCAAAAACATTAACAGAACATAGTAAAAACATTCCGGAAAACACAAAAACATCAAGTACTTTAATTTATTAATGTTTTTAAGCAAACCAACAGTCAAAACAACAACAAAAACAACCAGTCATCTCAACAAACTGTACCAGCTATTCGGAGTATGTGTAAAGCAGTTGTTTCAGTATCAGAATCTGTTGGACATTTACGATTATTTTGGAGGGCATGTTGTGGATAAAAATGTGAGTGAAAATAAAAGAAAAATAATTTTAATTTAGAATTTTATTTGTTTTTATTCTGAATTATTTTAATTATAATAATGTAATTAATATTAAGCAAATTAAAATTTTAACAAAATTATAAAAAATAAAACAAAATTGACCAATTAATTTTTACGTCAGACATTGTTGGATTTTACTCTCTTTGGCCTAAAAACATTCCGGTTTAAACATTTGTCCGAACAAACATTTTCCGAAAAACATGTTTGGAGCTATTGTTTTTAGTTTTACTAGGGTAAACTGGGAAGCAAACATCTTCCGAAAAACTTTTCCGGAAAAATTAATAAAACATGGTCAATTGTTGTGAGATCATAGATATGCGCGTATTATTAAAAAATATTTTTAGGTAATATAAATGTTTATTTTAATTAGCTATATCTATGTAAGGAAGAGGGTTGTTGTTGGTGTTGCATAGATTGTTGATTATTAAATTTTCTTAATAATTCTGTACTTTCCTCTCCTTCATTATCTAATAAATTATTTCCACCAATAAATCCATTCCAGTGTTGATGACAATTTACCACCCCTCCACCACCACCTCCATAAATACTTCCAGGTCCAGAACTTGCTGTTGTTGGCCCATAACATCCATGGTAAATATCTGTTGAATAATGTCCACCACCAAATGAATGAGTTGCTGCTGATGGCAAAGATATTGGGGGAGGGGGTGGTGGTTGAAATGAAGAAATGAGACGATGACTGCTGCCACCTTCTGATGAATCTGGATAGACAACACCTTTAGAAATGTTTTTATGAATTTAAGTTTCTCTCTTCTATATTACCTCCACTACCACATCCAAATCCATGACAAAGCCTTAAGTTAGCTGCTGCTTCACGCTCTTCTGCCCGTCTTCGATCACGGCGTTCTTTAGCACGTGCACGACATTGCCACATAAGACAAGCACAAAGTAGAATAAGAATGCTCAAAAAGAAGGACAATAGAAGCAAAAGGAATAATAAAGCTTGAAAAAAAGATTTTTGAGGATAAAAAAATATTTTTTAATTCAATACCTTCATGTCGTCTATCGTTTAATAAAGGCCAAGCAGGTTTCCAATCAACATTATTATTAATATTAATTATATCCCTTTCTTCCTGATTGTTGCTTTCTTTTTCCGGAATCTTTACCGGAATTGTTTTCTCTTTAATATTCTCAATTGTTTCCTTCTCCTTAACTTGTATCACCTCCTCATTTTTCTCTTCAACGTCATCTAATTTATTCAAATTATTTCCCTCTACCTTTTTCTTCTTTTTATCACCATATTCATCTTCCTCATCTTCTTCATGGTCAAAATCTTCATTTTCGTCTTCCTCCTCTTCATCCTCCGCTAACAGAGGATGTCTTTCAATTCGAGGATTGGTTGATTTTTGAGGGATTAAATTATTTGAATTGTTGTTTTGACGTTGGAATGAGTCTAGTTCCTTTATTTTAAAAATGAATGAAGAATTTTTAAATTCGAATACCTTTTTCAATTGCCCCATAGCTTCTAGTCTTCCACTTAGTGCCCCTTCACTAAATACTTCTTCGTCAACACAAGCAAAAATAACACTCAAATATTTTAGAGTATTTTGTTGTTGTTGACATGGATTGCCTAAGAAGTAATCATTTACTTGAAATGAACACCAAGGTTGAGCGTGGCAATGACTGGCTATTTGGGGAAGTACATCGAGTAAGCAATCTAAATTTAAATTAATTCTGATTTTTTCTGATATTTTATTCTGATTTTTATTTTTTGATTTTTTAGAATTATTCTGATTCTTCTGATTTGTTTAATAATTCTGATTTTGTTTCTAATTTTTTAAAATAATTCTGATTTTTATTTTCTTCTGTTTTTCCCACAATAGGCCAATAATTTTCTTTTATTTGTTCCTCAAAACAATTCACACACAATTATTTTCCGGCGATTTAATTTTCTTTTTATTTTATTCTTATAATTTGTTTTAACAACTTTCTTGATGTTTGCCGACATTTTTATTTTACAATTAAATGGTTGGGAGAAAAAAGGGAAATTAGATAGAAAATAATTGACAATTTAATATTTAAAATAGGATTAAGACACTTATGTAGATGAAGGGGGGGGGGGCTTGCGGATTTTCTGCAAATTTTTGACCCGAAATTAAAAATAATTTTTACTTAAAGCCTTTTCCATTTTCTTTAGAAAAATAAATAATTTACATAAATTTATTTTCACATTTTACTAGTGTCAATCCCATAATTAGGCAAATTATGCTAACAAGATGACAAACAGAAAGCTTTTTCTTTCCTCCTATTTACTTAAATAGACTATTTCTATTTTAGTTTCTTTTTGTTGGTAAATAATAAATTGAATTAAACACTTAAACTGAAACAGAATTTTTGACAAACATGAAAATAAAATCAGAATTTAATAAAAACACAGCCAAAACAAAATCAGAATTTTATAAAAACACTGTTCAAGCAGTCAAAACAAAATCAGAATATTTAAAAATCAGAATTTAATAAAAACATGTATTTACCTAACCAAAACAATATGTTTTTATAAAATTCATTTAAACAAACAAACTCTAACCGTTTGATAGTTGTCGAACATTTTTATTGTTCCTAACATCTCCCTCTTGTTTTTGCTGTCCTTTCCCCCCACAATACGTTTGTTGTCCGTTCGATGAACGTCCATAGTGTGCCGAATAAATAGAAAGTCGCTGGCCTCGCGCACAGCCTAATCTCGTCTGTTGGCCTTCACAAAAGTTTTGGTCTTCGAAAGAGACTAGAAAAATATTTTTTTATATTCTTTCTATAAATAAACACCTGGTGTGCATTTATAGCCAATTTGTAAATATTTTCCTGTATTAGGGCAAGGGTCCTTTTCTCCAAATACTTCCGGTTCTACCTTAAGTCTACATTTTCTTTTAGCACGGCAAAGGTCGGTTATACGCTAAAAATAAATTTAAAAATTAATTTTGCGGATAGAATTTGCGAACAGTCCGCAAATGTCGTTAAACTATAAATGACCGCAAATGTCGCTAAACTAATATATCCCTAAAATCTAATATATCCCTAAAAGATATATCCCTAAAAAACTAATATATCCCTAAATTTTCTCTCATTTTATTTTCCCCCAATTTGTCCAAAATATAAATAACAATTAATCTCTCCACAAGTTTCGTTCAATCATTAAAGTTGTATATTGACAAAAATATTTTTTAAAAACTCCCTATTGTTGTGTGTTTTGAGGGATATTCTCTTTTTTTGTCCAAATTATTTCCTTCAAAAAAGGCCACAGCTGTTGAATGATAGGTCAAATAATATAGAAAAAAATATTTTTTGGTAGCAGACATTTGGGGTTTCTATTGTTTTTATTTTTTTATTATTTGCATAAGGGTGCCAATAAAAATTTTTTTTATTTTCTTTAAAAAATTAGAGGGAAGAATATAAGAAAAATATAAATTTAATTTTCTTGCAGAAGCTTAATTAGTAAATTCAAAGAAATTGAGGACCCCTGTTATTTCACTCCTAAATCCTAGAAAGGAGTCCAATCTAGGCTTATTTATGTTCGCAAATGTCGGTCCACAGATCATAGCCCGGCGGCACATTAAAAGTTTTTTTTATCTCCTTTTATTTTTTAAAATAATTTATTCAATCAACATCCTTTATTTACTACATACCAATTTGTCGAGTATTTAGATATCCTACCTTCCCTCTATTTATTGTAACAAGCCCTCAATAACGGCAAGTTTTTGGGGGGATTTTTTCTTCCCCTTTACAACAATTAGTCTTCTTTATTTATTTCCCTCCTTTCAACACAATTTTATTGATGAGGGAGAGAGGAAATAACAATGACCACTCTAATACACCGTTACTTAAAATGTAAAAGAAAAGGGTATATGGCCCCGCGGGATATTTAGACTTTTCTTTTTTTAGAATTTTGTTTAAAGGATTTGGAGGGGGATTGGAAAAAAGAGAGAGAAAGATAAACATACGAGAAAATAATAAATAAATTTTAAGAAAGTAAAACAAAGCTTCTAGTGGTAATCCAGTAACTGATAAAGGCACAGATATAGGCTTTATTAGGCATTTTGTCGAATTTCTGGGGTGGTGGCATTTTGTCATTCACCAATATTTTTTAATCCTCCCCTCAATTTTGCTAGTTATCCCCTCAATTTAATCTTCTTCACTAAATTCCTGTTTTACTCAATTTCATCACTTCCAAATTCATCTCATTTAAAGTCTCTTTTACTCAATTTCATCACTCATCCTTTACAGAATTAAAACCTCTTCCCCCTCCGCTTCCATTGACTATATGAGGGAAACTGAGGGAAACGGAGAGGTACATATATCTTTTTAATTTTAAAATTCCCAAAAGAAATTAGAGAGAAGTGACCACAAAGAATTTTTATGACACTTTTTCTTCTCTATTTTTTAATCAAAAATTTTTAAAGAAATTTTCAAGGATATTTTTAGTCATAAAAATAAAATCCATTTACTCCTCTTAAAAAAGGTAACTAGGCCATTGACCACTTTCTACCTACCTAACAACCAACATCCCCTTCTTGGCCACAAAATGAATTTAAAAGGAGAAAGAGATGAGTGTTGTGGATAATAATATATTATGTGGCTGGCACAGTTGGTTGGCGCAAAATGAATTTTCCTTCTCCCTTTTTTACCTCTTTTTTATTTAAAAATGAAGGGGGAAGGAGAGGAGGAATGTGCCACTGAAGCAAAAATAGATTGAAAAGCTTTTGGACGGTGCGCGCAAAAATTTCCCTACGGAAATGGACGTTGGTCAATGAATGAAGTTGGTGTGTGTTAATGGGGATTGACTATGTGTAAGTAAAAGTAGTATATATGTACTTACAAGGGGATAAAAGAATTGAGAAAATTAGCCTTTTGGGAGCTTAGAAAAAGAAAGGAAAATGGGGGAAAATATGAAAAGAAAATATTTTTAAAAAATTTTGAAATTTTTTTTGAAGAGTTAGGCACGAGTTTAAGTCACCGGGAGAGGTCCTTCCAGGAGAGGTCCTTCCTTCCCAGCAAGCACCTTCCCACAGTAGTTCCTTTGCTTCTCCTTAGATATCACCTCAACTAACCTACACACATCATTACAATATTCTTCCTTTTTTCTCGAAATTCTATCAATGTTTCGTACTAATAAAAAGATGTTAATTTTTCTATTTTTATTTAAAAACTCCAGCCATAAAAACAAAAAAAAACATTTTTTTAATTTAACTACTATTTTTAGTCTTTTATGAGCTTTGCATAATTTGGCACGCAATGTTTTTGTTTCGCATTTTTAATATTATAAATATACTGAGAGAGGGAGGAATAATGATTTTTAAGGATTTTAAGAGATTTTTTTTTGTTTATAGAAAATTTTTAAAAATTAAAAATTTTCGGAAATTTTTTGTACGACATTTGCGAACTCAATTTTAAAAAATTCTGTAAAACTTTTTTCCAATTTTTTAATTTTTATTTTTAAATTTAGAAGAGTTCGTTCCATTTAGAAAATTAGAAAAAACCTTTTTTTCAAAAAAACTTACAGAAAGTGTTTCAGCAAAGTCACAGCTTGTATCCTCCTTTCCCCCAAAATTTTCTTTTATTTTTAAATTGCTAGTAAAAGGGCAGAGTTCACTGCTTGGCACTAAACGACCAAAGAAAGCATTATGGGGGGAAATATAAGTGTTCTTGGGGCATTGTAAATTAACTCGGTCATTTTGACATGCTTGGATGAGTCGAAGACGTAAAGAGTCCGTTAGAAGTGCTTTTTAAAAAATTAAAAGAAATTAGATGGAAAAATAAAATATTTTTGGGAGTTTAAAAAGTTTTATTTTTTAATTTTTTAATTTTAATCTCAATATCGAAACTCAAAAACACCTTCTTAATGGTACCTGCCCAGGCCACACAGATCGAAAGGTTTACGTGACAAGGTCACGAAAATATCTTTTTTTATAAAATTTAAATTCCTCTTCTCAAATTTTACTCTAATTCTTCATTTATTTTCTCAAATCCCTCAATTATATAATAAAAGATTTTAAAAAATCGCCGAAAAATTTTATTTAAAGCCGATTATGCGAAATTAGTCTATTTTCTCCATTTATTTATTTGCAGCTGTAAAATGAAAGGCAAAAAATTTTATATTTAAAAAGATGCGCGCATAACAAAAGAGAACAAATTGGCCAATTTTCTTTTTATTTAGGGTAAAGGGTGATTTAAAAAATAAAAAATGAAAGAAAAAGATTTTATTTTAGTAAAGCAAGGTTATCTTTTTTAGTGAACTTGCGAGAATTCTGATTTAAATTGAAGCTTTATTTGAGGGTAAAATTCTGATTTGTATTCTACAACTAAAAATTCTGATATTTCTTTGATATTTGTATTTTTGTTTGTATTTCTGATTTGTATTTTAAAAAAATTCTGATATTTTGTATTTTTAACTAATATTCTGATTTTAAATTCTGTGTTTTGTATTTTACAATTAAAAATTCTGATTTTATTGGATTGTATTTTAAGTTGTGTTTTTAACTTATGTATATTCTGATTTTTTTAATTTTTATAATTCTGATTTGCGTTTTCTGATTTGTAGTTTTTAATTTGTATTTTTATTTAATTATTCTCTCTTACCTTCAACAAGTTCTGATCGAATATTTTGTTCTTGAAAAATTTGTTGTTGTTGTGAATAAATAATTAAAATAAATAAAAATAAAATTTTAAAAATAAAAGGAAAAATAGAAAAATAAAATAGAAAATTAATTTTAAAGTAAAAATACATCTTAAAATTTAAATTTATTTTAATGAAAAAAATTGTTTATTTACCAAAAGAGGTAAAATATGTAAGGGTACTGGCCTCTCAAAATTGGCCAGTCAAAAGAAATATGAAGTGCCAAAATTGGATGAGGATATAATGGATGAGGAGGGAGTATAAAAATAAAATATATGACTAGGAAATAAATAGAAAATGAAGAAAAAAATAAAAGCAAGGGGAGGGGTTTAGAATCAATAGAAAAATTAAAAAATTAATTAAAATAAAATATTTAAAAATATATATTTAATTAAAACTGTGTATTGTTGGAGTAAAAGCCTTTAGAAAAAATAAACAAGAAATGTTTCTAAGCTTTACTGAGGGGAATAAAACCTAGGGAAATAATTTAGAGGAAAAACCCCGCCCATAAAAATAAAAGAAAAGCAGAAGAATTTTTAAGTTCCGGTTGAAAAATACAAGGTTGTTTTTAATTAATTAAAAAAATCAGAATATCGGTTAAAAATACAAAATAAAATACATCAGAATTCTTACTTGTAAAATACAAATAGAATTATTTTATTTAGAAAAATACAAATCAGAATTTTACAATTAAAAGTTCTGATTTGTAACTTGTATTTTTAACAAATATTCTGATTTTTTATTCTGATATTTGTATTTCTGATAGTTTGTATTTTCTATTGTATTTTCTGAATGTATTTCTAAAAAATTCTGATATTTTGTATTTTTAATAATTCTGATTTTGTCTTTCAGAATTCTGATTTGTATTTTTTAATTTATTAGTTGTAATTGAGAGAAATAAAAATACAACTATTTATATCAAAAAAAGTTTAAAAGTATAATAGCATCCACCGCCATTTTGCGGAGGTTTTTATGTGTTTTGTGTGTTGAATGAATGGATAAAATTCGGCGATTCTCTACACAATTGCAATTAATCCTCCTCTCTCTACCTGTCATTTTTCCCGCCCTCGTTGATCTTTTTTTTATATTTAATTGCTTTGTTCTAAAACAGTTAGTGTTTTATTAGCAATTATTTTTATTTGTCAGAAAAAATTAATTTTTTGGGGGAATTTTTGGTAAAGTTTATGGTAAAAAATATTGTTTTTAAGGGGTATATTTAATATTTTTAAAGGGAATTTTTTTAAAGGGAATTTTTAATATTTAATCCTTTCACTTTTAATTATTTTTAAGATGATCTTCCCTTTATATCAATCATAAGCCACAATTATAAATAAATTAAAGGTATTTTTATATTCACTGCTGCGCGCGATTTATTAAAAGTATTTTCTCCTTATCTGCTATATATCTAGGTATTTTCACACAAAACTTCTAATAGAAGAAAACACAGCAGGCGGCAATATGGGAATAAAAATACTTTTTAAATTAATTACTTAGAGAGAGAATCAGAATTACAATTTGTAAAATTGTACTTCTGATTTATTTAGAATTTAGTTAAATTTACAGAAAATATTTCTGATTTTATTAATGTATTTTCTTTTATGTATTTTAGCTCTGATTTTTGTATTTTTCTATTTTCAAAATGCTGTTATTTGTATATTTTCAGAATTTAAAATTCTGATTTGTAAATTGTAATTCTAATTTATTTCAGAATTTTGTATTTTCTGTTTTTGTGTTTTGTATTTTTCTACTTTAGAATTCTGATTTGTATTTTGTCTTTTTCGTAAATACAGGTTGTATTTTTGTATTTATAAAAATGAATAGAAATATCAAAAAATGCCCAACTTAAATTGCGCAAATCTAAAAATTCCCTTCAACACCTTAGTGACCTTGGCGATCATGAATATCATCAAAATCGTCATTAAACCTCGTAAACGAAAAAATAAAAAATATAAAAAATTATTTAAATTAAAAAATTTATTTATTTAATTATTGAGCCATAAAATTAAATTAAAAATTTAATAAAAAATAAAATATAAAAATAATCACAATTTCTAGTAAAATAAAATAATTAAAAGCTCTTCTATTTAAACTTTTATTATTTAAAGTTGTTATCTGGTCATAATTACGAAAATAAACAGAAGAAGATGGAGTTATGCTTCTTCGTAATTCTGAAAAAATAATTCTGATTTAAAATAAAGATAAATTCTGATTTTTGAATATAAATTTCTGAAATTCCAAAAACCTTTATCAGAAATTGCCTGTTGTTTCTGTAACCACAAAGAGGAAGTTGTTGTTGTTGTGAGTATTCCGAAGGGGTTTTCAATACCTGTATCGCCCCATTCTTCTTCATCATTTTCTTCATCAATATTTGGGTACATACCTGAGCCTTTTTTAATTAATAAAACAATTACTGTATTTTAATTTAAAATCCGCAAAAAATGTCCGCAAAAAATGTCAGCAATTTTCAAAAAATATTTTTTTACCTTCACTGATTGAATGATAATTATTTGCATAAGAATATTGTTGATTTAAAGGCAATTCTATTTAAATTTAATTAAAGAAATATTCTGAAAAAATTCACAAACCAACAAGTCTAATTTCACCAAAATGGCTTCCATAATCATTATTAGCTACACATTTGTAAATCCCAAAATCAGAATTTTTAACATTTTTAATTTTTAAAATGTGAACAGAACGATAACGTTCTGATACTGATTGTTCCTTTAAAAAATAATTTTTTTAATTTATTTGTCCACAAAAAATTTTGTTCCCCTTACCGATGAATACTTCTCAGAATCATGTAACGGTTTATTTTGAAATAGCCAAACTAAATTGGCTCTAGGCCAAGCTTCTACTGTACATGCCATCTTTACAAAAGTAGCATTGAAAGGTGCTTCTACAATTAATCTTTGGGGAATAACAACTGGCTCGACTTTTAATTTTATTTTTAATTAATTTAAAAATTAATATTTTACAAAGAACGTGTAATTTAATTGTCCAAGATTCATCTGGAAATATTCCATTTGAAGCAGTGCAGATATATTCACTCATGTGTTGTCTAGAAACCCCTCTTAACACTAATTCTGGTCCTTTATGTACACTATCTTAAATAATTTAAATTTTTTTTGAATTTTTTTGTCCGCAAAAAATGTCCGCAAATATTTTTTTCGTCCGCAAAAAATTTTTCATCCGCAAAATTTATTTTCACTAAATAATTAAATTTTATTCACCTCCATACCCATCATTTTTTCCATATTTAATAATTTGTTTATCAGCTCTCCTCCAAACTATAGTAGGTAAAGGATTGCCTCTAGCATTACAAGACAAGGTGACATTTAATCCCTCACGTACTTCAACAGCCGCGGGAGTTGAACTTTTTAAAATTATTGGAGGAACTTTTAAATCATTTAAATTTATTATTGAAAAATAAAATTACTTTTTAAATTTAAATAACCAATTTTTGTTAAAATCGGATTAGAATTTAATTGGCAAATATAACCACCAGAGTCGTCTTCCTTTAAAAATAATTTTTTTTCTTTGTTAAAATTAAACTTTCTAATTTTAATTTAATTATTCCAATATTAAATTATTTTTAAATAAAGATAGAACTAAAAATGGGAATTAAAAATAATTTTTTTAAATTTCTGTCCGCAAATATTTTTACTGTCCGCAAATGTTGTCCGCAAATATTTATTTATTAATTTTTACTTGTATATCTTTAATCCTCAAAAGCCACTGATTTCCATTTAGTTTAGATAAGAGTTGGTATTTATCTGTTCGACGAAATATAGATTCTAAAAAATTTCCAAGAAATTTCAAAAAAATATTTTCAACTCTAACCATCATAAGCAATTAATCTTGGGGGTATTCCCTCTCGAAAAAATGCAATTTTATATTTTCCAGCATTTTCAATTTTACATCTAAATTCAATTGTATCTCCACGCATTCCTGTTATATTGTTCATAGATTCTTCCAAAATTAAAGGTGAACGGTTTGGGCGAAGACTGGAGACTTAAAAATTTATTTTTATTTTTTAAAAAGACGTAAAATGGTCAATCCCCTTTTCTTATTTTATTCTCTCCAAGCTTCTTTTTAACACTTTTGGACGTACTTGTCAAACTTAACCAACTACTAACTAGCTAAAAATATTCATTTATACTCTTGGGAATGTAAATTATCTAGTTCTAACAACATTTTTAGTAAAGGGGCATTTGCGAATATTTTTTAAATAAGGAATTGTGTTGGTTTAGCACTGAGTTGTGTTGAAATAAGGAATTGTGTTTCAATTTTCAACCTCAATTTCAATAAGTTTCATTTTTGTCCGCAAAAATTTTTTTCCGCAAAAATTTTTTCGTCCGCAAATTCTGTCCGCAAATTTGTTTTTTTGTCCGCAAAAATTTTTCTCCACAAATTTAGTGGGACACATATTTTAGTTATTTATGGAAATAGAAAAACAATGTTATACTTTTACTTATTCACACTTTTTCTTCCCTTTTAAAGGGTCATTGCTAAAATTTAAAAAAAACTGTGTTATTTCGGGAATAAAGTCAATGAGAGAAAATACTTGAAAAACAACTTTGTATACATATAAGTTAGGTACTCTTATAATTAATGGGAGAAAGGTTTTTCCCTCTTTTAAAAATAAATAAAAAGTTTGTTGTTTTATTGTTGTTATTGTATTATTTTTATAATACAAAAACAAATCTCTGGATTGGAACGAAAAAATTAAAAAGTGCGCAAATAAATCAGTGACCGCGAATTGGATTTTTAAAATGGATTATTTATTATTGTTGACTTGGTTTTGGAAATTTATTTTTATTTAAATAAGGGATGTTTTTGGGGTCATGTCCCGAAAGTCTCCCTTCCGTTTTCTTCCGTCTTCTGCTTTTTAATTTATCCCTGGTCTGTATTTAACAACTAGAAAAGGTCTAAAAATTTAAACAATTTCTACCAAAGAATTTAAAATTTGAACAATTTAGAAACACATTTACTAATAAAACAATTGAAGATAATGAAGGATTATAGGAGAAATATGATGTCATTTTTAGTTAATTATTGTTGTCCTTTGAAAATTTTTTCTGAGGTGACATTTCATCCCAAAAAATATTTTTTTTGTCTTTTTAAAGTAAAATACTAGATCACTTAAAGAAAAAAAATTTATTTATTTAAATCAATAAATTTTCAACTCAAAATCATTCAACCTCAAAAAAATAAAGGAGAAAGTCTTTTCTTTTATTATTTTATACCTTATGGTGACAGACTCTGCGTGAATCGTTTTTAATGAATAAGTGATGAAAAAAGTGGATAAATTATATATTGAATGAATAATAAAAAAAATAAATTTTGTGAATATATAAAGAGATAGATAAGCTTAAGTTTAAAATTAAAAAATTTTTTGTCCGCAAAAGTTGTCCGCAAAAGTTGTCCGCAAAAATTTTTTTGTCCGCAGATTTGATTTTAGAGCTTCACTTAAAATCATGCCTGTTTATATTTTAACAGTAAGTTCTGATTATAGTTAAATGCTTTCATCTTATATAATCAACCTGCTATTTAGTAAACTCTCATTATAGTGGACTAGTTAAAAAAATAAGATGCATTTTTGGTCAAAAAACAAAATTAAATTTCTTCAAAAAAATTTTCAAGAGACAAAACTGACAAAATAAATTTTTCAAAAAAATGGAGATGAAAAAAAATAAATTTGATTTTTGAAAAAAAAAATTAAGAAAGAGAAAAATGCTTTTTTAAAAAAATATATACATACTTTCTATGGCTATTTACTCTACTAAGAGACTAACCAAAATTGCTCATATCCTCTTTTAAAACATGAAATGACCCTTCCTTTCTTTTCTTTTTTTTGCTCCTCCCATTTAAATATTTATAAATCCATTTATCATTTTAAAACTTTAACAAAATATTTTTAGGGTAAAAATCGTTGAACAAAATATATTTTTCTAGAAAAGTCGAAACTAGACAGGAAGGGTCTGGAAGGGGAAGGAGGAGTGGAAGGGTCGTACGAGAGGCGATAACGATATCTAGAGAAAATCTGGATTCTTAATAACCTTGAATTTTTGTTTGAGATCTCGTCTAAATCCAATCTCCAGCTAATACCATAAGAAGAGATACGACTAAATCCGCAAGTATTGTCCGCAAATGTTGAGTCCGCAAAATATTAAAAAATGGCAAAAATTCATTTGTTTTTCCTAAAAAAAATTTTTTAAGTTAGGGATGTGAAAAGCAAAGCAATAATCCTCGTGAAAATGAGAAGAAAGTAATTGAGAAGAATTTTTATTTATTTTTTTGTTTGTTTTTATATTTACTGGCATAAAAATAAATTGAAAAAAAAACAATGAGAATTTAATGAAAAATGTTTTTTAAATGGGAAAAAAACTGAAAATTGGAAAGCAAACGGAATTTGAGGAATTAATAAAAAAAATTATTTATTCCACGGAATTGTAAAGGATTTGAATAAAAATGAGAAAGTCCGCAAAAAATTTTTATCCGCAAAAGTTGTCCGCAAAAAATTAAATTGAAAAATTTCTTTTAAAATTTATTTAAAATTAAAATAACATTTAAATTATTAATTAATAATTAAAAACCATTTATTTATCTCTTTTCAATGTTTTTTGCTTCTTTTCTCACTTCCTCCACCACCTCCACCAACATTAATTGAAGCATTCAAATCATAATATTTGTGTGAAATTCCAACTAAGAAGAAAAGAAAAACTCCAGAAAACAAAATTGTTAAAGTTATTGCAATTCTGTGTATTAATGCTGAAGCTATAATTGATATAATTAAGGAAATGAAGCAATCAAAAAGTCCAGATTTTGAATTGATTCCAAATTGGGCCATTTTCTGGAAATTTATTTTTAAAATTTTTTTTGAATATTTTTGGAATTTTCTAACCCAAATAATTAATAAAATAGCAAGCAAGTCAGCCACGTAAAACAAAATTGGAAAGAAAAATCTTTGTGGGGGTGTCCGATCTGGTAAGTTACGCAACGGTGAGGTTCGAACCCGCTCAGGGTCTTATTAGTCAAAACTATTAATATTCATATGCTATGTTTAAAATAAGGTTTGGATGACTATATGATATTACACCGAAAAAGAATTTATAAGAAGTAGACGGGAAGGCAATATTCTACTTAATCTTGGGGAGGAGTGGGGAAATATTCCTACAATAAAGATTAATTTTAACTAATTTTTAAAAATAAAAAAATTCCAAACCATATTACTAATTGTTGTCAATGTAAAACAAAATATAAAAGCACCCAAAACTTTAAATTAAATTTTAGAAAAAAATTTTAATTAAAAAAAACCTCCAGCACACAAATTTCCTTGACGCGAATTAGCCAAAAATTGTTTAAATAATTGTCCAATACCAATACAAACAAAAACAAAAAATGCAGAAATTAAACTACTTATGCCGTTATTGCTTGCCATTACTAAAAATTATTTAAAAAATTAAAAAAAAAATAAAATATAAAACGTGTAATTGAAAAACTTGTTAGACACAACAAAATTTTTTTCTTTCTCTCTCTCTTTTTTCTTTGGAAATTATGACAAATTGGTATCACGACAAAATGGTACATCGACAAAATTATACATAGACAAAATGGTACACTGACGAAATGGTACCTCGACAAAATTGTACATGGACAAAAAGGTACATTGACAAAATGGTATCGAGACAAAATGGTACACTGGAATATTTTTAAAAATTTTTTGAATTTTTCCATTAAATTTTTTTACTTTTAATATTTAGTTTTTTTCAAAAATAAAATGAGACATCAATATAAAAATTCTGAAGATCACTTGAATAATTTGAGGTTTTTTAAATTTATTTTCAATTTTATTTATTTTTTTTTTCAGAGATTGGTATCAAAGAAGAAGCGCAGATTTCAAATCATTTAAATATTTGGAAAACAAAAAAAGGCATTCTTTTACAAATAATTTAATAAATGAAAATGAAAAATTAAAAAGAAGTTTGGAAATTGAAAATTTACATTTTTTGGAGGAATTTGAGAATAAAATTAATTTAATTAATAAATATCAATATCAACAAAAACAACAGCAACAAAAAATTATACAAAATGATCAACTTGTATTCAATAAAAATAAAGATTTATTTAAATATACGAGGTTAGTTTTTTTTTCGTAAAAGGGATTAATTTTTTTCGTAAAATTCTGCGGACTTTTTTTATTCAGAACCTTTGGGTTCCTCTCCGAATGTCCAAAAAATTCCTACTAATCAACAACCCTTTACTTAAATTTTATTTTTAGAAAAATTAATTATTCGCAACTTAAACCAGAAGATTTTATTGAAATAAGTGATGAAGAAGAAGAAGAGGAAGAAGCCGAAAATGATGAAAATAGTTTTGTTGATGTTGAAACTTCTGGAAATAGTTTGGTAGAAAATGCTGACAATTCTTCACTTCCTTTAACTGAACAAACAAATTTTGAATTTAACGAAAAATCGCCAACAATTTCCAACCAAAATATTGCTCCTTCCACAAATTCATCTCCAATTTTTAAATGGTTAAATTATTTTGATAATTTTAATTCTGAATTGGTTAAAGAAGTAAAGGAATTCCAAGCAGATTTGACACAGGTTTATCTTTAAAATTATAATTTTTTAATATGGTCGTTGTGGTTAGGTTGGATAGCGTTAGGTTTTCCCTAGGAGAGGTATCGGGTTCGATCCCGTTGAGGGTTTATTTTTAACTTCAAAAAATTTTTTTAACTTTTTACTTCAAAAAATCCTTCCTATAAAATTTTTTTTCGAATAATCGTTTTGGTTAAGTTGGGTAGCGTTTGGTTTTCCCCACAATGGGTCTAGGGTTCGATCCCCTCGAGAGTTTATTATTATTTTATCTTCAAATAATTATTAAAATTTGTTTTCTGAATTTATTTACGTCGAAAAAAATTTTTTTCTTTTAAAAATGTTTAATCAAAAAAATTACCTTTTTAAAGAAACAACTACGTCAACATTTATCAAGAACTCTAGCTGAACGTATTAACGACACATCTAAAAAGACTGTTACAAATCAAGAAATTGCTGAACTTTCAAATTTTTTTGAGGATTTATTTAAAGGCCAAACAATCATTTCCTGCCGAGACAATTTTGAATTTAAATTGGAAAAAGAAAATAAACAACAAAATTTTTATGCAATGATGACTATTTGTGACAGATACATTGTATTTTTTAAATTTATTTTTAATTAAAATATCCTACGTCCGTCTGGATCTTTTGGACCGAGGCGGTCCATTTTGACAACCCTAATTTTGATAAAGTTATTTTGATAATCCTAATCAAAAAAATTTTTTTGCAGGAACAACTTAAATGGGAAGCAGAACTTGTTGATCAAACACGTTTAATTATTGTTTTACTTATGAAGAATCAGCCATTTTTCTATGAAATTTTTTGTGCTAGAATTGTTGCTTCGTTAGTGCTGATTTCTTTTGATTTGGAGAAAATGTAAGGGAAGAAACAAAGTTTAATTTTTTATGAGGGGGTTAGAGGGATTTTGTCCGATAAATTAATGATAGAATTTGTAGCCCTTGGCTGCCACATTTTTTTATTTTTATAAAGGCTGGAGTAGTGGTGTTATAGCCTTATAAGATTTAGGAGGGCTGGGAGGGCTGCCTCGGAGAAAATTTTTTTACAAAAAATTTTTATGGAATAAGGGTGGAGGGGTGGAAAAATTTTAATTAATATTTCTTTTAAATTTTAGAATAAACAAAATCGATTTATTCGAAAAAGAGAATTCACAGCAAACCAATTCAGCACTTTCCCATTGGATTTCTGACGAACAAATAATCTTCAAATTATTTTGTAAAGTTCAATTAGCCTTAAAATCTTCAAAAATAAAAGAAAATATGGATGAAAATCAACAAGAAAATTTTTGGATTAAACAGCGAGGGCCGAAACTTTTAATTATGTTTTTTGAAGAAAGTGTTAAAATGGCTGAAGATATTCCTCTTTGTTCTCCTTTTGTTTTGGAAGAAATGTTAAAAAATGTAAGAGGTTTAAAATTTATTAATTTATTGGGAAGTGGGTGTAGGGGAAGGGGTAGGAAACTAAATCATTCACATACAATTAGGACATTAAGTACTAGACATGGTCCATCGGACGTTTCTCTACACTTCAATTGGCTTAAGTTTTGCCAGCAAATGTCGTCCGCAAATTTTTGAGGTTGAAAGAAAATTGAATTTAGAACTTCCTAGGAGTCCTTACTGAACCACAAAAATTTTTTTAATTCTAATTTTTATTTTCAGCGTTCAACAAAAAGTATTATACGTCAATACCCAGAATTCTCTGATGAATTAAAACATTTATATATTCCAACAATTAAACAAAAATTAATTAAAATTGAAGAAAATATATTTTTATTAGAAGAATTGGAATTAAATGAAGGAATTAAAAGAATATTAATTTCTAGACAAAAATATTTAATTTGTTTATTGGAAGCAGAAATTAATAAACTTGAAGAGAAAAGATGAATTGAAGGGTTTTGATTTTGGATTTTTTCTTTTTATTTTATTTTTTGATTTATTTTGAATGATAAAAATTTATTTATGAGAGAGAGAACTTGTCAAGAATTTATAAAGAAACCCCTAAGGAAAAATATAGTAGGAACCTAGAAGTTATGAAAACCCCTGCCTAGGCTAACTATAAGGCAAATAGAATACTTTGTAGGGAAAACCAAACGCCGTCTCTGACCTTCCAAGATTTTCGTCACCCCAGCTCAATCAAATAAAAGCAAAAGAATCGAATTTTCGCCTAACTAGAAGTGAAGGATGCCCAGCAATTGAATTCCGAGGTACGGGCCAGGGATGTTATGAGCTACCAGCCATCCGGACTTTTTCTGACCAGAGACCCGATCCGAGGAGTTTTCCCGAAATCTGACTTTTTCCCTCCTAACCCCCTCTGACTGACACGACTCGTAACCCGGATTTTTGACCCGAAACCTTTCCGTAGAAAATTTTGAAGACTCGACCCAACGTTTTTCTCTATCCCTGACATTCCTGCTACAGACATAAGAGAACAAGAAACCAATTTTTGAATCAACTAAACTTTAGCCTACACAGTTACTTTTATCCAGATATTGAAAAACATTTTTTAATCAAAATCACCCAAAAAACAATTTGATAAACAAAATTAAACCTTTAATATTTTCCTAGACAATTTTCCAAACTTTCTTCTTAGCAAGCGTCTATAGAGTACGTTCTAGCTCTCAACTTCCTGCCTTTGACTTCTTCAATTGATATTCCACAACGCTATAAAATTAAAAAAGTTTAAAGAAAATATTTTTTAAAAGAATACAAAAATGGAAGCCAAAATGCAGAAGCGAGGTAGATTGCCGCCTTAGCAAAAAGTAATGGAAGATTGTGTGGTCGAGTATAATGCCAATACTAAAATTAAAAAAATGAAATGAAAAAATTTTCAAAAAATTTACCCCCATAGCCCAGCCATCAAGATAAGGTCCTTGTGGACTCTGTGGGCGCCAACCCGGTCCAGGCTTCCAATTCGGAACAGTATTGTAAATTCCCGGAGTTCCATTTAAGTGCGCATAACGGCAAAGAGGACGCAACATTGGACGGAAAATATTGCTACAAATTGGAGGCATTGTTGTTGAAGACAAAAGAATTTATTTTGTATATTTAATTTAGAAATCTAAAATTGATTAAATTCAGTTAGATTGGCCAGGAGGAGGGATGTCGGCTTCACCAGAATCTTCGGTAAACTGAGGCCGAAAAAAATTTGTCGGTGTGTAGTCAGTTCAGTGTGAACCACACTGAACTGACTATTTCGCACTGAACTGACCTCGACCCTTTAACTGTCTAATGTATCTTTATTTCCCACACTCTTTCTGCATTTATTGCTTTTATTCTGCAACGATGTTTAGACATGCAAAAGCATAAAAGGAGAGAAGAAAAAAAGAAAAAAAGGAAATTAAAAATGGAAGAATAATTAGTGTTCTCTATACCCTTTCTATTAACCGTCTAAGAATTACTTATGCTCAAATCTTTTATTTTTGTCTAAACTCCCACAACTTATCCATGGACCGCTTCGGCGGACTATCTATAGTAGAAGAAGCTGGTTGTATGTGCGCTTCGGTGGCTGCGACCAGTGGACACTACTGATAGGTAGACATCAGTGTCTGTGCGGGCTGGCAGCACTATTGGTGGCAGTGCGCTTCGGCGGCTCTGCTAATAGTGTTTGTGCGGTGGATAGAGCGCTGGTGACCATGAAGAATTTTGGAGTGTCCATGTGCCGTTTTGTACATGGGACCGGTCCCCTGCTTAGGGGGCATTTAATGTTTCGAGTAATTTTATGAGTTTATCAGTTTTTCCAATTAAAAAATTTGGAATTTATTATTGTACAGCAAAAAGTCGTTTGAAGTTTGGCGTTGTTAATTGTTTTTGGTCTACAAATACTGGGATGAATTACAACAGAAATCAGGCCAGGAAGAATTCGAGGTTATTCTTATTTTTTTATTAATTCTCACAATCAGTGTTAGGGGGCCTTTTAGGCGAATTAGTCATCTTTTGCGCCAAGCGTTTACAGCCATTTCCTCTTTTTTCGGCCAATCGATGGTTATGTTTGCTCAAATTCTTATAGTTTTCCCTTATTTTTTCTTTACTGGTCCTATTTATTTGACTCACATATTTTTGGGAATAAATTAAAGTAGGCAACAATCGAAAGTTTTTAAATGAATTTTGCCTATAATTTTTTCTCAATTATATCTATTTTTGTTTTGATCTTGTTAGAACGTGCCTTTGCTAGTCTTTGGTCAGAAACTGGACGGATGAGTGATATGCAACAGGTTATTGATTTTCTTTTTGTAGAATTTTTTTCAAATTTTCAACCAGGCCCTAGCCTTAAAAATTTTCGGGGGAGGTCAGGGTATGTCTGCTATTCTAAATTATTCTAAACTATTCTAAATTCCTCTTTTTTTAAAAATTACAGTGGCGTCTCCTTTGCTCCCGTTATCAAGTTGCCCAAGCCTATATGGAGGATGTCAATGCAAGAGTCACCATATTTGCCCCAGTAAATGATGTTTTTCTGTATAATCCAGATCTTAGAGCAATGGATCAAAAAGAAGTTCTTTCACATATTGGTATATTTTTTAATTATAAAGAATTTTGGTACAAAGCATTTTTATTATTAGTGGATACTCAAGTACCAGAACTTAGCAGCGGTCGACGTTGGGAGAAGCAAACACTTATACGTTCAACAATTAATAGTGGTTATGTTTATATAACTCAATTTGAGAATCCTGGACCGCCTGGGAATTTTGTAAAATTTTTTTAAAATTTTTGAAGAAAATCAATTTAATTTTTTAGTCCTACTTTGCAAATGCTGGCACAATTTGTAACCATGTCTCCAATCAATGGGGAATTATCAGCGGTGAACAGTAAGAGGCGATTGATTTTAATCAAATTTTGAAATTTATTTTTGGTATCTCTACAAAGTCTGTACTCCAATGGGGCATCGTCCTTATCCTGGAACAGCCTTAAGTTTTGTTCGAGATGATGAAAATGCTATTTTTGTAGACAGGCATTATGATAACAGAGATTTAACGTTTATTTTTTGTTTAATTTTTTGAATAATTCAAATTTTTTATTTTATAGTGAACTCAGGAATATACTCGATCGTGTGCCGGATATTGGTTTTTTTAATATTAAAAAATTTTTTTAATTTTTAAAATTTTAGCTCTAGTAATTTATGGAAGTTCAGCTTGGAATGGTTTCCACACATTCTTTTTACCAACAAATAAAGCATTCGCCAAAGTGATTGATCGAAATCGGGTGGATCGTGAAGTTTTGTTGGCTCATGTTTCTGGAATGAATCGCGTGGGTGAGCTTAAAATTTAATACAAATATGGATCATGGAAAACAATTGTCTGGGGAAAAATATTGAAGCTTCCGTTTTTGCGGACTACTACTGGTCCTAAGTTTACCATAAAATATATTGTACAAAAATATAAAATTTATAAATATTCATTCCCCTCTTCAGGTTTTATTCACCTATCCCTGGTTATTTGATGGAGGAATTCACTTTTATCCTTCAATTAGGCAGGTTTAATTTATTTTTATTTAAATTTATATTTATTTAACTAATTCAGATTTTCTTCAAACATAATTGAGGATAATTACAAACTCAAATTGAGTATGAGGAACATTACAGACCACAGAACTGGTAAATGGGATTTGTATGCAGTGTCAACTATTTATGAGGTTAATTTTCTAAAAATATTTTAAAATTTTTTTTTAATTATAGCGTTATGGAGAATTTAGAAGAGGGGCTGTTTGGGCCAAAATTCTTGTTCCAAATATTCCTGTACAAAACGGAGTTAGTTTTTTAAAATTATTTTTAGAAAATCTCTTGTTTATTTTCTAAGGTTGTGCATATTGTTGATAATGTTCTCGGGATAGTAACCAACACAATTGATCAGGTTATCCATTACCATCCTGATCTCTCCTTATTTTCCCTTTAGATGCTTATGGACAATTATCGATGTACAACTTTAATGAGGTATATGGCTACTATTGGACAGGTTTATAAATAGTTTTAAAATTTTCTAAATTTTTTAAAGATTGTCAGAAATTACATGTCAGCAACTGGAGGTCTTGTCACATTTTTCGCTCCATGGAACGAAGCTTTTGAACGTATTCCTGAACCAATTGAAAGAAGATTGCTGAGGGATAGAATTTGGCTGGAACAAGTACTTAAATTACACATTATCCCAGCAAAGGAATTGGTTAGTGAAGAAATTACAAATGATACAATAATTGCTACAGTGGACAATATGAGACATTTGTAAGGAAAATTTTAATTAAAAATGTAAAAAACAGGTTTCCCTTTTCGGTTATGTTTCCAAGTCCTAAAGTTTTTATCCTACTTGCGATAAAAACGGATTTTGTGAACATAACCAAAAACCCAAATCGAACTTTCTTATTTAAAAACAGATACTTTTCTAAAACTGAATGGCCTAAAAATAATATAACTTATTATGTTATTGGTGGAGGAATTCGGACAGCTGTATAATTTCTTTATTTTTTATAAAATTTATTTTTTAAACAGATACAAATGGAGGATGTAACAGCAACAAATGGAATAATCCATTATATTGATAGAGTATTGGGTGTTCCCTATCAGGTTTTCGAAAAAATTTTTGACTTTTTTAAATGGATATTATAATATTTTAGTCTCTTTGGGAAGTACTTCGTAATGAAACTAGAGCCCATCAATCTATGGAAATGTTAAACAATTTACAGGTTTATTATTAGGATAAATTAATCTATTTTATCATTTAAATTTAAGCTTAAATACACTCTTGACCCGTGGCAAGTGCTTACTCCAGAACAGAATATGACCTTCTTTGTGCCGATTGATGAGGCTTGGGATAAGGTTTTCTTTTATAAAATTATCGATAATATTTACAATTTTTTAAAAAGGTCAGCCCTTCAATGAAAAATCGATTGCTTGACGGAAATCACTGGCAAGCATTGCAATATGTTTATAAGGTTTTTTTTATTTTTGATCAGAAGGATGGGTTGGAATTAACATCACTCCAGTATCCAAAATATCTTTGATATTTTCTCAGACATATTTCCAGTTATTCTGACCCACTCGTTCAATTTCTTTGTTTTTTTATTTCTTAAATAATTATAAAATCAATTTTTAGCGACACATTCTCCAAGGACAGGCACTTATGTACACAGGTTAATATTTTTTTTATTAATTATTAAAATATTTCTTTTTTTAGATTTGCGTGAGAGAACTTATGTGATGATGAATGATGAAAAAGTGATTATTAGACGGCGTGGCAGATGTATAATTTTTTTAATTTTTATAAATAATCTTCCCTTAAATTTTAATAGATTTTGAACTTTACTGGCCGAGAGGTAATCGAGTGGCAAGAATTATTGAGGGAGGTGAAATTGCTGGAATTAATGGATTTATGCATTTAATAGATGGGGTAATAATCATTTTTGAAATTAAAGTAAAATTTTAAATTTTAGGTGCTTGTATATGAACCAGATCTCCGGGCTGGTTCTGCAATTGTACTAATTGACAATCAATTGTTGTTATTTTTAATATTTTTTATTTTATTTTGGTGATAATAAAATCTTAAAAATGGCAAAGAATAAGATCTCCCCTTGTGTTCCATTCTGTCTACCATCCCTGTGTTCCATTTTGTCACCCCTTCCCTATTTCCATTTGTCCTTCTCAACAGGGAATTTTAAAAATTTGCAAAAAATTTAAATTTATTTCAAAAATCAATAAAAAAAATTCCTACATACATTAAATAATATAAAATTGAAAAATGAGCATTTTAAAATAAAAAAAGATAAAACAAAAATGCGTTTCTTAACAAATAAACCGGATCTATCGGTATCAAAAGGCTGAGAGAAAATAAAAGGCATCGAAATTAGCACCGTTTTAATTAGAAAATCTTTTGTTATCACAAATTGGTTTAAAAAATTCACAACTTATAGCACTCCACAATAATTTCGGATACGTTGCCGTGCTTGGCGTAAGGAGGCTCGGGAGGTTCTTCGACTTCTCTCCTGCTTCTCCTGTTTAATTTCGTCTATTTCATGACTTCCACCATTTATTGTTGAAAAGTGTGGAAGAGGTGGGGGAGGTGTATGAATACCTGGGGGAAGTATACGCGTCTCCAATGGCAAGGTTTTTGAATCTAAAAAGGGAAGGAAAGTTGATTTGGAAGATTAAAAATCAAACGTTGTATTGTTGTTCGGGTTTCCTCAACTCCATTTTGTGAGTAAATAGAGAGAGGTGTCTCTTCAATATTGGAACGTTGCGCTTTGAGATGCTTCTGCTATAAAAGGAATTTTTTTAGGAAAAAACAAAAAAGAATTTTTGCAAACGCAAAAAAGGGAAATCTAGGAGAGCTAAGAAAATCTAGGGGCATAAATCTGGGAAACCCCAAACTTTTAAATAACAAAGTATACCATTCTAGGCGATTGATCAGGGACTTGTTGCCTGTTAATTGAACTTTCATAGTTCATAAAAGTTCGACGTTGTTGGAGTGGTGGTGTTTGTGTTGCAATTAGAGAAGTTGTTGCGCGTGCAAAGCCTAGAAAAGAAATTAAATTTTTAAAAAAATTTACAGAAAATTACCACTCTGAAGTGGATAATCATCATTTAATCTTCCCAGTGAATGTGTAGAGAGTTCAGTACGGTAGGCGAATGTTTCTGGACTTGCATCACAACTCCTCCTTGGACTGCTATAGTCTCGAGCATAAGCGTGCCTAATTAAATTTTTTTTAATTTCAAAAAAAATTTTTTAACCTGTCATAAAGGTGTGAGGAATATGAACGATAAGTACGTAAATGATGACTTCTTTTTTCTGTTGTTGTTGTTCTCCCCACACTACGTGAAGTGTGTTCAAAGGGAACATTGTTTAATTCCATTAATTCTTCTGGATCAGTCTGTAACCATTTATCATGCTTTCTTTGCCCTCTTTGTTCCTGATCTTGGGAACGGCTTCTAAAAGGAGAACTAACGATTAGGAAAGCTAGGAAAGTTACCTGTAATAATTGTAACGTTGACTAATATTATGATAACGTTCATCCAAATAAGAGCTTGGCAAAATATTCTTTTTAGTTGCCGGAGCTTTGGGAAGCCCTGGAGGAAGCATACGACGAACAGGACCAGCACTTCCACCTCCTCCATGTCTATAGACAATTATATCCTGAAATTACAATTTTTTCTTTCTACACCAAAACCAAAAACACCTCAACAACATGTTGCACTTTCCCCTCTTCTGTCGTTCTATCAAATGAATGACGTTTAGCAAAAGTAATTGTAGTAGCCTCAGTAACACTTGTCCATCCTCTAGGGGAAGCCCCTACAGGTCTACGGATAGATCCTGGTGAGGAATATTTATAGAGTTGGTCTGAATATTGTGAAGTATATTGAGTACGGGGAACTGGTTTTGCTAAAAATATATTTATGTTAAAGAGTGTTGAACTCGAGAAACATTTTACCAGGATTCCAGGCAAACCCCCTTATAGAGAATGTAATTGGAAAATGAGATAGTTGAACCAGGACTTCTCAAATCGAATTCTTAAAACACGCCAAACGTCAGAACGCCAAAACTGGTACAGTTTTGGCGCTGGTCAATAAATTTAAAACATAAATGGGTTCGGATCCGCTTGGGGTTAATAATTTTTCACTCCCCTATTTTTAAACTGGAAGCTGATAAATATAAAATGAAACATACGTTTCGAATCTATACTCAGATCTTCACTTTTCATAACCATTGGACGTCGCATTCTTTGGGTGGCAGCAACAGGGAGTCTTTCTGGAATACATGGGTTAACTTAAGATTAATCATCTTTTTCTCACCATCTCTAAAAGATGCCGCTTTTGCATAAATACTTTGTAATTGATCCTCTCCAAGTGTTCTTTCTTCAAATTTAGTTTCTTTAACAGGAAATGTTGTTGGAAACGATAATTGTTTTAATTTTTTCTTTTCATTGTCTTCTGTAATGATAGGTTTCTTCTTCAATTCGCTTATACGAACGTGTAATTCAACGGGTTCTACAGTTTGCCTTTCTGTTTCCCCGCCAACACTTCCAATAACATCCCTTTTCTGCTCTATATCGCTCAATGTTCCATTCATATGAGGCAATATCTGTCTTTGATCTATCCCATTTTTTTCATCCTCAACTTCGGCAAGTCTTCCTCCATACCAACCATGATGATATAAAGAAATACTTCTTTCAATTGGAATATAATCCAACTCAAAATTTTTATCTTGAACATTTTTAATTAATTTTTCTTCTGATTTTAATTCAATTATTTCCTTCTTTAATGGAATAACCTTCTCTTCCTCAACAAAGGAATATCCATTATTGTAAACTTCAACAAAATCTTCAATCAAAACATTTTTAATTTCATTTTTGTTCACTCCAAGGACTAAAAATTCCTTTTCTTCCAAAATAGGCTTTTCTTCAATTTTTATTTCTTCTTTCAAGTGTGCAGGAACAATTGTTTCAACAGATCCACGCAGAAACCCTTCTTCAGATTTGACCGATTTTTTATCAGAAATTCCATTAATTTCTTTTATTTTAACAAAATTATCATCCAGTGGCACACTTTTCATTTCTTTAGTATCTGGGTAAGTTTGGATTATTTTTATAGGCAGAATTTCATAATGCCCGGGAGAGTATAGGTTGACTGAAGAATGAATTGGCTCTGGTATCATCTCAGAAAATTTGTTGAACTCTGAAACAGAGCCATTATAAGGCTCAGAATCAACAGGAATTCCTTCTTGTGTTTTCCCTCCTTTTATGAGTTTTGCTAGTTTTTCTAAAGTGCCAGGCTTCTTCTCTTCCTCATCTTTCGAAGGTAGATGTTCGTAATATCCGATATGTTTATGTTCAACTTCCAATGGCACGCTTTTAACTTCATTTTGTTGTAAGGAATGAATGTGGCCAATAAAAGGCTCTCCAATTTGTGGATATTCGGCTGTTTTTGAAGATGTTGTAGGCAACTGTTCGTAATGGCCTATATGCTTCTTTTCCACAACGAGAGGTAATACTGCCAGTTCCGGTTGAAGTTTATTTTGATGAATATAACCAATAAGTGTTCCTTTTGTTGGTGTTGAGGGCAGCTGTTCGTAATACCCTATATATTTCGTTTCCAAATCCAGAGGTACATGTTCAATTCCGGATTGAAGTTTTGACTCCGGGACATAATTAACAAATGGAGCTTCATTAATTGGAAATTCTGAATGTTTTTTTGTTGGAACTTCATCAGAACGTCCTGAAGCGTAAACGTTAACTAAAGAATGGATTGGTTCTGTTGCTAAATCACGAACTGTGTTGGTCAATATGATAGGGCCAGAATAAGGTTCTGAATCAACTAGGAAGTCTCCTTCCGTTTTACTTCCTTTGAAGAGGCTAGTTAATTTTTCCAAAGTTCCGGGCTTCCTATCTTCTTGATTTTTAGAAGGAAGATGCTCGTAGAACCCAATATGCCTATTTTCAACTTCCAATGGTAAATCTTCAACCTCATTCCGCTGTATGGAATGAATGTGTCCAGTAAACGGTTGTTCAAGTTTTGGATGTTCTGCTGCTTTCGATGATGTTGAGGGTAGCTGTTCATAATAACCAATGTGCTTCTTTTCAATTTCATATGGAACATGATGGAGATCGGAATGTTTTGTCTCTGGGATATGTCCAACAAATAGTGCTTCAGTTTTTGGATATTCTAGTGTTTTTGTTGTTGGAATTTCGTCTGAACGCCCAGAAGAGTAAACACTGACTAGAGAATGGATTGGTTCGGAATGAGCTTCAGGCATTACATTAGTATTTGCAATATATCCATCAAAAGGTTCTGAATCAACAGGAAATTCTCCTTCCTGTTTGTTTCCTTTGAAGAGTTTTGTCAGTTTTTCTAAAGTTCCAGGCTTCTTTTCTTCTTTGCTAGTTGTTGAAGACGGAAGATGTTCGTAATATCCAATATGCTTATTTCCAACTTCCAGTGGAGTAACAGTCAATTCACCTTGTCGTTTTTCTTCATAAACAGTGCCAAGGAATGGAGATGATACAATTTTTGGGTATTCTGGAATTGTTGTTGAAGCTGGTATTTCATCAGAACGACCGGAAGAGTAAACATAGACAAATGAATTGATAGGCTCCATTGCGACTTCGGAAGTAATTTTGGTGTTTGCAATTGGGCCACTGAAAGGTTCAGGATCGAAAGGAAATTGTTCAACGGCTTTGCTGTCTTAATAAAAAAATTTCGATTAAAATTCTGATTTTAAACTCCAACCTTTGAAAATATGTTTTAACTTCTCCAATGCTCCAGGCTTTTTCTCTTCCTCAACTATTGTTGTTGTTAAAGGCAAATGTTCGTAATAACCAATATATTTGTTGCCAACTTCTAATGGGGAAGAATTAAGTTCTGTTTGATGCTTAGTTTCAGAAACGTGGCCAAGATAAGGTGCTTGATTTACTGGATAATCTAATAATTTTGTAGTTAATGTTGGTTGTTTATCAGAAAATCCAGAAGAGTAAACATTAACGAAAGAAAGGATCGGTTCATATTTAGCCTCAGATATGTTTGTATTATTGACAGGGCCAGTATATCTCTCAGAAATTGAAGGAAATTCTTCGATGGATTTGCCGCTTTTAAAGATTTGTGTCAATTTATCCAAAGATCCGAGCTTTGTTTCTTCATCTTTTGATTTAGGCAAATGATCGTAATAACCTAAATGCTTCTTCTCTACTTCTAGAGGTACTAAATTCATTTCTAATTGACGCTTTGATTCGGAAACGTTTTCTTTGAATGGAGCTTCAATTTCAGGATATTCCTTTCTAATCTTTGTTGGCTGAATTCCATCAGAACGTCCGGAAGAATAAACATTCACAGAGTTGTCTAGCATAGATTCTTTTATTTCCGAGGTTCGAACAGTTTGGAATAAAGGACCTGAATATTATTAAATATTTTAACTTTCAAACTAAAAATACTTTCAATTTTTATCCCTTCTTTAATTATTGTTGGAGGTTGCTCTAAATTTTCGTAATAACCAACATGTTTAGTTTCAACAACCAAGGGTATATTAGTTAATTCATTTTTTATTTCTACTTCAGAAATCTCATCCAATTTTTGCTGTTCATTATAATGCCCGGAAGAGTAAATATTAACTAATGAATGAATTGGCTCTTCTGAGAGTTCAGAAATTGTGTTGGTATTTGAAATAGGGCCAACAAAAGGTTCCGAATCAAAAGGAAATTCTCCTTCATTTTTGCATCCTTTCAAAATTTTTGTCATTTTTTCCAAGATTCCAGGCTTCTTCTCTTCATCATGTGAAGATTGCTGTAGTTGTTCGTAGAAGCCAATGTGCTTTGTTTCAACGTCCAAAGGGGTTTGATTCAATTCTAATTGAGGTTTCGAATTGTGGATAAAGCCAATAAATGGAGCTTCCATTTTGGGATATTCTGTTGGCGGAATCTCAACAGACCTTCCAGAAGAGTAAACACTAACTAAGGAATGAATTGGTTCTACTGTCGCCTCTGGAAAGACATCAAAGTTCGAAATTGGTCCCAAATAAGGCTCTAAATCAACAGGGAATTCTCCATCCGTTTTACTTCCTTTAAAGAGTTTAGTTATCTTCTCTAAAGCTCCAGGCTTCTTCTCTCCCTCATCTTTAAAAGGTAAATGGTCGTAATATCCAATATGTTTATGTTCAACTTCTAATGGCACACTTTCAACCTCCTTTTGTTGTAAAGAATATATGTGGCCAATAAAAGGTTCATCATGTTTTGGATATTCTGATGTTTTTGTCGTAGGCAACTGTTCATAATAACCTATATGTTTTTTCTCCACAACGAGAGGTAGTGTACTCAATTCAGATTGAAGACTATTCTCATGAACATGACCAATGAATGGTTGTTCAGTCTCTGGATATTCTGAGGTTTTTGTTGATGTTGAGGGAAGCTGCTCATAATACCCTATATACTTCTTCTCCAAATCCAGAGGTACATGTTCGATTCCAGAATGAAGTTCTGACTCTGGGACATAATCAACAAATGGAGCTTCATTAATGGGAAATTCTGTTGTTTTTATTCTCTGAATTTCATCATATCGCCCGGAAGAGTAGATACTGACCATTGAATGAATTGATTCTTCTCTTGCTTCAGAAATTTTATTTGATGACGCTAAATGTCCAGTATAGGGCTCAGTATCAACTGGGTAATCTCCATGTGTTTTAGATCTCTTGAAGAGGTGTGTTAATTTTTCTAATGCCCCAGGCTTCTTCTCTTCATCTTTAATTGTTGAAGGCAAATGATCGTAATATCCAACTTGCAGTTTTTCAACCTCCAAAGGTATAGGAATAAGTTCCAAGCGTCGATTTGATTCAGAAACATTTCCAGTGAATGGAGATTCATTAACGGGAAATCCTATAACTTTTGTTGTTGGAGTTTCATCAGAACGTCCAGAAGAATAAATATTAACAAAGGAATGGATCGGCTCGTTTGTTGCCTCATTTGTTGTGCCAGTCATTGAAACATGCCCAATATATGCTTCTTTATCAATAGGGGAATCTTCTAAAATTTTGCTTCCTTTAAATATTTGAGTTAACTTTTCTAATGCTCCAGGCTTCTTCTCTTCCTCATCGGCTATTGTAGAAGGTAAATGCTCATAGTAACCAACATGTTTTCCTTCAATTTCCAGAGGCATTGTGTTAAATTCAGATCGTCTTTTAGCCTCATTTATAATGCCAATATATGGCTCTTCATTTAACGGAAATTCTGGTATTTTCGTTTTTGGAGCTTCATCAGAATACCCAGAAGAATAAACATTAACAAGATTATATAATTGATATCCAATCAATTCAGTATTTCTTTCAGTTTCGAATAAATATTGAGCGGATGGCTCTTAAAAATAAAGAAAACTTTAAAAATATTTAAAAAATCTTGAGCTACCTTCAACTGATTTTAAAAGCATAGAAGGATGCAGCTCAGTCTGTGGGATTGATTCATGTAAAAAGCCAGTAAATGGAGCTTCATTAATGGGGAATTCAGTTATTTTAGCTGTCGGAACTTCATCAGAACGTCCGGAAGAGTAGATACTAACCATTGAATGGATTGGTTCAGCTGTCAAATCATGAACAGTGCTGGTCAATGTGATCGGGCCAGAATAAGGCTCTGAATCAACAGGCAATTCTGTTTTACTTCCTTTGAAGAGGTTAGTTATTTTTTCTAAAGCTCCAGGCCTCTTCTCTTCTTTGGCAGTTGTTGAAGACGGAAGATGTTCGTAATATCCAATATTCTTATTTTCAACTTCCATTGGCACACTCACAACTTCATTTAGTTTAAGGGGATGAATGTGGCCAATAAAAGGCTCTCCAATTTGTGGATATTCTGATGTTTTTGCTGATGTTGAGGGCAAGTGTTCGTAATACCCTATATACTTCTTTTCCAAATCCAGAGGTATATGTTCGATTCCAGACTGAAGTTTTGACTCAGGAACATACTCAACAAATGGAGCTTCATTAATAGGGAATTCAGAATGTTTTGTTGTTGTTCGAACTTCATCAGAACGTCCTGAAGAGTAGATACTAACCATAGAATGGATTGGTTCCGTTGTTAAATCAGTAACGGTGTTTGTCATTGTTATAGGACCAGAATAAGGTTCTGAATCAAAAGGGAAGTCTCCTTCTGTTTTACTTCCTTTAAAGAGTTTAGTTATTTTTTCTAAAGCTCCAGGCTTCTTTTCTGAGTGTTCAGCTGTTGTAGGTAAATTTTCATAGTAACCAATGTGTTTGTTTTCAATCTCCAAAGGAACTGAATCAATTTCGGGTAAAAGCTTTGACTCTGGAACATGTCCAGAATAAGATGTTTCTGTTGGATATTCTGTAGTTTTTGGAATCTCATCAGAACGTCCGGAAGAGTAAACATTAACATGTTGCTCAATTCCTGATTCACGAAGTTCAGTAGGGCGGTTGGTTTCGAATACATGTCCAGAGAAAGGAGCTAAAAAAGGAGGATTTGAAAAGTTCGAATGATTCTAAATTCATACCAGTAACTTGGGGATAATCACTACTAGTCACATCCTCCTTGAAAAGATGTGTTATCTTATCCAACAACCCAGGCTTCTTCCCCTCTTCCGTTGTTACTGAAGGCAAATGTTCATAATAACCAACATTCTTGGTTTCAAATTCAAGTGGTAAAGTTTCACATTCTTGTCGTTTTATTTCATGAATATTTCCAATAAATGGGGCTTCATTAATGGGGAATTTTGTTATTCTTGTTTCATCAGAATATCCGGAAGAATAAACATTTACAAGATTATTTAATTGATATTCATGCATATCAGAATTTCTTTTAGTCTCGAATAAATATGGAGCTGAAGGCTCTTAAAAGGAATAAAATTTAAAGAATATCAAAGAATGTTTGAGAGATACCTTCTACAGATTCTGTCGGTATTCTTACTGTTGGAATTTCATCAGACCTTCCAGAAGAGTAAACACTAACTAAGGAATGGATTGGTTCTCCTGTTGCTTCTGGAACAATTTTAATCTTCGCAAGTGGTCCAAGATAGGGCTCAGAATCAACAGGGAAGTCTCCTTCTGTTTTACTTCCTTTGAAAAGTTTAGTTAATTTTTCTAAAGCCCCAGGCTTCTTCTCTTCATCTTTAGTTAAAGGTAAATGGTCGTAATATCCCATATGTTTATGTTCGACTTCTATTGGCACAGTTTCAATTTCATGTTGTTGTAAAGAATGAATGTGGCCAATAAATGGCTGTTCAAGTTGGGGATATTCTGCTGTTTTTGTTGATTTTGTAGGCAACTTTTCATAATAGCCTAAGTGCTTCTTTTCCACATCAAGAGGTAATAATCCCAATTCAGACTGAAGTCTATTCTCATGAACATGACCAATGAAAGATTCTTCAAGTTTTGGATATTCTGAGGTTCTTGTTGATGTCGAGGGAAGCTGCTCATAATACCCTACATGCTGCGCTTCAACTTCAATTGGTGAAGTTTCAATCTCTGAATATCGTTTTACTTTATGAATATTTCCAACGAATGGAGCTTCATTAAAGGGAAATTCAGTTATTTTTGTTATCCGAACTTCATCAAAACGTCCTGAAGAGTAAACGGTAACTAGAGAATGGATTGGCTCTGTTGCCATTTCAGACATTTTGTGTGTGCCTTTAATTTCTCCAACATAAGGTTCAGAATCAAAAGGAAACTCTCCTTCATTTTTACTCCTTTTAAAGAGTTTTGTCAATTTTTCTAATCTTCCAGGCTTCTTTTTTTCATCCATACTTGATGCTAGAGAAAGTTGATCATAATAACCAACGTGCTTCTTTTCAATGTCTAAGGGTATGCCTTCTAATTCAGCTCGAACTTTGGTAGCGAATTGAGCTTCAGTTTCCGTTTGCTTTATAATCTCTGTTGGGATTGCTGAAGGAATTTCATCAGAACGTCCAGAAGAGTAAACACTAACCAAAGAATTGATTGGCTCCATTTTAGATTCAGGCATTGTGCTTGTACTAGCAATCGGGCCTACATATGGCTCTGAATCCAAAGGAAAGTCTCCAACGTTTTTGGCTCCTTTAAAGAATTGAGTAAGTTTATCTAATTTTCCATGTTTCTCTTCAACTATTGCTGAAGGCAAATGTTCATAGTAGCCAATATTCTTTATTTCCACATCAAAAGTAGTTGGATCCAAATCAGAATGCCGTTTAGTTTCAGAAATGTAACCAATAAATGGTGATTCAATTTTAGGGAATTCTGCCATTTTTGTTGTTAAATGTTCGTCAGAAAGCCCTGAAGAGTAAATATTGACCAAAGAATGGATTGGCACATTTGTTGCTTCATTTGTTGTGCCAGTCATTGAAACATGTCCAGTATAAGCTTCTTTATCAATAGGAAAATCTGTAACATCTTTTGTGCTTCCTTTAAAGAAATGTGTTAGCTTTTCTAATGTTCCAGGCTTCTTTTCACCCTCATCTGTTGTTGTAGAAGGTAAATGTTCATAGTAACCAACATGTTTTTTCTCCAGTTCCAGAGGGACTTCGTTCAATTCATTTTGACGTTTAGAATCTGGAACGTAACCAAGATAAGGCTCTTCGTTTATTGGATATTCTGTTGTTTTTAATGTTTTTGGTGTTTTTGGAGTTTCCTCAGAAGAATACACACTAGCATGATGCTCTAAAGGTGATTCAGTAAACTCAGTAGAGCGATTAGCTTCAAACACATGTCCAGAATATGGATCTTAATTAAGTCGAGACTTTAGTACAAATAATTATTAATTACCGGTAATATGGGGGTACTCATCCTTTGACTCTCCACTCTTGAAAAAGTGTGTCAACTTAGCCAGTGCTCCAGGCTTTTTTTCTTCTTCACTTGTTGTAGAAGGCAAACTTTCATAGTAACCAACATGTTTCCCTTCAACTTCCAAAGGAACTCCTTCAATTTCCTCAAGTTTCTTTGCTTCGAAAATATTCCCAATAAATGGATCTTCATTAATTGGAAATTCTGATATTTTTATTATTTTTGTTGGAATTTCATCAGAACGTCCAGAAGAGTAAACAGCAACTTGGCTATCTATCGGTGCTTCAGTCAATTCTAAGTGTCGGGTAATTTCAGAAAATGTTCCAGTAAATGGCTCCGAGTAATCCTCTGAAATAAAGGGAATGTTAACTTGTATCAAGCATTAAATATCTACCTATTACTTCCATTTTGGGATATTTAGTTTCTTCCTTTTTTAATGGTGGTGGGGATTTTTCATAGAACCCGATATGCTTCTTGTCAATTTCTATTGGTAATGAGTCCAATTCACCCCCAAGTTTCGTCTCTGGAATATTTCCAATGAATGGAGCTTCTATTTTGGGATATTCTGGTAATTTTGTTACTGGTTGTTCATCAGAACGTCCGGAAGAATAAACACTAACAAATGAGTTGATTGGCTCCATTCTAGATTCAGTCATTAAACTTGTACTAGCAATTTGGCCAGAATATGGCTCTAAATCGACAGGATACTCTCCAACAGTTTTGCCACTTTTAAAAAGTTTTGTTAGTTTTTCTAGAGCTCCAGGCTTCTTTTCTTCCTTGGCAGCAAAAGACGGAAGATGCTCATAGAACCCAATATGCTTGTTTTCAACTTCCATTGGCATATCTTCCACATCATTTCGTTGCAAAGAATGAATATGACCAGTAAAAGGTTGTTCTTCGGGATATTCTGTTGTTTTCGATGATGTTGAGGGCAGCTGTTCGTAATACCCTATATACTTCTTTTCCAAATCCAAAGGTATATGTTCGATTCCAGAATGAAGTCTTGACTCTGGAATATAATCAGCAAATGGAGCTTCATTAATAGGGAATTCTGGATGTTTTGTTGTTTGTTCCTCATCATATCGTCCGGAGGAGTAAATACTAACCACAGAATGGATTGGTTCCTTTGTTAAATCATGAACGGTGTTAGTCAATGTGATAGGGCCAGAATAAGGCTCTGAATCAACAGGGAAGTCTCCTTCTATTTTACTTCCTTTGAAGAATTTTGTTAGCTTTTCCATTGTACCAGGCTTCTTTTCTTCAATGACGGCTGTTGAGGATGGAAGATGTTCGTAATATCCGGTATATTTATTTTCAACTTCCAATGGCAAATTTTCAACTTCATTTCGTCGTAAGGAATGAATGTGGCCAATAAATGGCTCTTCAGTTTGTGGATATTCTATCAGTTTTGTTACTAGTTGTTCATCGGAACACCCAGAACTGTATATATTAACACAAGAGAGGATTGGTTCTGTTTGAACTTCAGGCACGGCTCTAGTAGTGGAAATTAGGCCGGAAAATGGCTCAGAATCAACAGGGAATTCTCCTTCTGTTTTGCTTCCTTTGAAGAGGCTAGTTAATTTTTCCAAAACCCCAGGCTTCTTCTCTTCTTGATTTGTAGATGGAAGATGTTCGTAGAAGCCAATATGCTTTTTTTCAATATTTATCGGCAAATCGTCAACCTCATTTCTTCCCGTGGAATGAATGTGACCAGTAAACGGTTGTTCAGGTTTTGGATGTTCTGATGTTTTTGTTGATGTTGAGGGCATCTGTTCATAATATCCTATGTGCCTCCTTTCAAATTCAATAGGCATATGTTCCATTTCAGAATGCATTTTCGTTTCAGATAAATTTCCAGCTATTTCTTCGACAAATTCTGTAGTTTTTACTGGTGGTTGTTCATCAGAATGTCCAGAAGAGTAGACACTAACAAAAGAATGAATCGGTTCTGTTTGAGCCTCAGATATGGCACTAGTAGTGGCAATTAAGCCGGTAAATGGCTCAGAATCTACAGGAAATTCTTCGCTTTTCTTGCTTCCTTTAAAGATTCTTGTTAGTTTTTCAAGTGTTCCTTCCTTTGATGTTGAAGGTGTCCCTTCATAAAACCCAATATGCTTTTTCTCAACTTCTAGAGGTTTCTCATCAAGCTCATCTTTCTGTAATGTATAAGTATTCCCTGCAAATGGTTCGTCGTTTATTGGATATTCTGACTTTTTTGTTGATCTAGTAGGCAATTGTTCATAATAACCAATATCTTTTGTTTGAACTTCCAAAGGAACTCCTTCAATTTCTTTAAGTTTATTTGCTTCATAAATATTCCCAATAAATGGATCTTCATTAATTGGAAATTCTGATATTTTTATTATTTTTGTTGGTTCATCAGAACGACCAGAAGAGTAAACACTAACTAAAGAATGAATTGGTCCTGTTTGAGCTTCAGGCATGACACTAGTAGTGGTAATTAAGCCGGTAAATGACTCAGAATCGGCAGGATATTCTTCGCCCTTCTTGCTTCCTTTAAAGATTCTCGTTAGTTTTTCGAGTGTTCCATGTTTTTTCTCTTCGTTTGAAGTTGAAGGCAAATCTTCATAAAATCCAGTATACATCTTCTCAACTTCCAATGGCACATTCTCTACCTCATTTTTTTGTAATTCATGAATATGTCCAATAAATATTTCCTCGAAATTTGGATACTCTTTTACTTCTGTTGGGAGCTCTCTAGGTAAGTCAACAAGTTTATCTTCAATTTCTAACGGTATTCCTTCCAGTTCCGGTACTGTCCTTGACTCCGGAACATTTCCAATATATGGAGCTTCATTTATAGGATATTCATTTATTTCTGTTGTTGTTGGAATTTCGTCATATTGCCCAGAAGAGTAGACACTAACTAATGAATGGATTGGTTCTTCTCTAGTCTCAGAAATTTTATTTAATGACGCTAAATGCCCAGTAAAAGGTTCAGAATCAACTGGATAACCTCCGTCTGTTTTGGACCTTTTGAAGAGATGTGTGAGTTTCTCTAGCGCTCCAGGCTTCTTCACTTCTTCATTACTCGTTGAAGGCAAATGATCGTAATAACCAGCATGTTGCTGTTCAACCTCTAAAGGTATTGGAATAAGTTCTGACTTTCGATTTGATTCAGAAACATTCCCAGTGAATGGAGATTCATTAACGGGAAATTCTATAGCTTTTGTTGTTGGAACCTCATCAGAACGTCCAGAAGAATAGATACTAACCATTGAATGGATTGGCTCATTTTTAGCTTCAGGCATAGCGCTAGTGCTAGTAACTTGGTCAGTGAACGGAACTGATTCAACAGGATATTCTTCGATTTTCCTGCTTTCTTTGAAAATCTGAGTTAGTTTTTCCAATGCTCCAGGCTTCTTTTCCTCTTCTGTTGGAAGAGGTAAATTTTTGTAATAGCCAATATGCCTGCTTTCTACTTCTGACGGAATGGTTTCCAATTCAGATTTATTTGTTTCGTAAAAAGTGCCAGTGAATGGCGCTTCATTTTTCGGAAATTCTGAAGGTGTCGACACCATTGTTTTCTCGTCAGAACGACCAGATGAATAAATATTGACAAATGAAAGGATTTGTTCGTTTGGTGCTTCAGAAATTAAGTTAGTGTCAAAGACCGGACCAGTGAAAGGCTCAGAATCGACTGGAAATTCGTCCACAACTTTGCTACCTTTAATGGATAATATTTTTGCTTGAAGGCTAATATAACGACAAGCTACCTTTGAAAATATTCGTTAGCTTCTCAAATGTTCCAATCTTCTTTTCTGTTTCCCCCATTGCTGAGGTTGAAGGTAAAACATCATAGAATCCAGCATGTTTCCTTTCCACTTCTAAAGGTAAATCTTCCAACTCATTCCTTTCCAAACCATAAATATTCCCAATAAATGGTTCTTCAATTTTTGGATATTCTTTCATTTTTGTTGTTTTAGTTCTATTAATCTCATCTGAATATCCGGAAGAATAAACACTAACGTGTTTATCAAGTTGAGATTCTTCTAGTTGTGGCTGTTGAGTAGTTTCAAACAAAGAAGCCTTGGGTGATTCTAAAACAGAATCAAAATTAATTTTTTGGATTAAATCAACCACAGAGGCTATTTATGCACTTAAACGTGGAAGGGGAAGTGTTCTTTAGGGGGTTCTACCCTCCACTGGAAAGGGAGTGGAGGAGAATCTTGCAAGCTTTTTTTTTAGATTCACCTTTTTTAATTCCATTTAATATTCCCCCATCATCTTCTATTAATGTTGAATAGTATCCATTCGAATAAACATTAACATAATTATCAATTTCAACACTTTTTGCCTCATCCCAGCAACTAGTTGAAGGATAATTCTCTTCAATTTCTTCTTCTGTTGTTTGTGTACTACATTCCTTTAATTGTTGCTGACTGTCCGGCAACATAACCCAATGTTCTAAAGGTTCTTCACTAATTTCCCTAACTGGCTTAGTTGTTGTAGTCTTAAAAGAAGGTGATATGGAAGCTTCAGCTGCTTTTGCCAATTGAGCACAAAATTCTTCATCATCAAATGTATGCATAATACCTTCACTATTTGGAGAGGAAAATGTAGATGTATTTGCAAAAGAATGTGGAGAATATGGCGGTGAGCGGATTTCTGAAGGGATTACCTTTAAAAAGTGTGAATGAAAAAAAGATTATTTTTGTGCAAAATAATTTTTATTATTTATTGCACTTGCAATTTTTTAGTACAAAAAAGTAAACTTACAACAATATTAGATGAAGTAACAATAATTTCTTCGTCTTCCTTCTCTTTATTTTCATTTAATTTATCAATTGTTGTATTAGTTGTAGTTATTACAGTTTCATCATCATCTTCTTCCTTTTTGGTTTTTAAAGGAATTTGTTTTAATAAAAGTGAAGATGTTGAAGATTTTAAATCATAATTATCATCATCTTCACTTGTTGAAGTTATTGAACTATCTGTTTTATTAATTATTAGAAAATCGTCCTTTTCTTTTATTGTAGTAGCTGTGGATGTTGATATTGTAGATTCTGGCATTTGTACAAACTCCAAATCATCATCGCTTGTGTCTTCCAATATTTTATATGTTGTTTTGGTTGTTGTGATTATTGTTGTTGTTCGACGTGATTCTCTATTTAAGAAAATGCCGCTGACTATAGGGACCTGAGAAAAAATAATTATAAATCCTTGATTAAGTTCCTTTTCCGGATGTTAATAAAATATTTTACAAATTGTAAAAACTTTTCCGGAATATAAACTTTTCCGGAATTTAATAATATAAAAACTTTTCCGGAATATAATAATATATTTTACAAATTGTAAAAACTTTTCCGAAATATAATAATATATTTTACAAATTGTAAAAACTTTTCCGAAATATAATAAAATATTTTACAAATTGTAAAAACTTTTCCGAAATATAATAAAATATTTTACAAATTGTAAAAACTTTTCCGGAATATAATAATATATTTTACAAATTGTAAAAACTTTTCCGAAATATAATAAAATATTTTACAAATTGTAAAAACTTTTCCGGAATATAATAATATATTTTACAAATTGTAAAAACTTTTCCGAAATATAATAAAATATTTTACAAATTGTAAAAACTTTTCCGGAATGTGAAAAAAACAAAAATGTGAAAAATTCACCCCAGAACTAGTTAAACCTCCAACGATAGGCACAGCTCCAGCTTCAATAGTTGTTGTAGTTGTACAAACCTTATAAATAAAAATTAATTGGAAAAATTTATTCTTTTACTTCTCTGCTCGCTTCAGTTTCTGGCGATAATGAAATCATTTCCAATTGTTCTGAGCTAACTTGGCTCAATTCCATTGGCATTTGTACTATTTGAACTCTTTCTGTACTTGTAACGGTTCTAGCTCTATAAATTCCTCCTCCACTGTCAGAATCGGAATCTCCTCCCTCTGTTCCACTCCGACTACTACTACGACCTATTAAGGGGAGAAACAAATAATTTTTTGAGGGGCAAGTTACCTGGAGGAGTCATTTCTGTTCGTTCTCTCCGTGTAATCGACCATTGTGGAACACCTTTATACGATATTTAAATTAATTAAATCTCAAACCTGTTCTAGGTGTAGTACTTTGGGGTGGCCTAGGCGGTAAATTATTTGGATCCGCCATTTAAAATTCTAAAATAATTTTTAAAAAATTATTAAACTAAATAAACATATTTTTTAATTGGCATTTTAGCTAAAATAATTTTTTTAGCCTCCAAAAAGGAAATGAATATGTAGAAATTGAGAACATAAATTTATATTTATTTATTTTAGTTAAGCGCGGATTGATTTTATTTTCAGTGAGGAAATAAAAATAGAAAAATAGAGAATTAAAAAATTGTAAAAAGGGGATTAAAAAAGTAAAGTAAGGCATCTAGTTTATGCAGTTTAACTCATTAGAAGGTGAACACATTTAATTACATACGTTCTTAATATTTTTTATTTTTGAATTAGAAAATCTCAAAACTTATCTCATATAAAACGATTCCATGTAAGGGAGAACCAGCATGTTGGGAGTTTGCTCAAAATTTATTTAAAGCTTGGAAAGTTTTTTAAGATTGTAAAAACAGATGTTGTAAACTTAAGTTTGTAGACCGTACAAAATAATTAAAACAATTTATGTTAAGCGTAGTTTAGTGGTATAACGTTTCAGAAACATATGACAATTAATCACAAGGGTCGATTCCATTTGTCTCCCAGTACTTTTTTTGTTTTAATTTTAACAATAAAACTATGACTCAAGTTAAATATTTTTTATTATCAATTTAAATTTAAAAATTTTATCAGCCATTTTCAAAACAAAATACCAATTTCCGCCCTAAATTGATCACGTAATTTTAAACGATTTTGAAATCTTAACGCGCACACAATTGTTGTCGGGGTGTTATTTTCTTTCTTTTTTTACTACTTTCTTTGGCAAATTATAAAAAAATAGAGGAGATTGAAAATAATTTAAAAAATAAAAGAGAAAACGGAAGGTTGAAAATAATCGAAAACTTGCATTGAAAAAAACGTACAAAAACAAAGCGACAAATCAGTTACACATTTTTTATTTTTTTACTTGCGGTAAGACAAAAAGAAGAGAAATATTTTAGACGGGAATGGGGGTGGGTTATTCGTACTATAATTAAAAAATGAAATTTGGGACATAAAATTGAGAGTAAAGATGTTAGAAGGAGAAAGGGAAGATGATCTAGTAGCATTAGTCATTCAGGAAGGTCTGACTTACATTAACTAAAAAAACCCTGAAAATAAAGGACATTGTATTGTTGCAATAATACTTTCATGCAATAGTTTCATGCAAAAAAATTCTTTCTCTTTTGCTTTAATTCCTCTCGCGCACTTTACTATCATAAACGGCCTTTATAATATTTAGTAAAATACTCTCTTATTCTTGTTTTGACGAAAAAACAAGAATAGAAAATATTATAATTAGATTAGGCAGACTTATCAAAAACATTTCAGGTTTTATTCAAACCAAACAAATTTTTTAAACTTAACCTTAGTCTTAAAAACAAACATTTTAAAATTAATTTGTTATGTTTGTTTTGTTTTACAAAAGTATTTCAATAAAAACACAAAAGGAAATTTAATCGGGAAACAAAAAGGGAACCTTAAAAAAGTGTAAAAAAGAAGGAAAAAACGTGTTCGAGCATTTAAATAAAAGTGTTAACCACACACACAGTGATTTTTACATCAAAACAACTAGTAGAAACAAGAGGAAAAAGGGAGAAGCTATAAACACGTATTTATTAAATCATTCAGAGATTTTCTCGGCTAAAAATAATGCTTTATCCCTTTTTTCTTTAGCCGTTCGATCAACGTAAAATAATAATCGATTATTCACGCGAGATTTTTTGACTTTAAGGGCGTCCATGAAATGAGGAAATGTGAGGGAAATGAGAGAATTTATAAGAGGAAAGGAGGAACCTCTTCACTTCTCTCCCAGCAAAAAACATTTTTTTAATTTTCCCCTAATTTGTATGAACAGATGTCTAAAATATAATATTTTTATTTAGTAATAATATAAATAAATACATTTATATTAAGTATTTATTATTATTTTTACAAAATTACAACATTAAAACTTAAAAATAAAAAATACGTAAATGTTCCTTTAGCAACGACTTGCCGCTGTTGACCACTCATTTTCTTCCTCTTCCTCCTCTTCATTACTAGTAGACCAATTGTCGTTATTGTCAGCTAGCCTTAATGCCTAGAAATTATTTTTTCTTGAAAATTTTAATTTTTTTTTGAAAACATACTTGAAATTTTTTACGCTGCCCAATTAACAATTTTTCTTCTTCATCTTTTAATTTTGAACCTTCTTTTCTTGGAAATTCTGAAATATAAATCAAAAATTTTTTTAATATTGCTCATGTCAAACCTCCAATTTGCAAAATAGTTGTTTGATTATTTGAAGATGAGGGTGATGACAAAATAGGAATTGTAGGTGATTGTACCATTTTGTTCTTTGAATTAGTCGTTTTGGTTTCGTTAGCCTTTTTCATGGCAGCAGCTTGTCTTTCAGCAGATTCCATTAAAGGGGCTAAACTTGGTCGTAATGGACCGTGATGACCACCAGGCCTAATTGCTGAGTGGGGAATGCCTTAAAATTTAAATTTTTATAGGGTTCTCTCTCTAAACACCAGGCTTACTGTTTACGAAACTAAAATTTACCGCTAGTGCTTCCACCAATTCCATCAGAAAAAAAGTGTCGAAAAGTAAAATCTATAAAATTTGGAGGAAGTTGTTGTTGTTGTTGCTGCATATTCGAAGAGTGCTTCTTTCCATTTTCTTTGTTTTCACGCAAAACATTCGAAGGAGTTATAATATTCTTATCTTCATTTATTCGATTTATTTCATTATCTTCATCATCTTCTTCCTCATCTGTACGGCAAACTTCAAATGTATCAAAGTTGGAAGTATCCTCAGGATGGCGTACACGAGGAACATGTTCAGGCGTAATGTTTCGTAAATTTAGAAAGTCTATACCCTTAAAAATAAGAAAAATTTCTTAAAATTAAAACATAATTTTACTTTAAACCAAACATGTTCTTTAATATCTTTAGCTCCTTGTCTATGGCCTAAACGAATGCCTTGATCACAACATAAACGCGCAATACATTCTATGCATTGACGCGAAAGACGTGCACCCATAGGGTTTTTCAAGTCAAGAAAACGATACCAATGGACAATCATGTATTGAGTTTCTGCAGGGTCATCAACACGACTCATGAATGGAGGACCTTAAAGAATATGTTTGTAATAGAATTAAAAAAAAAAATTACGTCCAAAAACCATTTCATATAGAATTACTCCAACACTCCACCAATCACAAAGTTGAGTGTGCCCTACAAAATATTATTACAATTTTAAGCATTTTTTAGATATTACCAGTTCTCTGAATTACTTCTGGAGCCATATAGTTTCCCGTTCCAACAACAGAATGGGCACGATTCCTATATTTCATTTTTTCAAAATTTTTTAATAAAAATTACCTTTTATGATGATGCCTCATTTCCAAAACTTTCCAACGTTGATCAAATCCAGGAGGCAAGGAAAACGAATCTTCACGTAAATGTGTAGCTCCATCTTCATGATTGTCATAAACAACATAATGTCGTTTATCGTGTGTCCATCGAAGTCCTGTACACAGACCAAAATCAGTAAGTTTGATATGTCCTCCTTTGTCGATCAATATGTTGTCGGGTTTTATGTCTCTAAAAATGATCAAATTTTAAAAAATCGTTCATAAAATAAACCTGTGAATAAATCCTAAAGAATGTACATACTCCAAAGCCAATGTTAGTTCAGCAATGTAGAATCTAAAATAAAAATTTATTTAAAAATAAATCTAAAATAATAACCTTGCCAAACTCTCTGGAAAAATACCCATATTTATAAGTAGTTGCATCTAAAATATTTATAATTATTTAAAATTTCTAAAAATATTTAGATTACCATATCTCCCCCTGGTACATATTCCATAATAAAATAAAGATTCTGTGCATCTTGAAACGAAAAGAACAACTTTACAATCCACGGACTGTTGGCTTCAGCAAGTATGTCCCTTTCCGCTTTGACATGGGCTGCTTGTTGTTTCTAGAATGAAATTAAAACAATTTTTCATTTAAAATTTAAACCTGAATAACATCCGCTTTAATCAATGTTTTCATTGCATAAACTTGGTCAGTATCCTTTTTTCTCACCAAAGTGACTTTACCAAAAGCACCAATTCCAATATGTCGTATAAGCTTAAAAAAGGTTAAATTAATTTTTAAAAATAATTTTTAAAGTTTACTCTAAACATTCTTCTATTCATCTTCTGTCGTTGTAAACGTAAGTATTTTGATTCTTTATTTCTAAAATTTTTAAAGTTTAAAATTAATCTTAAAAATTATTAAAAAACAAACTTTAAAAGCCTTAGCATATTATCTTTAACATTATCAGCTAAACCAGCAGCTTCCATTTCATGGCTTAATTGGCGAGCACGCTTTCTTCTCTCATGAAATTGTTGAGTTAATTTTTCAATATGTTGTTCCATAAAAAATCTTTAAAAAATTTAAAAATATTTTTGTTTCCAATTAATTATTTGGAAAAACAAACCGAAACATGGAAGGACGACAACTGAAAAAAAATAAATTTTTTATAAAAAAAATATTAAAAAAACATACGGCTTGCATCCTCTTTCATAAGTTCCCGACTTTAAACGTTTAGCTACAGATTCAGGCAATGGAGATGTAGAACGCTTAATTTGTTGTTGTTGAGTTGGAAAAGATTGAAATTGTGTGGAAGAGGAGGAAGATGAATTATTGGTGGTGGTGGCAGCAGAAGAAGAAGAAACAACAACAAATTTACGGTTTAACTGTAAAAATCAAATCAAAAATAATAAAATCTAAATTTTTAAACCTCCTCCGTATGTCTTCTTCTGTTGTCTTGTGTTTGTATGGCATTATTTGAAATGTTGTTGTTTGCAACTTTTGGGTCAATAAAAATCCTTTGAACACATTGTGGCGGTTGTTGTGGCACAATTGAATGTTTTTGAGATGATAATAAAGAGGAGGTAGAAGGTTTTGTTGATTCATCAATATTTTTGGAAGGAAAATTTGGGGGAAAATTTGTTGTTGTTTTATCATTTTTTATTAATAATGGTTGTTGTGCTTGGTTTCTTTCTATTCGAATAACTGTACCACCCCCTCCAGAAGTATTACTCAAAGGAGGATGATGGGCATTAAAAGGAGGGGGAGGATTTAGTTTTGTAGCAGCCACGGAAGCAGCTGTGGCAATATGAGCATCAGAAGGCCCAAAAGATTGACTTTGACGACTAAAAAAGTAACATTATTAGAATTGAAAAAATATTTATTAAAAAATTACAGTGTTTGTGTTATTGGAGTAGGCCTATGTGCAAGTGTTGGAGTTCTGTGAATTGGTCGATTTGTAAAAGGCACAGCATTGCTTTGGGGTTTCCTTGAAGACGAGGGGGAAGTTGTTGGAACAAAACTACAAGTTGGAGTTGTAGTAACTGTGACAATTGGTAAATGAGAAGAATTGTTAATGCTGTTAGAATGTTGTTGAATTATATCCTAAAAAGAAAATAGGGTATTTAAAAAACATTTTTTTACCTTACAGTTTTAATTGTGTGCAATACACGCAAAGCATCCGCAGCCGATCTAAAATTGACCAACTTTAGTGCATAGAAAGCACTTTCCTATAATTAATTTAATTTTAAAAAATTTAAATAAATAATATCGATACTCTTGTGTTATTTTCCACCATTCTATGCTACTTCTCCTTTCTCCAAAAAAGTACACATGGGTAACGCCTTTGACCCTTGTCTTTTTTGAAAGAAAAGAAGAAAGTAAACAGGGGGGAGATAACCATGGGTACCAAAATAACTTAAAAATTTACCTGATCATATCCAGCATCCACAATAGATCTAACCATTTCCAATTTTTTAACATCCAATAACCGATCATTATCTTCGTCTTTATTTTCAAACTTTTCTTCATTTAAACCATTTTCCAATTTTTGTGGCAATTTTTGTTGTTGCTGTTGAAATGGCAAAAGTGATGAACGAATTGCATTTAATTGCTGCTGCCGATTATTAATATTATTATTTTGTTGTGGTTGAGGCATTTCTAGACAGGAAAACTGAAAAAATAAAATTTTAAAATAATTTGAAAAATTGATTAGTTTAAATTTAAAATTTTTTTAGTTTGCGGAATCAAACGGAAATTGTTTTTGGTTTTGTAAAAGCAAAAGAGAAAGACATATAAGGGAGTGGGTGTGAGAAGAACGCCGCTAACCATCGGCAACACACTTTATGGTGAATCACTTTTAAGGCATCAAAATTTGAAGGGGGAAAGACTCTTTCTCCCCTTAGTGTAAAGAAAAAGGAAAAAAATATTTTATTGTACAACTACTTCACCCCCACAACCACCAAAACCCCAAAACGCGTTGCCCCCTTTCTACAATGCATTCCTTTCTTTCCTCTCTCAAAAACTCTTTTAATGATAAAATTTGGGGGAAAGAGGAATTTTTAGTAGTTTCTTTCCTCGAGACAAAGAATAAAAAACGGGAAGGGAGAGACACTCCTCAAAAAGCCCATCGATGTCAATCGCCAGTCTTCCGCCACACATTCATTCTAAATTTCTAAAAGATCAAATCACTTGAGATCAACACTTTGACTAAAAATTCTCTAATCGTTTCCCCAAAAATTTTAATCGAGTCTTAAAAATATTAGGAGGATATACACAGATCTTGTAAAATAAATTCTACTTAATAAATAAATTCTCAAGCTCAACCTATTATAATAAACATTAAAAATGTACTACTAAAAAATGTGAAAGAGAAAAAAGTCGTTGTCGATTGGAGCGAACAAATCGATTTTTTACTTGATAGAGTTGACGGTTATTTGGGGGAAAATAAATAAAATAGTTGGGAATTGTTAAAAATAATGGAGAAAGAAGCAATGGAATTTGCTAAAAAAAAGAAGTAAATGGTATCGATAAAAATGTTATGTTGATATTTGGATGAAATTGATAATAGATTATTGGTAATATTGAGGTTTATAAAGCCCCTTTTTCCTCCCCAGGTTTTTCCTTTAAATGTGCATAATGGTCAGACTTCATTCTTTAATAGTCCTTAATAATGTCTCTAAGAAAGAGCGAAATTGAGGAAGAAAAAGGTTAACCAAAAAAGGTACATCTAAAATGAAAAAATCTGTGGAGGAAAAAGGGGTCTATAATCTTCAATATTACATGATTATTAAGTAAATTGAAATTTGTTAATTTTTAAAAATAAAAAAGGAAAAAGAAAAATAGGTTAAGTGAAAAAATTGGTTGATTCTTACTTATATTTATGTAAATTCTCTCTCTCAAAAAAAAGAAAGAGGACAAGGCTAAAACCTTGTGGAAAGGAATTTTAAGAGGGAATAAATATATTTTTGAGAGATACTTTTGTGGATCAAATGAGCGGAAAACAATTTTTCTGTCAATTAAATGAATGGAATTTGTCTTGTTTTAATGTGCAAAAAAGCGTGGGAATTTGACAGAAATGGGGAGAGAGAATGAGTCTTAAAGTGGAATATTTGACAGATTTTAAATGTTGGTATAGTTTCATTGCGTGTTTTATATATTGAGGTTTTTTGAACTTTTTTTCTTTAATTTAATTTTACAGAAAATTTACCTAGCTATCAAAAAACTTTTCGAAAAGATTTTTATTTAAACAAGCAGTAAAACTAACCTTAAGAAAATTTTCTTTTTTAAAGGTTACCGGAAGGAGAAAAGAAGAGGAATGTTACTTAATTGGTTTTGTTTGATCTAAGAGCGCATTTAAGTAAAGAGATTTTAAATAAAACTGACAATATAGAACTTAAATTTTAAATGAAAGAAATTTTTTAAAAACTTTGGAATTTATGGAATGTTAGAGTGATATAAACAAATTTAAAGAAAAAATACAAATAACTTTTTATTTTAAAGTTATCTTTATTTTTAAATTAAACAACAAAAAGTATGAGATTGACGACAAAATTTAAAGAAAGAACTGAAAAGTTAAAAATCGGAAAGACAAAAAAAGTATGAACAGTAGGATGGTTAGCTTTTTAAGAAGGACGGGGAGTGAGGTTAAAGTTTTTAAAATTTTTCTTTTTTTAAATTTTGGTTTTTAAGTATTGATTTGATTTTTTAGGAATGTTTTTGTCAATTGTGAATAAAAGATTTGCTTATTCCATCATTTTGAATAATCAGACATTAAAATATGCAAATATATTGCTTTTAAAACGACAAGCATCTTCTTCTTCAAGCAATTTAAATTCATCTCTATTTAATAAAATTGAGCAGCATTTTGCTACTAAACATCCAAAAGTTTATTCTTATTATGTTATGTCTGTTTCAGGTTTTTTCACAATTATTTTATTAAATTTAAATTTTGTGTACTTATGTCGTTTCCCTCCCCCACCATACTTTTTTTAGATTTGCCAGACATTTTTCCTTCCATGGTTTCTTTTTAGGTTTGCCGTTAGCTTTATTCAATAAGTCAATCTTCTTCCGGTTTGTAACTCTATACATGAGAAAAGTTTTCTTTGGAAGGACAAATGCCTGACCATTATGTACATTTTAAAGAAACTCAGTGGAGGAGAAAATGAGTTAACCAGTAAATTTTATCAATTTCAGGAAGTAAATCATGCCTTTCCGATACAAAAGTTTATTTTAAACTTCGCAAGCAAATTTTTTTGAAGGAACGCACATTTTCCGATTTCTCAATCCCAGAGCTTTTAATTTATTTGCAGGTTATTTTTTTAATTTAAAAGTTTAAAAAATTGTTTAAAAGTTCCCTGCTGAATTGGTCCATATTTGTCTTCTTGTGTTTTTACTTCAAATCCCAATTATTGGAGAAATAATTATTGCATTAGGGTAAGAGGAATTTAATGTTTTATTTTTTGTAATCACTTTGGGTTATTTGGAAAAAAATTTTAAGTTTCAGTCCTTCCAAGGAAGCCCTCCAATTCTCAAGGAATTTTTAAACATAAAATTTATTTTTCAATTTTTCAAAATTATTTTAGACAAACGAGAATATAGCAAAGATGGTCTCCTTATTGTTTGTCAGTTTTGTAGTCCCTCTTGGTCTTCCCCTGGTTATTTTAACAATGTGTGATTTTATTTTTGTTATTATATTAGGTCGGGCAAAAATTTTTGGGTTTTTATTTGGGGGTTTTGAAATTTTTATTTTTGTGAGTTTTTAAAATATTTACACTCACATCAGAGAATTCCTTAAAATTATTTTTGAGTTTTTTACTTAAGGATCTTTCGCCCTCAACTTGTTTTAACAAGACATTTTTGGACACCTCAACAAACCACTACTGTTCAATTAAATGAATTGAAGAAAATTCAAGATGTTAATTTTCCATGTATTTTGCAACAATTATCTGAGAAAAATAAAAATGTAAGAATAATTAAATATTTATTTTTAGTTTAAATAATGGGCCGGCCCTATTTAAAAATGTGGTAATGGATGGGGGTGTCGTTTTTTCTCACCCAGTTGCATTAATTTCGCTTAAGAGTTTAACATTATTTATTTTTAGTTATCAACTCAATTACCTTTGAAGTTTTATCAATTGCTGTCAACAACTGTTAATCTTCCAAAATTAGAAGAATTGTCTTCTTCACAATTAGTATGTTTTTTCAATAATTTTTATGTTAAATTTAAAATTTTTAAAGTATCATCTAAAACGTCTTCACAAAGTTTCTCCATTCTCTCTTGGCACTAAATCATTAATGGAGCGGATTTTAATTTTACAATTATTGGACAGCAAAATGGCTGAAGATATGGAGAAAGAACTCAAAGGATTAGATGTTAATCAATTAAAATTGGTAATTTGTTTTGATTAAATCCCGGACCGAGACGAGTGCTTATTGTCAGTCAAAAATTTGGGTTGATCTTGAACAAAATTTTTTCTTGAAATGTTTTTTTCGGAATCTCGTTTCTCATATGACCCTTCAAGTTAGAGCTCTAGTTCTTATTTTTATATTTAAAAATAAAAATTTTTTATAATTAATATTGTTTAAAAAATTTTTGACAACTACAAATTAATTAAATTTTTTATTTTTTTCTAGCACCTTTACATTCGAAAACTTAATTATGCTAAAATGGATGCTGAAAAGTTTTTTTTAAATTGTTTTTTTATTTTTTCTAAACAAAATATTTTTTACCAGTATGCAATCCTTGTTAAATAAATGGCTTCAACATTGTTCAAGTGATTAAATATAAAAGTATATTTTTAATTATTTATTTTAAGCACTTCCACCTTCCACTTACGTTTATGCTCCGTTTTTGATTCAGGCAAAATTCTAGAATTTTTTTTTGAAATTTTTTTGAGATTAGTTGTTGATTTTCTTGTTATTTTTTGAATTTTGTAAGTTAAAAAAATTTTTTTATAAAAATATAGATTTAAATGATTTTTTTGTTTTTTTCGATTTTTAAAAGAATTTTGAGACTATTAAACTAGGATATAAATAAAAATTCTTACCCCTTTTTTGCCGCAAAAGGAAGTGTATTAAGATTTTTTGGGGGTGGTGAGTACTTTTAGTTAGTTACTACACACTGCTGGACAGAGCTAACAAAAACACACATTTCCTTTCTTTTTTGAAAAAATAAAATTTTATGTTTTGTCCATTTTTTAGTTTAGACATTAGCTCTACAACTAAATTATGTTGTCCACTTTTTTCTTTCCCTTTTTTCCTTAAAAATTTTTTTAAGAAAAAAGAAAATATATTATATCTTCTTATATAGAACGTTAACTGCTGCTTGGCAAAAAAATATGTTGGCCTTTATCATTAAAAAAGAAAAATTTTTTTTGAAAAAAATAATAACTCTTAAAGTTCAATATTGCCTTAAAATTAATTTTTATTATTTATTATTGCTTATATCGACAGTTTTACCTGGTTTTGTGGTGTCAGGTTATTGGGGATCACTTCAAGGCAATTTTCAATTTTTAAAGTTTTAATCAATAAATTAATTTTAAGCTGCTGAACAACGCTTTTCTGGCTGTTGTTTAAAATCCGAGTTTGACTGTGGTGATGGAAAGTGCGTTCCTGTTTCACGTTTCCATGATGGTCGGTATAAATAAAAATAAAATTAAAAGTAAAATATTGTTTTAAGGTCAGAAGGATTGTATGGATGAAAGTGATGAATGTAAGGAAATTTTTAAAATTAAAATATTCAAAAATTAATTTTTAGTTTGTCTTCCTGGACAAATTGAATGTGGCAGTCAATTTTGTGCAGATCCAATTCATTTAGTTGATTGTCTTATTTTGGGTTCAAATTCGAGCTGTACTTTGAAAAATAAAATGGAAGGTGTTGGATCTATTCCTTCCTTTTGCGAATTCTTAAATGGTAAAAAACCAAACTATTCATTAAAAAATTTTTTAAAGCATCAACTCGCCGCCGTCTTTGTCATTTACATAACTCAATTGCTTGCAGAGGGTATGGTCAATGTATACTAACCATATGGCTTATGGATGGGAAAAAGGATTGTTTAGATGGTTCTGATGAGGATCCGGGTTATGTGGTATTCTTTAAATTTATTTAAGAAAAAAATTATTTTTAAGGGTTTGTTCAATACAAGCTTTGACCGTCCATTTATCTCATTGCCATCTACCTCTAATAACCCTGATAGAGAATCAATAACAACAACTCAATCAACTAGTACAAAAACAATTGTTGATTATACAAGCAATAGTTTCACCAGTATTCATCAACTTGTGTGGCCTCAACGTGGAAGGGTTTTAAAACCTATAAAAAACACCAATAATAATATTGAACCATTACAACAACAAAAGCTTAGAGAAAATATTTTTGTGACAACTCCAACTTATCCATTTGAAAAAATATTTACTTCCTCCTCAAAATCAACACATTTGAATGTTGAGGATAATAGAAAATTTGGTGGGAAAAGTAAAGAAGAATCAAAATTAGAAGTAGAAAAATCAAAAAATATTGAAATTTGGGAGCCTAAAATGACTGTTAAACAAACGGCATTAATAGAGACTTCTACAGAAATAACAAAAATTTTTGAAGGAGAAACTACAATAACAGTGCCTGCAATAAACCATGTAAATAAATATTTTTTCCAAAATTTTTTTAGAATTTTTAAAATTTAAATTTTCAGTTTATTAGTATAACAACAACATTAGCAACTGAATCTACTACACAAGAAATTGAAAATGTGAAGCTTTTGTCAACTAAACCAATTGTTATTATTGTTGATACTACTTCAAAATCAGAAGAATTGTTAACAACTAGCAAGTCAGACGAAGGAAATGAAAAAGAAAAAAGGTTGAATTTTTTGCAAATTTTATAAATTTCGTGTACTTCCCCCCTACTTAAGTCTCCATTTAATTTTTCTTTTTATTCTTTTCTGCCTTGTAATGGTTAAAGTTTCTTTTTTCATATCTCCTTTTTCCCTTGCCGCCTATTGTTTTCTTCATAATTTCTGTTCAGTTAACTTACATTTTACTAACAATGACAGAGCAAAGTTAAGCTAACAATGAGACTTAAACAGGGAGGGGAGTATTAATAAGAATTTCTTTTTCAAATAGTTGGTTGTGGTTATTCCTACTTTTATTATTTTTATTTTGCCTTTGTTGTTTACTTCTTCCACTATTTTGGTGGTGTTGTTCTTCAAAGCAAAGACGTTCAAATTTCTTTACAATATTTAGACGAAGATGGCGAAATATAAAACTTAAAATGGTTAAAAGTTATAAAAAATAACTTTAAAAAAATTTTTTTCGAAGGGAGGAAAGCAAACTCAATCAGCTTTATTACCTACAATTGCAACAACAGCATTAACAGCCTCTACAATTCCAACAAAAGTGGTTATTCCACAAGAAAGTGGTATTAGTGTTATATCAGAATCGGTAGAAGAGTCAACAAGAGGTGGTGCTTTTTCTGTGGCAGAGCATGAAAATACTTTAAAGGTTCGGAAAATTTTTTTAATTATAAAATTTTTTAAAAAGATTCCAACAATTGGTGAAGTTGGCAGAATTGCAAGTTTAGCACAAGCTTGGCAACAACAACATCATAAACCGTCAAAAGCTTTTGATGACTCTGAAGATTATTTAATTATGGAGGAATGCGAAGAAGAAGAAATTGGAGGTTTTTTGGTTTAAAAAAATTTTTATAATAAAATAAATTTATAGGGACGGATTTGGTAAGGAGGCAATCTTCAATTACAACATTTCTGGATAAAGCTAAAACTTTTGAGAAGAAAGATACAACAACAACAAAAACAACAACCACAACGACAATAACAGAAGAGAAGAAAGAGGAAGTTGAAGAAGGGAAACAAAAGGAAGAAGAGAAAAAACCAACAATAGAGTTACAAAAATCGAGTACAATTACAGAAGGGACATCAACTATTGTTGAAACAAAAACAGAAGAAGAAAAGGAAGAAAAAAGTATTGAAGTTGTTGATAAATCTCTTCAATTGCCATCATTATTACTTAAAGAAAAAACAATGGAAGAGGAAGAATTGCCACGTTCTTCAAGTGCAACTTCTAGACCTGGAACTCCAACAATTTGGGATCAATTTCGAGTTTTAGGTGAACAATATTCGGGAGCTGATGATCAAATTGCTTTGGCTACAGGTTTATTCAGTTAAAATTTTTTAAATTTTTTTTTTATTTTTAAAGAAAGAAGAGATTCTTTAGACGATATTTTAATTAAAATGGATACAATAGAGAAGCAACAAATATTGCCAATAATTGAAAAACATGAAGTTATTAGTGAAGAATTGGATAAAGAAAAGGATGAGGAAACGTTTGAAAATGAAGAAGAGAAGAAGGAAGGGGAGGAAGAAGGAAATGTAAAAGATGAGGCAGAAGAGAAGGGGGAGGAGGGAAAGGTTTTGGAAAGTGAAAAGGATACAACAACGCGTGGTGATAAAATTGGATTAACTGAAGAAAAAACTGAAGAAGATGTTAAAAAAGAAGAGGAAGGAGGAGAAGAAAAAATAAAATTAGCAAGAGATATTAAAAAAGGTATAGAAATTTTACCAAAAATAGAAAAAGATGGAAAGGAAGCGAAATTGGCTACAAAAAAAGTTGGGGATTACAAAAAACAAAAACATTTAGAAAAACAACAGAAACTTCCATCAATTCCTCCTTTAGACATTAGAAAATGCACCAGGCAACATCCTTCATCTTTAACTTTAATTAAAACAAAAAAAGAAGTTCCAAGATTGGATAGAATTGAAAAAACAACAAAAGAAGATAAGTCTAAAAAGGATGAAAAAGAAGATGTTTTTGTTTTAGTTAAAGGACATCGCGTTTTTGATGGACATGAAAGGAAAACACCTTTATTTTCTTTAAGAAGAGAAGATAAACAAAAAGAAGAAAGAATATTATCAAAACAAAAACAACAAAATACTGCTTTAAATGAGAAGAAAAGAACGGAGTTGAAGAAGGAGGATGCTCAACCTAAAATCAAGTATACATTTTTTTAAAGTAGTGGGGACTTAATGGGAGACACAGGTTCGATTGCTTTAGTGTAGTTCCTGTATAGCACCTTAACAGTTGACACGCCCCGAGTGATGAGGCATTCGGGTCTAAATTTCTTGTAAATCCCGAGGCAGCAAGATTCCCCTCCACTCCCTCTCCAATGGAAGGAAGAATTAAATAGCCTTTGTCGTCGATTTAATTAATTTTTGTTAGGCAGCGAAGAGAACGTCTACTCAAATTGAGAGCACAACATCCAATAATTGAATCTTCTTGTGATGAACATTTCGTGGAAGAGCCTATTTTTGATCCTGATTTGCCTTCAACTTCAAATTATCATCAACAACATTATGTACATAAACATTTACATCTTCCACAAATTGAAGAAGATATTGAACAAAGGGTTTACTTCTAAAATTGAAAAATGTCTTAAGCTAAAAAAATTAAAAGGTGCATTCTGGTTGTATTCTTTCTGGTCGACAACCATGGAATTCTAATCCACGTACTGAAACCTCCAGTAAATGGTTGCCTCCTTTGATAACTGAGCCTATTACAAGTGCTGAACGTTCTCCGGAAAGGATTGAGTCTTTAGTTCATTCAGGTTTTAATTTTTTAGAATTTTATTTCACCTAATTTTTAAAGGTTGTATAACTAACAGAGAACCTTGGGATTCACATCTTAAACCTTCACCTTTATCTCCACCCAATATTAATTCTCCTGTAACTTCTAAACGTCTTAAAACAACTGAAAATCTATTAAAAGCACAAAAAAGTACAAGAAGACAACCTCGGCCACGTCCCAAAAGTGTTAGAGAATTAACCGATCCGGATTGGGAGAAGGAAGAATTTGAAGAGAGCAACAACAAAAATAATTATTTTAACCAATTTTCATCATCTATGAATTTTAAGAGACCAAAAAAGGCAACATCATCTCCAGATACAAAAGAAGAAAATGAAGAGGATTTTGAGACAAACGACAATAATTTTTATTCCAAAGATTTTCTGATGAATAAAAGAAGAAGAAACATGTAGAAAAGAGATAAAAGTTGGCGCGCAAGAGGATATGTGTAGATAGGTTGGTTTTAATATTTATTCTAATTTTTTAGCAAAATTCTAACATTTATTAATGGTACTTTATGGATATCCTGCCTCTCTCCTCTCCCACCAGTTTGGGTATGCTGAAATTATTCCCTCTCAAATAATTACCCTCTCTTTATTTATTATTATTATGTAGATTATTATTAGAATTTTATTTAAGTAAGGATTTCTGTACTTTTACTTTACAATTAGACTAACTTTTATGTTGGATTTTTTAGTTACACAATTAGTTGAGAAAGAATGTATGTAAGTGATAAAAAAATGTGTACTTCTCTCTTTAAAGAATTTCTTCCAGCCGGCAAATAAAAAAAGGGAGAAAAATAGTTAGGGCTTTTTCTAATTTGTAAATTGCGAGACTTTAAAAAAGAAAGAAAAAAAGCCATTTTGATTAGTTAAGTTAAAAACAGAAAAATGGGGAATGAATTTTTTGGCACTCTTCCTTTCTCTTCTTCCTGTTTTTTTTCTTCTAATTAACAATCTGAAAGAGAATAACAATGTGTGGTGGATAGAAAAATAAATAAAAACTTTTTTCCATAACAAAAAATATGTCAAATGCATGTGCGCACAAGTTGGCATATTTTAGAAAGGAAAATCAGATTAGTATATTACTTGTAAATAAAAATAATTTACGCTATTATGTGTATAATTTCAAATATTTTTTGGCATGCAGACATATCGGTTCTGGATGACCGAAATCTTCGTTTCAGTTGTCGGTTTCGGATACCGAAGATTTCCCAGGAACCGCCAACCTTAGTTCGCAGCCCATTCTTAAGATTTCTAAAATTATATAATTTTCTGATTTATCTTACAATCCCATCCAGAATTAAAATCTCTCACTTGTTCTTATCCTCCTAATCTCTTACAACCATTTTTATAAGTTTTTTTCCATCCTAAAAATAAATAATTGACGTAGTGTGCCACACATTAACAAAAAAACATTATGTATATACTATAGTTGAGGATGATACTGGTCTGACATGGTTAAAAAAAACTGTGGCACTAATGGCGCGCGATGTGTGCTTCTCATTTTCTGTTTGAAAATAAAAAAATTCTATACTTTTTTATGTAAAAGCAAAAGGACCATTAAGAGAGCCAAAGCTGACTTTAATACTTTCTCTCATTAAAAAAAATTTTTTATGGTGTTATTGACTAATGGGCTTTGAATAAAAAATATTTTTAGGAAAAATTTTTTCTAATAATTCACTTAAAATAATTAATTTTTTATTTTTTCAGAAGAAAATTTTTAACAAAACAATGTTTTATGCGTGCCTTTCAATTCTTTTACTATTATTAATTTCATTGGCTTGTGTTTGTTTGTCTATAATTGATCTGGAAACTTATAATTTTGGTCTTTATATTGTTCTACTTTGCATTGTTGGTAGGTAGGAAAAATTCGAATAATTTTGAAAAAAGTTTTTGTCAAAAATTATTTTTAAATTGAAAGGTACAATGCTTGCATGTGCTTTATGTGTGGCTAATCCAAATGCATGCCCAAATCCTGGATGGTACTCCAATTTTTGTTTAATGCTTCAAGTTGGGAGATTATTGAAGAATTTAAATTTAATAATTTAATTGAAGGAAATGTATCCAAGTCCGGAAGATTCAGTTAAAGCAGCCATCGCTTCACCTGAAATGAATGGTCTTCGTTCAAGAATGATGGCACATTATGGAGTAAATGTGAATCAAACGGGAGGAGAACAACAACAACAACCAACCTCAAGTAGTGGTGAAGGGGGAAGATTAACGTTAAGGTATTTTTAGTAAATTAAATAATAATCTGCTTTTTCGGGGAGTGGATAGAGAAATTTATTTTAATGAGAAATGAGCAATATTGAAGGATTAAATATTAAAATCTCTGAAAATTTTATTTAAGGCAAGAATCAAGAGCAACAGTAGCAATGCTTGCACCAGCTGTTCATATAATGCATCAAGTATGGAGAGGAATGGCTTGGGTTGCTGAAGGGATGGATGATGAGGAAGATTTAACAAAAAGTTATGATCAAATTGAACAGGTTAATAAATTTTAAAAATTCTTTAAAAAAATTTCAATTTTAAAGGGAACCTCCCATTCTATAAGTCAGGAATGTACGGATTCTTCACAAAAAAGGCTTTCAACAATCGCAGAATCAAGCAGTGGGGGCGTAATCGAACAAAATCCAGAAGAAAGTGGGGAATTTGGTTCTGGGAAAGATGTTATTGTTTAAACAAAAATAATTATACACATTATTTATTGTAGAGATCGGCCTAGATTTGATTTTTTATGGGTCCCAGAGTCAAGATCAAGAATCTGGTCAATGTCTTCAATAAAATCAAGGATTTTTTAAAATTCCCGATCTCTAATTTATTTGCTCAATTAAACTACCTTTTAATTAGTTTTAGAGATATAAATATATTGAAAAATTGTCTTTATTAACATTTAAATTTTAAAAGCAGCTTTATTTACAATTTGAGATTATTATGGAATTTAAGTTTAAAAATTAATGGAATACGTGGAAAAAGTTATTGTATTATGGTTAAAAAAAAGTAATTATGTATGAGAGTAAAAATCAAAGCTGGTCTTCCAGACGATGGTTGGCGGTTCCAAGAGATTATCCGAGAAATCTCCGGATCCTGGGGGAATCGGACCTGGGAACTCCAAATATTTTTTTGGTTCCAGATATCAAGAACCGCCAACCCTACTCCAAACATCAATAATTAATCAATGATTTTCTATTTTTATTAAGTGTAGGTAACTGTTCAAATGAATAACCTGGCCGACCACAAAGAGCACAACAAATATATATCAAATGATAAAAGCCTGGAATTGCAAATAATATACCAACAACGAGGAAAATCCAGCCATGAATATCTTTAAATTATTTAAAGGAAAAAATTCAAAAAAATTTTAAATTACCCATATCGTTAGGTAGAAAAGTTATGCAAAAACTAAATATTATCAGAGCGGTACCAAAAACTGCCAAAGCTAAAGAGCCAAGTAGAAGTTTTAAATTTTCCTCAAACATTTGCATACAGCGGCTCCTGAAATTTTTAATTTAAACATCTAAATAAATGGATAGTCAAGACCAAGGCTGGCCATATGTTCCTGACCTAGGAGGCAATACCGCCAAACAGGACTTTTCCTGGATCTCAACCTAGGAGACAATACCCCTAACTTGGAGTTGGGATACCCCCGAAACAGGAACCGTCCTGTAGATTCCACAGGAATCAACACTAAAAGATGAAGCCTCTAAGGTATTTCTTCTAAATTTAAGAACTTCTAAAAATTAAAAACCTTATTCCATCCTCTCTTTGATCACTCTCTCCATTATTTTCACGTGGAATTCCAGGAAAACGATAATATGAAGATAAAGAACATTCACTTCCCAAAATTGAAAGTCTTGTATTTTCCTCCCTTTTATTTAAATTTTGTTGTTTTAATTGAATTGGTGGCCAAGTAGTAGTTGAGGTGTTTGGCTGTTGTTGTGAAGATAATGGAATTAGCTTCAAAAATATTTTTAAATTACTAATATTATAAAATGGTTGGAGAACATATCGAGAAGACATATCGGGATTGATGACTCCTTTCTTCAATAGGGCAATGTATACTATCGAAGACCCAGTGGCCATAGGCCCCAAAACCAGTAGGGTAATTCGTACATTGAAATATCCCGATATGTCCGTCCCCCTACATGTCAATAAAATAATCTTAGAAACCTGTTGTAGCTGCGAATGGCTGCGTTGTCGACGTGTTGTAAAATAAGGAATTGTGGCCATTTTTTAATTTAATATTGCATTAAAATCACTAAAAAATAAAAAAGAAATTTCATTATTTTTTAAAAATAGCCCTAGGAATCTAAAAAAGAAAACAAGAAACAGCCGTGTATAGAAATATAAGTTAGGGAATAAGAGTCCCATCGAAGAAAAAAACTTCTCTAAACAAAGGCAATATTTTTATTTAAGAAAAATACACTAAAAATAGCAAGAAAGAATGTTAAATATTTTTAGATATGCATCGGTTTTTGTGTTAAATATATAAATTAAATAGGCAAGTTTTTATTTTTAATTTAATAAAAGGATTGAGCCAAATCCAAGAAAATATTTTCCCTCAAAACTTTTAAATTTTTCGCCCAATCCCTTTTCCAAAAAATTAATTTTTATTTGTAGTACTTCTTAAGTCTTCTTTTATTCTTATTGCCTTATTTATCTTCTAATTATTTTGTCTACTTCCTTCTCCTGTTTGGATTCCATTATTGAGCCGGCGTATATCTTGAAGAACGTCTAAAAATAGGTATAGCTATATCAACTTTAAATAAGCGCTACCTTCTGGAATGGTTAATGTCTTTGTTGGTGCTTCAAGTGTCACTCGCATATCAATTGCCAAATTTAATTGTTCCTAAAATTTTTGAAAAAATATAAAATATTGTGGAAACAAACGAAACAAGTACTTAAATTTCAAGGTAAAATTATCGATTACAACCCCTTTTTTTCTCCACAAGTTTTATCCTATAAATGCATGTTCACAAGGCTTACTTATTTTTAAAAAGTAAATATACCTTATAATGATGCAAAATATCTTGATCAGCCGGACAAGATTCAATAAAAGCAGCTGTTCGATATGCAGTTAATATATATGCCCATAAATGTGTGAATTGACGTGGAATGTAAAAATTCAAAAGGCGTTCTCCAATGATACGAATATGGTGCAAACGTGGCATAATCTCACAGTCATATTCAGTCATTGATTCGCTTAGAAGATAACGAGAAGAACGATCAGCCAGTAACTAAAAAATGATTTTTTAAATAAAAATTTAACGGAAAACCTGGTCAATATTGGCCAATTGCTCCAATAATTTATTGTGTGAAGATGTCACCTGTGGGGGAAGGCCCTCTTCTATTGCACTAGGATGTCTTTTACCTTTGTCATGATTTGCCTTTGCTTGCAGAAAGATTTTGAAATTCTTTAAAAATTAAATTATTCGATTAAAACGAAGTTAGCCCCACGGCTCTATGGGATATGACCTTCGGGGTTCGGGCCTGATTTTTGTCAAAAAAGATCGGAGCTTTAGGACGGGATGGAGGACAAGATGCTACCCTAAAAAATCCAACAAATAAAAACAAACCCGATAAAGATTCTGGATAGTCTTCTCAACTTGTAAATCCTTCTCAAAAAGCGGAACATTAAAACCTTGACAGAGATGGAAGATTCGACGTTCAATTTCACTGTTATCTGCATAAGTTGTCCCTCTAAATATTTTAAATTTAAAAATTTTTGAAATTCCAAACTTTTCTTCTTCCACCATAATAGGAGGTTGAGCTCCAGAAAAGTTGCGTTTAAATCCTTCTGAATTGACATTTACAGTTTTTACCTTTAAATAAATTACTTAAAATAAAATAAATTTAAAGCTTTAAGAAACCTCCACACGAACACATCCAACCTCATAGAGAGCATACAATTCCATCCAAAATTCTTGGCAAAAGAGACACGCGCCAATTCTTCGGCTATCAATACCTGATGCCTAAAAATGCTTATTCTATAAATACTTTTAAAGTTTACTTGCCTTGACATACAGCTCCAACATAGGTTTTGTACTTGCGCTGTTACTTCCGTCGCTCATTTTTTATACTTGGTAGTAAATTCGTTTAAAAATTTTGATTATAAATCTATAAAATTGTTAAAATCATAAATGGAGGTTTAATAAAAGCAACAAAAAGGAAAGGAAAATGAGCCAAAAAGGGAAAAAAACGTGATACAAAAAGGTGAACACATAACAGGTAAAAGCACATAAAAAAGATAAAAATTTGTTTAAAGTATTGGAAATGATTATGTAAAGATGATTATAAAAAAAGATTGGGCCAAACAAACAAAGCCATAAACAAAAAGTTAACAAGCCTTCTAACAATAAATGTGCGCTGAATCGTGGTGGCGCTGAATCGTGTGCGCTGAATCGTGGGCGCTGAATCATACCCCACCGTAAAAACGCGGCCATAAAAAGAGAGAGACAGTACAATAAAAAGTTTTCCTGTACTCTATTTTTGTATAAATCTTTTCCTTACTTATCTTGCATAGTTTCGCGCGTCTTCTTCTTAGGGCGTTAAAACAGCTTTGTTTAATGCTCAGTGTTCAAATGGCTTTTTTACAATTTGAAAGAAATCAATAGCGAAATAGTAGAGGAAAAGAGAAAGAGAAAAAGTCAAGGTTTTTCTGGCGGCCATTTTTTCGTCTTAGCTTTGTCCGAGTACCCTCAAAAGATAGATTGGTCAAAAAGATCGATACGGCCAAAAAGGGGGGATGTTATTTGAGGGGGAGGTTATAATGACTTGCGGACAAGTTTTTATCGATTATTTTTTAACTTTATTTTTAGTCAATAATTCCTCTGTATTTTCTTAATTTTTTTAAATAATTTTCAGATTTCTACCTTAATCTTCAAATGAAGTTGATTTATTATTATAAGTTGATTTATACATGCCTTTAAAAACATATATAGATTCATGTTCTGAATTGTCTGAAGAGGTTGAAGTGGAGCAAATGGGTTAATTCGGACAAAACGTTAAGGGATCCTAACGTTTGGGGATGGGAGTAATTTCGGACAAAACTTGCCACTTATTTAACCTTATAGTCCTTTTAAATAATGTTTTTCAGTACTTCGTCAACATCTTCTCAACATGCTTCACTTCCTGGCTAAATTTTATGCCGTGGCGGTTTCAAGACTCTTCCTGGCTAAATTTTATGCCGTGGCGGTGTCAAGAGTCTTCCTGGCTAAATTTTATGCCGTGGCGGTTTCAAGACTCTTCCTGGCTAAATTTTATGCCGTGGCGGTGTCAAGACTCTTCCTGGCTAAATTTTATGCCGTGGCGGTGTTAATTCACTTCCTGGCTAAATTTTATGCCGTGGCGGTTTCAAGACTCTTCCTGGCTAAATTTTATGCCGTGGCGGTTTCAAGACTCTTCCTGGCTAAATTTTATGCCGTGGCGGTTTCAAGACTCTTCCTGGCTAAATTTTATGCCGTGGCGGTTTCAAGACTCTTCCTGGCTAAATTTTATGCCGTGGAAGTGGAGCATCAACTCAACAACATCTCCAACTCAGCAACATTAACCAACTTCTTCAACTCAACAGCATCAACTCAACCAACTTCAACTCAACAGCATCAACTCAACCAACTTCAACTCAACAGCATCAACTCAACCAACCAACTCAACAGCATCAACTCAACCAACTTCAACTCAACAGCATCAACTCAACCAACTTCAACTCAACAGCATCAACTCAACCAACTACTTCAACTCAGCAACATCATTCAACAACAACTTCAACTCAACAACAGTTTGTTTTATATTTTTATATGTCGCAAGTTTTGTTCGAAATGTCATGGGCATTGAATTATCCTGACCCACCCAATCCCACCGTGAGACTCCTTGTTTTCCTTGTTTCCCACCTTTGAAAGGAGGTTTCTCTTCCATAGCACACTGGATGATCATCAACAATAAGTGAAAAATAACAAGATGTAATGATTGAATTGGAAAACTACGAAATGAACATCAGAACCGTTCAATATTTTTAATTATTTTTTATTAATTAAGAAAATTATAGAGCTATACTGAAGACTGCAGACTTTGGAGCTGAACAGAAAATGGTTCCGGCATTTTGGAGATGTCTTATTGCCGCTGAATTGGTAATCATTTTGGCTAAGACGGTGAAAAAGGTTTTTATTTTATTTTAAATTTCTTAGGTTTGGAACTTGTGTTGTTCTCTTTTTCAAACTTCAGGGGTCTGTATCTCGGTCCCTTATTGTCGGATCGACCTCTCTGCCCGCGATCGACTCAGCTCGGCAAGCTCTTTCGAATGACACCTCATTTGTCCAAATCGGTCCAGCCAAAAAAACCCCCTATAAGTCACAACATTCTTAATTATTTACTATGGATTCAAGATTATTTTTTAGGCCGGTGAATTGTTGCGGGAAAGCCGTCTTTTTGATGGGTATGCTTTAGAAGAACAAGAATCAACAGAAAAAATGACTGAAGAACTCCAATCTTTTGTTAGAATTCAGAACGCCATTTTAGCCTTGCGCCTTCTCGGTCGCGCCTTTTTGGCCTGCGCCTCTTTGGGCATTCCCAAGACTTTCGCTCTATTTTTATCGCTGCGTTTTTATTTTTTAACTTTTTGTTTATGGCTTTTTTCTTTTGCCTAATCATTTTTATAGTTATTTTTTAAATATAATCGTTTCTGATATTTAAAGAATTTTTAGATTTTTATTTTTTTACGAGATTTATTTGAAAACAAAAATGGATCCAGCACTTTTAAAAGCTCGACAAGATTTTATGAGACATGCAATTAGTTCAATGGATACATTACAACAAATTAAAAAAGATGGAAGTGGGGGAGCAACATCGTCGTCTTCAACATCCCAACAAAAAAGTAAAAGGAAAAGAGTGGTTGCTTCGAAAGATTCAAAAACCGCTGCATCTTCGTCTACTGGGGCTAATAATAATAATGCTATACAAAATGCAGCAAATTTTAGGTTTGAATTTTATTTTTGGGGTATTTTTTTATCTCTTTGTCCTGATAGTGCGAGATTTATGCGTCCCAGACATCCGGCTATGATCGGTTTTTTACAAAAACTAACTGAGACCAAGAATATCCAATTTACAACTCCATAGGACGCAAAAATCTCCTTCGGAGTAGGTCGTAATACCAAACACTGAAATATCAAATACCTAAAAGCTATCAAAATACCAAGCTTTGGAAAAATACAAATATATGGATATGCTCAGATCACGTTGAAGGTCGTTAACAATCCACATTTTTCTATATTTCGGCGTGTCTTTTTTGAGGGTTGTATTATGGCATTATACCATCTCCATGAGGTATATAAACTAAACAATAATCTTTTTCTTCGCAGTATGATGGCAAAAATAGTGGATTATATGCGTAAACGGCATTTAAATGTGCAACATTGGGGATTGACTTTAAATGAAATACTTGATGAAATGCAGGTTTACTTCACAACAAATTATTTTTATAAATTCACTTTAAAGGTCTACGATTTAAATAAGAAAACAATTCTTTGGTTGCAAGAAGCGCTTAAACAAAATCCACGATTGGACTCTGATAATGAAAACAAATTAATTTACAAACCGCCACATAAAGTTAAAAATAAGGTTTTCTTTTAAATATTTTTTATTTTAAAATTTTTCAAATTTAAAGACAACCTTGTTTGCCCTCCTAAAGAAGCAACATTCTGATGGAAAGGGAGGGATATTGCTTTCCGAATTGGGTGATTGTGTAGCAAATCCTGAAGCTTTAGTTAAATCACTTGGATCTCAATGTATTGCTTTACCTACACAGGTTTGAAAAAATAATTTATTACAAAATTGTGGGTAATAGTGCGGGACTGTACCCTCTTCCGCCTCACCATCTCATGCCTCTATTTTGCTTCGGTGTTTTCATTGCTCAATTTTTAAAAGGAAAATAGTATCCTTGACGCTGTGAAGTTTTTTCGAGTTTGTTTAGCTTCTTGGAGTTAGCATCTATTTTCTGTTAGGTTGCTTAGAATTATTTTTTTAAACGTGCAATGAAGAAGGGAGCATTTGACTTTATGCAAGTTTTCACTGACACCTAGGGATTTCCCATAAGCTTAGGCCAAAATATTTTGAAATATCCATTATAAATTCGCGACAGAAATGACAAATGACGGGCGTATTCCTGCAACAGTACCATTATGTATATGATTTTTCAATTTTTTAAGATAAACAAAAGAAAGGATACAGTTCTCTTCTTAAATGACGAAGACACAGATTACCAACTTGATGATGAATTTGTTCAACTTTGGCGTTCAGCAGGCGTCGAACATTTAGACGAAACAAAAATTGAAGAATATTTGCAAAAACATGGACTTGAAACTGCGAGGGATTTGGCACCAAGAAGAAATATTGGTGAGGGAACTGCACCAAAAAGGAAACAACCAAAGAAAGCAACACAAAAAGTTCATAATGTACATTTAGAACATGTTTTGGAAGATTATGAAGCAGATTAATTATATGTATAAAGAAAATAAAATTTTAATGTTGGATAAAAAACTTGATTAAAGTATTTTAATTGTAGTGTTTTTTAACAAAACTTAAGTAAATGGATTTGAATGACTGATTGCTCATGGTTTTTACCATGGGATTTAAATTCGGCATTTTAGATTTAAAAAATGCCCAATTTTGGCGTAATGCAAAATTTGCCCAATAAATGACAATTAATCCTCTAAAATTGAAAGGACAGTAGAGTACTAGTTTCTAGAGTCTGGGAGCTCCAAAATTGAAAAATTTGTATTTTTCAAAAAATCGATAAAAAATCAATAAATCGATATCAATCGATAAAATCAATATTTCCAAAATCGTAAAATTTTTATTTTTAAAAAATCGATAAAAAATCAATAAATCGATATCAATCGATAAAATCAATATTTCCAAAATCGTAAAATTTTCATTTTTAAAAAATCGATAAAAAATCAATAAATCGATATCAATCGATAAAATCAATATTTCCAAAATCGTAAAATTTTCATTTTTAAAAAATCGATAAAAAATCAATAAATCGATATCAATCGATAAAATCAATATTTCCAAACTTGTAAAATTTTCATTTTTAAAGAAATCGATAAAAAATCAATAAATCGATATCAATCGATAAAATCAATATTTCCAAACTTGTAAAATTTTCATTTTTAAAGAAATCGATAAAAAATCAATAAATCGATATCAATCGATAAAATCAATATTTCCAAAATCGTAAAATTTTCATTTTTAAAAAATCGATAAAAAATCAATAAATCGATAACATTTTATTTCAAAATAAAATTATATAAATAAAAGAACTATTTATTAAAATATCTTTTTCAAAAATAACTTCAATTAATCTATTCATCTTTTTTGTCAATATTTTGTGTTTTGTCTGCTGATTGTTTTAAAATTATTGGATCCCTTCTCCAAGCATTCAACAAATTAAAAGTGAAATACATTGAAAATCCTTGAATCTGAAAATAAAATTTTAAAAGATGTTTTAAAGAATTTTTTACTTGAAAGACTGCAAGAAAAAATAAATACCAAAGAATAACCTTTTAAAATTAAATTAAAAAAAAAATAAAATTCTTATTAAATACCATTGGAAAACTTCCACTAAATGTTGGCACTTTACTTTGCTCGCCAAAACGAATATAGTCTATTAATTCAGGAAATTGACTGCCCAATCCCTAAAAACGAAAAAAAAATTTTAAATTAAACCTTAAATTAGGGAGTCAACTCTGAAGACCAAAAAAAAGTTTACTATTGCTCAAAAAAAGATTTGGTTAAAGATGTGTTTGAAGGGAATACAGGTCTGGGTATCTATCTCCATAGTGTTCGGAAAGACTAATTTCCCTTAATCCCTTGATATTCCCTTTTAAAAGTTGTAGGTCTCTAGGGTCTATAGATATTTAGGAATAGGTCGGTCTTCAGGATTAAACTCTTAAATTTAAAAAATTTTTACTATTGCGCAAGGCGTTATCCCAAACAAAAATTGTGAATAATAACTAAGTTTTAGCAAAAGAAGCTTATAAATAAAATTTAAAAAAATATTAAAAACATCAAACCCTATTTTTCTGAAATGAAGGAATTGCCAAAATAATTGGAATAAAAGATAGGCACCAAATATATTCCTTTAAAAACAGTTAAAATTTAAAAAAAATTTAAAATAAACCCAAGGATATGCATTTGGAAGATCCAATCTTCTCCAAAGTTTTGGCTGTTTCATTAATTTAAATTGATCAAAAATTAATTCACCACCAACTTTTGCCCATAATGGTAGAAGAATTAAAAAGTGAAGAGCAAAAAGCAATTTCAAATAAAATTTGTATTGAACACTATTTTAAAAGTAAAATTTAAATATTGTAGGGTTAAAAGGCGTGATCCAAGAAAAGCTTGGAAAGTCCCGGAAGATGCTTATTATAAGCCGATGAAATAGAGGAAAGTGGCTTAATTGATGATCATTAAAACTTAGTTAACTTCTAATCAATGGTCTAGAATAGAGACCGAATCGAGACGAGATCTGGAACAAAGATAGCGATTATCGAGATTTTTCGAGATATCTCGCACAACTCTCCCATTTCGGTCCCTAGTCTAGAGTGTGTTCGGCGGATAAAAGCTTGCCCAGGTTGTTAACCTTATCAACCACACCTGGGACCTCTATCTACAACACAACGACACAAACATCACCCTCCCCCTTAAAAAACAACATTTAAAATAAAATAACTAAAAAACAATAAGGCCCTCAATTTAAAAGTATTAAAACCTTAATTTAATTGAAGCTGCAACCCGTTGACGATGTTTAAAATCTGTTCCATCAGTACCAACAGCACGAGCACCTGTTGAAGACATTTAAAATAAAATAACTAAAATAATTATTTAAAAATGAATATGTATTAAATTAAAAAAACGTATAAAATAATTAAGAATAAAAACATTAATTTGAAAATAAAAATTTTTTTAATTAAAATTATATCTATTAAAAAACAAAAACCAAGAAGTTCTTTGTTTATATCCCCCCTCCATATTTGAGTCTCAGATTTTATGGAGTGTATACCCCGAAATTTTACAAGGCCTCCCATATATTTAAAAAATTCCATCAATGGGGGTGTAAAATTTTGCATTTTTGCGTGCCAAAAGATGAAAATCATGCAAACTCACGCCAAAACGCCATGGTGCACAGCCCTGCTCACTGCCAACCTTACATTGAGAAACTCTCCGCAAAGCCAACTCCACATTGAGAGAAACTCTGCGGAGCCAACCCTACTTTGAGAAACTCTCTGCATACCAAAAAAAGGAAAATTAATCATAGACTCGAATACGGGAAGGTATAATATGAACAAAGGACCAAAAATACAATAAAAACAAATTTATTTAAACCTCATTACTTTCCTCCACATCATTTATTAAATCTTTTTCTTTATTTAATTTGGCTGCTGCTTTTTCCTAAAAAAATTTTTTTGAAGGAAAATTTTAAATTTTAACTAAATAACCTGTCGACATGTAACAGTTTTCCTTTTTAATTTAATAATATCTTCACCCAATATGCTTAATAAATGAAAACGTTCTTCACGTGAAACAAAAGCACTTATTGAATTAGCACCAATCCAAGCACAAACTTCTTTTGGAAAAGGTTCAAGAAGACAGAGAATTATTGTGCCTGGTTCTAGACCTAAAAATTAGAGAATAAATATCAGTGCTGGATATAGCTTCAGGAGCTAGCTCCGGGCAATATTTGAAAAAAGGTCGGAGCTGGACCAAGATTTGATGAGGATCAGAAAAAATTATATATTAAAAAGTAAAATTAAAAAACCTTTGAACAAAAAATGTTCCTCTTCTCCAAGTTCAATTAAAGGTAAATATTGTGATGTTTCTTTTTCTTTTAAATTAGTTTGACCACCATGCAAAATACGAATGAAAAGTGAGGTAGGTATATCAATAATTCGTTTAGTGATCCATGGTATAAGAATAGGTAATCCCTAAAAATAAAAAATATTTATTTCAATATGTATTTAAATGAATACACCCCAACGTACCGCCGAGCCCAACACCGTTCAAGTTATAACACCGTTCAAAATTCGGATTCAATAATCTTGAACGGTTATAGCTCGGCAGTATATTTGACTAGCGGTACTTTGGCTTGCTCCCATAGTAACTTACATCCTGTTTAATTCTATAAGGACAAGGCGATACTTTATCATTAATAATTTTCTTTAAAATTCCCATTCCAGCATTTACAATTTTAAAACGTCCATCATTATTTATTAAAAATTCTTTTAAAGAATTATTTACATAATAAACTTCTTTTTTCCTTTCAGTATTTGTTGAACGTACAAGTAAATTTTGATGAGAAAAGTTTTCTGGTAAAATGCCAAAATATTCTTTCAATGCCTCTCTTAATTCATTTTCATCACTATGGTTGGCAAGAAATATAAACGGATCTTCTTTATTAACAAAACCTCTTCGTTTTCTTGTAAATGTTGATTTTCTGAAAATTTTAGTTATATTTTTGATATAGGGACCACCACAGACTCCAAGGAGGTTAACATCCTAGGTCATCTCCCTAGTGATCAACCGACCCTGGAGGCCAATGCAGAATATTAGGGCAGATATAGACTCAAGATTACATTTAGTGACCTCTTAGGAGTTGGCCAGATGGGTCAATCCCTTGATAAATTGACACCAAAGACCGACCACCTAAGAATATAATTGTTAAATATCTCTAACCTTATAAGCGTTGATGGTTGGTTAAGCTTCAAGGGTTGTTGTTGCTGTTCATCTGCGCAATCCTTCTCTAAATTTAATTTAGCTATCTCCTTCCGTCTTAAAATAGCAACAAAAAATCCTCCAGTATCTTGTTGATGTGGCAAAATTCTAAAACAATAATCCAAATGCATTGTTTCAATTTCTTCACTTTTTGGAGGAAACATTGAAGGCTTAAAATGACGCAAAGCTTCTTTCGGAACGTCTTCTATAGAAGAATATTCATCCAAATTTTTGTTAAAAACCTTAGGAAAAAATTTAGAAATTATCTTGACAAATATAAAAAACCTTCCAATAACTAATTCCTTTTGTTCTTTTTAAATCCAAAATTTTTCCAGAAATATCTACTAATTCAATTTCTTTATTAAAATGTCTTAATAATTGTGCAATTACAGCCTCATCCTCCAACGGATTTAAAGAACAAGTTGAATAACACATTAAACCTCCAGGTTTAAGAAGTTCAAAACAACGACGTGCAATTTGTAATTGTAATTTGTGAAGATGAATTCCTTAAAATTTAAAAATATTTTTTAAAAATAAATAAAAACCTTTCATTGGTTCCCAATTATTCCACAATTCAGGATTTTTTCGAAAAGTCCCATCACCACTAAAATATTGATTTTATGTAAATATTTAAAAGTAAAACCTGCAAATAACATCGCATAAAATTCTATCAAAAAGTAATGGCTGTTTGTTAGAATCTATCATAACTGGGAATTGCCCAGAATCATGACTAACAACAACAACATCTTAATTAACTATTTTAGTAATTTAATAAAATAATTTAAGAATTCCACTCACCAGCTGTTGGCATTCTTTTTAATGTTTGATGGACAAGTAAATAACATCTTAAATTGATACACTATTTAAAAAAATAAAAACCAAACAAACCTTTTATAATCAATATCATTTGCAACAACCATTCCACCTTTGGATTTTTAAAGTGAATAAAAAATTATAGAAAAATACTTGGATTTGGTGAGGAAACATGCATTAATTCAATTATTTGAGCTGTTTTACTTCCTGGAGCAGCACAAGCATCTAATACCAAATGATGTGGTTGAATATTAAGAAAAAGGGGTGGAATCATACTACACAATTCTTGACGGCTTATATAACCCTAATTAAAGTTAAAAATTTATTATGTTTATGAGTTAAAAAACAAACCAATTCGGTTTCATTAATAAGAAATTCATGCAGATCTTTTAAAATTGGGTGTCCTCGAATTGCTGTTCTAGACATTTTTGTTTGATAAGCATATGGCACAAAAGGGACTCGTTTTGGAGGATCAATTTCAGGTGAATCTTTTGCTATATTTTCAATTTCTTTAACAAATTTTGATTGAATATATTCATCTAAATGGTCCCTTTCCCTAAATTATTTAGTAATAATCTTAGAAATTTTGAAATTTACCGAAGCGAGCATTGAATCCGAAAAGATACAGGCAACTCTCTTCTTAAATGACGTTTTGTTTTCGGTTAAGTGTTAGCCAAACATACCTTAAAGCAGCTACAAAATCGTCCCATTCTGATTCTGGAATAATCTGTTGTTGACGGTAAAAAGAAAAAAGCTTTTCATTTACTGGGATAATCTCTCGAATAACATAATTTTGACGAACACCTTGCTTCGATTTCTAAATTTAGAAAACCAATAAACAAAATTAAAAATCTTAATAAACCTTCTCCCGGCTAGCAGATTTTTTAAGAAATTTTTTTGCAGGGGATAAACCATTTTCCTCGTCATCTAGTGGAAGACAATCGACATCATTATTGTTCTCCATATTTTTTATAATAAATTTTTATAAGTGTTCTAAAACATTTTTTAAAAATTAAAGAGTAAATATATATGTAGTATTCTAACAATAAGACAAAAGATTTAGTCAACACAGAATATTTATCTGATCCATAAAGAGAGAAAGTAAAGCTGTGATTGAGAATTTTACAAAAAAACTGCACGATTTGGTTACGGATTTTGGTTTATAGAAACGTTTTTATTTAGTAAAATATATCACAGCTTTTAATAATCTAATAAAATCCCCACACACAAATATTTAAGGATTTTCGTTATAATAAGGGGATAATTATAAATTTGAAGACTTTTTTTTCACTGTTAAAATCCACCCAAAAATTCTATTTCTTCTAAACAATAATCAAAACATTAACCATCCATTAGTTTCATTTTTTGTTATTGGAGCTTGAATCCAAAGTCCTTAAATATAAAAAAGGTTTAATTTTCTAAAAGGAATTTAAAAAATTTTTAATATTGTAAAAACCTTTTGCACTCATTAATCAGCACTGATTTATAATTTGTCCAAAAGTCTTTCAATGCTTTCTTGCTGCTTCCGATTGCTGAGAAAGCATTAAATTTTGCAATTGTTGTTCAACCAAATCTCTTTGTTGACTAAATTGCATTGAAGGAAGAGGTGGTTGTTGGAAGGGAAATTGTTGTGATTGTGAAGCTCCTCCAAGTTGAGAGCCATCTTTTTTAAATTTATTTTTAAAAAACAATTAGTATTAAAAAATAAAACCGTAATCACTGTAAAATCCTCCTTGTGAAAGTTGAGAATTTTGGCTAATAAATCCAACTCCTGGAAGAAATTGTTCTTGTGAAGCTTGCGAGTTGAAATTATTTATAATATTTGTACTACTGGTACTATTTGAACTTCGTTGTGATTGACTTGATCTTTTAGACATTTTCTTTCTCGTTGTTCCTCCAATTCCATTATTTACTCCAGATAAATGAATTGAATTTAATGGAATTGGGTGTGGAGGTGGCATTGGAGGCATTTGTGGAGGAGCAGGTACAAAAGAAGAGAACATATGGATAGGAACAGGTAATTGAGAGCTTAAAAATAATTTTTCTTTAAAATTAAAAAAATTTAAGTCACCCTAATGCTCGCGCTCCCATAGGAAAATTTGGATAAATCATTCCCTGCGGATCTTGAAATTGTTGTAATGGATGCTGTTGAACAACCGGTACAGAACGAATAGAAGCATATGGACCAATACCAAGTTCTTTCATTGTAAAACCAAGAGTTCGATTTACATAACGAGATCCCTTAAATATTATAAAATTTAAATAATTATTAATTAACACTCACAGGCATATGTTGTGCTGTCAAAGGTTTTGGTTTAGGAAAAGTTATTGGAGAAGGCTTCAAATTATTTAAAGGTCCTTCAAAAAGGCAGTCATTCTCTTTAAATGTCACTAACAAATGATGCCATAACGATTGTCTACTCAAAACTTTTGCATTTCCAATTACGATTAAACCATATTTTGCACGTGTTAAAGCAACATTTAGACGACGTGGATCATTAAGGAAACCAATACCACCTGCCTCATTTGATCGAACACAAGTAACGATTATTATATCCTTTTCTCGACCCTGGAGATGGAGAAAATTAGGTTTTCGAAAATTATCAGAAATATAAAACCTGAAAGGCGTCAACATTCTCAACCTCAATATCCAAATACAATTTGCTATGAAGTGAACCTTGAGTTTGCATAAATTGAACAACATATGCTCTTTGACCTATTAATTGTAGGCATAGATTAGCTAAAATAACGATTAAAGATGACACAAACCTTCATATGGAGTAATAATTCCAATTTGTTCAGGAGAAAATCCAGCCTGTAACAATCGAGTAACAAATTTTTCAACATTCACAGCTTCAGATCTGTTTAAATACGAAGTTCCGGAAGAGCCAAGTTCCTTTAAATTGAAAGTTTTTAATTTAAATTGTTTAAATATTTGTACTTCCTGTCCGTTACAATTCCAAAACATCATTGGTTTATCAGGATTAGGGAATTGCCAAGAAAAGGCATCAAGTTTTCGTTCCACTAGAATATATTTATAAAATATTTTAATCTTTTAAAAATTTACAAACTTTCAGTAACTCCATTTTGCAAAGAACCTTCATAAAATACATTGCTAGGAAAGGATGACAAAACAGGATGCATTCTATATTGAACTTGTAATCGTAAAGGTCGATTTCCAAGAATCACAAGGCGTTCAAAGAGAGATTGTCCGAGGCCAGAATTTGCCGATTTTTTGCACATAATTACTGGGCCTATATAACTTTTAACATATCAAACAAAATTTTAAAATTTAGACAACCTAGTTGACAATGATCACCAACTAATACAAGCTGACGAGCACCTTTTACAACAGAAACCATTACTTCAGGTTCAGTAGCTTGTGTGCTTTCATCAATTAGAACACAGCTGAATACAATTAAATAATTTAAATAATAAGCAAAAATATTACCGAAATTCTTTTTTAGCCAAACGAATATCTGCAGAAGTAATACAAGTGGAACATATAACATCCGCTTTCGATAATAATTCGTTCTCTCTTTGTCGTCTAAGCGACATGAAACGATTTTGATCAGCCTGTGAAAGTTCTCCAATTTCTTCCTTTAAATTGAGACGAATATTTTAAACAAAAAACAAATTACCTTTAATTTCATCAATTTGAAAAGTTCTCCTGATTGAAGCGCTTTAAGTTGATTATGCAATGCCAAAAAAGCAACAGAACTATCAACAGTTTCACGTCCCTTTGCACAAAAACGGATAACCTTCAAGCCAGTTTTATGGATTTTTTCAGCTAATTGATCCACAGCAATATTTGAAGGTGCACAGACAAGAACTTGACCGCTTGTTTGTTTTACAAGATGATAAACAAGCGTAGCAGATGTAACAGTTTTACCTGTACCCGGAGGACCCTAAAAACAAGATCAACAAATTAAAATGTTTGACTCAACTTATAAACCTGAATTAAAGAAAGTGGACGTTGCAAAGCAGCTTTAATTGCAGAAATTTGACTGTGGTTTAACTCAGGAAGTCCAGGAGCCGAAAATTTCTTTGGCATAACCAGCTTAAAAGAATGAATCAAACAATCAAACTACAATATTAAACCTTGAACAAAATATCATCAACATCATGACCCATTAATTTGTGATAAATATATTGTGAAACACAATTTTCTTTAGATTCCAATCGTCCAAGAGCAGCAAACATTCTTAAACATTTAAGAAAATTAAAATTTTATTTTAAAATTTTTTCGACCTGTCAAAAGATGTAGAATTCCAAACATATTCACATATAAAATTTGTACGTCTATCAGTAGGAATTTTATTGCTACTTGCAAACATTTCCAAAGAAAAGTCTTCGTTATGATCTGTAATAAATGTGATTCTTGTGTTTGAAAGGAATATGAATGGACGAAAAAACCTTCTACGATGGTCTTATTCGATTTCAAATTGGTTTTGTTCACATCAAAGAAAAATTAAATAAAATTAAACTTACTGTCAGGAATTTTAATAAGACGTCCCATACAATTCCACTCACTTCCTTAAAAATGGAAATTTTATAACTACCTCTTTAAAAAATTAATTACCATCTAATGTTTGGTAATGTTTTAAACGTAGATCATCTCCAATCATTAATTTCATATCTGAAAATATATGAAAAAATTGATAATAAAATATAACACAAACTTCCATCACGAAACCCAGGCAATTGAAAAGTTGCATGTACCTTAGTTGCTGATTTAACCTCCCATTTAACTTGACCAACAGGACAACTAATCGATTCTTTTATTTTCTTGTCATATTCCGCCTCCATTGATATTAGTGGATTAAAGATACGCCTTATTAAATTAATATTAAAATCTCAAGGGTAGATACCCAATTATTTAAAAATTATAAAAAAAACTAACTTATACACCGAAGCATCATCATATCGCAGCAAAACATGTTCGGCCTCGCTAGTATATTTTCCTGGACGTTCCAGATCATCAACAGTAGCTTCAGGATTATCTTTCCATAATTCTTCAAGACGATTAATGAGTGCGGCAGTTATTTGACGAGCTCGAAGTTGTTCTTGTTGTGAAGGAATTTTAATGAGCCAGGAAAGGACTTGACGTTCCTATAATAACGAATAGTAAGAAAATCAATTTTATTGAAAAAAACATGAATTAAAGGCTTCCAATCTTCAGCACTCCAACTTGCATTTTTAAGAGTATTTTGTTGAGCACAAGGTTGGCGACAAAGTATTACAACCACTGAATCAGTCTTTGAAGGAATAAAACCAAGAAGAAAAACATTTCTAAATTTGTAGCTAAAATAGAAAATAAATAGAAAAATACCTTGAACCACAGTGATAACATTCTAGCTAAAATATTAATTATAAGAATATTTAAGACTAAATCCTAAATGTACAAACCTGAGTTTCACCAAGAGGACCATCCTTGTGAAGAGCAACTTCTTTATGTTGTGCACGAACCAAATGGTTTATAATATGACTACCAGCTGTGTTACCTTTACCATTACAAAACCATTTGCCACAAACAGTGCATTGTCCAACGGAAGATGGGTCTGATAACCCGCAATATCTTCAAAATGAAATATAATACCAATTAAAAGAATCCAAAACAAACTTGCAAGCATGTGGAGGAATATAATCACCAAATTCATCGTCATCTTGAAAATTTAAATCAGGTTCAGTCTGCGATTCCGATAAGACGGTTGTTGATGGAACTCCTCTGGACACTCCATCATCTTGCGATGCAACAGACAACTGTGCAACAAAATCATTTTGCGAAGCATCCTGTTGAGTCACAACACCAGCCTTAAAGTACACCCAATTTAAACAAAAAAAAATATTTAAAAACCTGAAATTCCTCGTCTGTATCCACAAAAGACAATTGACAATTTTGAGAAGAACCATATGCAGCTAGCAATGAATCAACCATTTTTAAAAATTTTCTAAAAAATCTATAAAATATTAAAAACATAAACAAAAAGTATTTTAAAATGTAAAAACATTCAGATCATTAATTAAATAAAATTATATAATTTTTTTTAATTTCTAGAGAATATAATGTATAAAAAATAAAAGTGCATATACATGTCAGAAAAATGTATGAGTGATCGACAATTTTAAAGAAAGAAAAATAATATACTACACATATTTAATATATAAAAATGATTAAATGCGGCCACCAATTAATACATTTTTCATTTAAATAATATTTAATTAAATATTTAATATTAATCAAATAGAATTTTAACATTGAAAAAACATGTATAGTATATATTTAAAGACCAGAACCTTCGCATAATATTTTAAGATTTGATCTGGCCAAGTCTTGTCCTCTAGAAGACGAAAGATATCTCCTAAAAAGGAAAATTATAAAATAAAATCAAATGGAGTTAATTTAATAAAAGTTATTCCAATCCAACAAAGGTCATCCTAATCCAAAAAAACATTCTTAAAAAATAAACCTTCTACTATCAATAAGCATTTTTGTCATTTGACCATTAAGCCATTCATTTTTTGTTTTAATAAATCCTTGTGGTCGAATCATTTGCGTCGGTTGTAGAGAAGGTTGTAACAAGTGTGACGATGATTGAGGAACTTCTTGATTAAGATTATGATGCTCTTCATCATCCGTCAGTTGCTTTAAATTAATTTGAAAAATAAATTTAAAAACGAAAAAATATATACTTGTCCCTCCTCTTGATCTTCGGAAGTATTAGTAATAAAACTTCCATCATCATCATCCTCAGAACCACTAGCAGCTTCTTCAGCAAATTGAATACCAGCATTTTGTTGAGCATCTGGATTTACTTGTACATTATTGATAGATCCAGCAAGATTATTTGGCGCCAATAAAGTATCAACTGATGCACTGACAGAACCAGTAGTATTTACAACTTGGCGAATTTGATCAACAGGAATTTGAGGAAACATTTCCGCAACTTGATTAACCATTGAATTTACCTAAAAATATGCCTAAATAAGTTATTTTTAAAAATTGTTTTTAACCTGTTCTTCACTTATAGAATCATAAACAAATCGGGATATCCATCTGATAATTCGATTATTGTGAGGTGAGAATATTTCTACAATCATTTGCATTGCCTGCCCGACATCATCGCCAGCAATAATGGGATTAATATTATTTTGTTGTTGGTGGTGTTGACGTAAATTATTCAAATTAAATGACAAAGACTTTCGACAAACAGCACAACTAGAATCCTGTTCAAGCCAACGACGCAAACAATGTTCATGGAAACTAAAATTATTATTTTTTAAATTAAAAAAATATATATTACATATGAGAACAAGGAAGTTTTCGAGCACTTTTCATATGTTGCCAACAGATAAGACATTGAGAATTCTTTAATAAATCGTCTTCATTGGCTGGTAGATAACTAGAAAATAAATTCCAATCTTCTCAATAAAAATAAGATTACCTATTGCTAATATGTAAAAGTATTTCCCTCTGCTGCCAATGTTTTCTAATTTTTGAAGAAATACGCCCATAATAATATTGTGCTTGAATAATAAGAAAGACACAACAATATGTAATGGCCAAATGCGAATAAAAAATCATATGTAGATAATTTGCAAATTCTAAACAATCTCGAAATAATCCATAAATAAAATCAATATAATAGGTGCTTCCCTGTTGTTGTTGAATTAAATTTTGTGTATTTAAATCTTGGAGAATAAATAATTTGAAGAATAAATGAATTGATTGAATAAGAAGGATTAAACACTGGATAAAATTAAAATATGTTTAATAGTTTAATAATTATTTAAAACTTATCCATTATACCAAAAATTTGAGTTACAGCCGAATTTGATCGGCTGTAACTTTTTTGGGCAACTTTTTTGGGTGAATCTTAAAAAAATATACCGCTTATCGAGGGATAATGGATAAATATGAAAAACTAAAACTCACGTCAGCCAAAAGAAACAGAGTATAATTGAAAATAATATAATCCTTAATTCCAAAAACAAAGAAAATCATCGAAATAGCAAAAATATTAGTTGTTGCAGAAGCAATAAAAACACGGCGTCGGATAGACACATTTGAAGAAACATTATTAAATGTCTTAAAAAATAAACTTTAAAAAATTACTTATTAGAATATTTTTACATTTGCAACGCGCAATTCTGCCAATTCCAAAATTAGTAAACAAACAATCTGAATGGCTAACCAAGGTGTCCAACAAAGAATATCTTCCAACAAGTTGTGATGTGAAATAAAAATTAAAAAAGTGAGCTTTGTTTGAACAAATCGTCTAAAATATTTTCTAAGAGTAGATTCTTCCTGAAAAGTAATAAATGAATTATTTAAGATAAAAGATTATACATGATTAGATAATCGACCATACAGGAATTCAATCGACTTTTTACCAAAAAATGCAACAATGGCACAACAAGTATTGAGGAGGATCTAAAAATTAAATTATAGGAATATGCAAATAAATTAAAAAATATACATAAAAGAGAAGACGATGTTTTTGAACAACCAGAATAAATTTTCTGGCAAAATTTTCTTCCGTAAAAGATTCGTGTACTTCAACGTCATCTTCTTTGTGCTCAATATTTAACTGAAATTTAAAATTGAAGGATTTAGACAAGCCCGCCACTTAAGATATATAGGCGAAAGACCTCCTGACTATGGAGACCTATACCAAAAATGATTATTGACACTGAGCATTTTAAAGGGATGTCAAAAGGGAATATCGAAAATTTGGAGAAAAAAGGAGGATATGCAGGGACCTGGTGTAATTGAAGTGGATAAAAATCTATTTGACCCATTATTATATTACACACTCGCAATACCGCAATATATGTTATAGAACATAGAACTAAATACTTATCTCCATAGAGCTGAGTAATTATCCTCCTTAACCCCACGATATTCCTTCTCAAAATTTCAAGTCTTCGGGGTTGAACCTATTAGAACTGTAAAATAAAAAAAACAAACATTTAAAGTAGCTCCAAGAGTTTGAACAATTCTATAGTAATAATAAAATCCGCTGAAGAAAAGTATAGAACTGAACATTAAATAGTTCTTTACTGTTGGAAACCCTATTCGAGGGAGATAACCGAAGTTGAACATTACTTCCATAATTGTTATAAATATCTAAAAATAAAGAGAATAAATTTTAGCATTCTAAAAGACACATAAATTAAAAAATTTTTAGCATGTGAAAATTTTAATTTTCACAGCGCTTCAACAAATCGGCAAAATAAAAAAATGACATTTTAACACTTTCCAAAACAAAAATTAACAAAATTAATTTTGTATTTTTAGCGTGAAATTTTAGTTTAAATGTATTTGGCGTCACTTCTCCTAAATTCTGGATTCCCTTTGATTTTAGATAATCTACGGATGATTCTTAGGTTAATCTCCTAGTGGGAATAACGAGGAACTTTGAGAGAAACCCTGAAGGGAGGATGCTAATGATTTTTTATGTCTGACTTTTGCTCGTGATTTTTGATAAATTTTGTTTTTGGCATTCTGTTTAATGACAATATATCCCATTAAATTTTCTTTTCCATTTGAGTCTTTCACCCTGAAATTTCTAATCAGAGTGCGTCGTAATCAAAAAATTTTTTTCGTAATCGTAATTCGTAATTACGACGCAACCCTGCTTCTAATGGGTAAATTTTAACGAATTAACGGAATAAGTTGTAATTCCTTGAAAATTTTTTATGTTATTTTCTTTTCAATATGTTTTAATTTTTTTAATTTAAAGGAATTGACCAAATAATTTTTCTTTTATTATTAGTTATGGCTTATAATACCAACTTTGACCAAGTCGGACAGGTATACTTTCGCTATCAATTTTTTATCAAAAAATTATTTAGGCATTTATAGCACATTACTATAGCAAATTTGACGTTCCTGATGTAGCTGCTCGTACTGCTGGTCTTACTGACCTTTACGATGCTGATCTATCATTTATGACTTTTGAAGGGACTCCGGTTAGAGGTCGGGCTGCTATTTTGGAAAAGTTCGGATCGTTGCAATTTCGTTCTATTCAGCATGCTATTACTATGGTATTTATTTTATAATTGTTATTTGTTTTTTATTTTTCTAGACTGATTGTCAACCTCTTCCAGACGGATCGATTCTTGTTACGGTTATTGGGCAATTGAAGGTTTTTGATTTTATGATTTTTTAGACCTTTTTAAACTTATTAGTGTACCTGTGGGTTATCCCAAACCATTTCTGCTGACATTTTTTACGGGCTCATAATGATCTTTACAAAAAAGACTCATAATGGTCAGAGGTCACGTCATCGAATATATTATATAGAGAAAGGACAACTATAAATGCTCTGAACGTTATGAACCATTTTATTTTAATTTACCCGCAGAAACTGGTTTGTGATAGACCGTACTTTTATTTTTTAAATTAGACTGATGATGATCCAGTTAATTCGTTCAATCATTGTTTTGTGTTGAAACCAAATACTACTGGTTCTTTCTATATTTCAAATGAAATCTTCCGTCTCATACTCCATTAAGAAGGACATTAAGGCGATTATAATTAAAAAGAGGAATGAAGATCTTTTTAAGTTTTTGATAAATATGCGTACAACTTTTGTGTTTGTTTTTTTCATCTGACAACACAAAATTTTGGTTAATTATTTACAATATAAATTTGGTTTTATTTTCTGATAAATTGTTAGTATTTTTGAATTTTATGTTTATAGAATATTATGCATTTAATTTTGCCTTTTATTTTTCTATTTTGTTGTTATTTTTGCTTTTCCTTTCTAATGCTTTTGTATAGTTTTAAAATGAGCCAGAAACATGTCAAACAAGCAGCCCGTGGCCAGCGACAAATTTATGAGGAAAATAGACAAACCTTAATTGCGTATACACTTGCTAGTTTTACATCCTTGACTGTTGTTGGAATATTAAATTATTTTGTATTAAATGCTGCACGTGGAGATTGGGTTTATTTTTTGGATTATATTTACTTTAATTTATGGACATTGTGACTTATAGGGAGCTTTTTTATTTTGTGGCATTTAGTGATGTGTCATTCGAAAGGTTTCGGTAGACAGTCGACTAACTAAGGTGATTAAGTCGATCCGACGTTTCGGGCCGAGTTACAGACCCCCAATAAGTCACAATTTCCGAATCTATTTTGAATTAAAAATAAAGGGCCTTTTTAATTAGATAGGTCTTATTGTCAGTACCATTTGCCAGCTTTCTTCTCTTGGATTAATGTTTTCTATGGTTTTTTAATTTTAAAATTATAATCATTTGACGATTAAAAAATTTCTAGATGAAGAATGCACGAAACGAAAAAAATCAAATTGTTGATGCTGGTCTAGATCTTAATGATCCCCAAGCATTTGGAGAGTAAGAGAATTGTTTTTTATTATTTTTTTAAATTTCTTTCTTTAAACAAGGTATTGCAAAGATGTTGTTATTTTGAGTGTTTTGGTACAAATTCTGAGTTTATTTTCTGCCTATTTTTATTTACTTTTGTTGATTCTTCCAATGTTTGGATTTTACAAATTATGGACAAAATTGCTCGGACCTTGGTTTTTTGCACCTGCTCCTGAAATTGATGAAAATACTGATGGAAAGAAGAAACGTGATAAAAGAAGAGAAAAAACTGTTTATCTGAGACGATAGGTTTCTTGTGTTATTTTTATTTTAGAGTTGAGGTTGTTTTTTTGTAAATTAAATTTTAAAATAAACTGAAAATTATTTTTACTTCGAGTCCACCCTTGAAATCCTAAAACAATTCCGATCCCCTCTCAATTTTCTTTTATTTTACATTGAGTAAAACTTCCGGTTTTTCCTTTCATAATTAAAAAACATGTTTGACGGCCTTTTTTCTTTTAATCTCCTTTTTAAATCTTTAATCAAGAAAGTATTTCTTTATTCATAAATTGACCATGGATCTCATTTTAAAAGAAATGAGAAGAATTTTGTTCTCCTACCTCTTTAAATTTATAATATTTTTAATTTTATTTTGTAATTTTTTGTCATCATCTCATTCATTGTCAGCTTTAATTTCTATTCCTTCATTGAAAATGAATTCTAAAAATTTAAATAAACAACATAAAGTAAATAAACGCTTTGGTCGGTAATTTGATTTTTTCTTAGGATTTTTTAATATGTAGTTACGAATCAGGAGTGTGCCGAAACAGATTTTAAAAGGCGAATTTTAAAAGATGAAAGGCAAAACACCAAAAAGACGAAGATTTGCTAAGGGTGAGACGGCACACCTCTGTAGGTTGGCATTATGGTTCCGGATACCATGTGATTTCCCAAGAACCGCCAACCTTACACCCATATTACATATACCTACCTATTAGTTCTTCATAGTCAACGTTGGAATACTTGTCGACTGAGTTGGTCTTTTCGTGATCCTTATGGTTTATTTCCATCAGATGAGCTTTTTGCGCAAACTAAGTTTGTTATTTTTTAAGTTTCATTTCCCTACTTTTTAAAGGCGTGTAATTGCTGACGCAGTACATTTATGGTCACAAGTTGGTAACAATGACAACAAAAATGGAAGAGGATTTATTAAATTAACTGATCTCTCACCAGTTACCCGAATTTCTTTAATGAATGTTAGACGAGTTGCGGATATTGACATTTTCTTTGCTGGTTTTGCACACGGAGATGCTGAAAGTTTTGATGGACGTGGAGGTCTTGTTGCACATTCGGCATACCCGCCGTTAGGAATTGTTCATTTTGATGCGAGCGAATATTGGGATTTGGGAGGAGAAAAACAAGAGGTTTTTTGAAAAATTAAAACTTAGAGCTACATTTCCGTTCAAGGATTCTACAATAAATAATTGGAATCGAAGGAGAAAATGGAAAATAAACAGGGAACGGCGCTCTATTGACTCTACAAAGAGTAAAGAAGAACAACAAACTGTTCTGGATTTGCGTAAAATTAATTTGAATTTTGAAAGAGAATTCATTATTTTTAAGGTTATGTTGCTGTCCATGAAATAGGACATGCCCTAGGTTTACGCCATTCTACCTTTCGTAACTCCGTTATGAATCGGTATTATAAAATGGCTTATAACTCAATGTAAAAGTTATATTTTAAAATGTGACATTCTAAAAGCTTTTTAGTCAACCATCTAATAAACCATTGAAACTAAGTAAAGATGATGAAGCAGCAATTGAAGAACTGTTTGGGGAGATGTGCAATCGCAATTAAAATTTCAGGGACTACCATGAAACAAATATTAGGTCTTAAAAAACCTTTAACAAATCTCAATTTACTGACAAGAATACAACAATGGCAATTTATAATTATCGAAATATGTACAATAAAAACAGGATCATATACATGAAATATTAGAACATTTTTCCAAAAAACAAACGTATTTTTGGAATTATAGAAGAATAATTGAGAATAAATTGATGACAATTATACATATTTGAAATCAATTGAATATAATATATTTGGGCATTTATTGCCACACAATTATTTTAGTGGAAAACAAAATATTCTAGCAAAGAAAGGGCAACAATTACGAGGAGAGAGGCACTGGAAATTTATTTATTCTTTCATCATTATTCTTCCTCCTTTTCTTCCTTTTCCTCCTTCTCTTCTTCTTTATCCTCAGCCTTCTCTTCCTTCTCAGCTTTTTCAGCACCGCCCTCGTCGCCTTTCTTGTCTTCCTCCTTAGGCGGCTCGTCACCGATAGGTGGTGTTGCTTCTCCCTCCTTCTTCTCCGTACCACTCGATTCCTTGTCGCTGTGATCGGGTGCAGCTTTATCTGACTAAAAAACGTTTTAAAGAGAGTAGCATTTATTTCGTTTAAAAACTTACTCGTAGTCCAACATCGCTCTTCACGCCTTTCTCTCCCTTGCCCGCTTCAGGTGGTTTTGCTGGCTCTTCCTTCTTCGATTTGACGTCTTCCTTCTTCGATTTGACATCTTCCTTCTTTGATTTGATGCCTTCTGTAGAATCTGGAGGTGGAGTTGCTCCTGCGGGTGGTGGTGCTGCTCCAGGAACGGTCGATGGCTTTGCTCCAGAAGGTGGCGGCGCTCCAGGTTTTGGCGGTCCAGCTGGTGCCCCAGGAGGTGCCGGTACAGGAGGTGCACCTGGCTTCACCGGTCCTTGCGGCGGTTTTCCTGCTCCTAAAGCTGAGGGTATCGCAGTCTTCGCCATTCCTGACTTCTCTCCCATCTTTGACTTTGCAGTCTTTGCGTCGTCTTCAGTTTTGGATTTTGTGGCGGCAGTCCCAACTGACTTGGTTTTATCGGTCCTTGACTTGGCATCAGCATCTGCACCAGGGAGTAGAGGTTTGTCGATAGACTTATTGACCGGAGGTTTGTCCTTTCCTTCCTTTGTTTTACTTAAAAATTAAATGTTTAACAAAAACTAAAAAATAGAGCAACATACCCAGATTTCATATCGCTCGGTGGTTGTTTCACAGAGCTCTTGACATCCTTCGTCTTCTTTTTCTTCTTGCAGCATTGGACAGCAAAAGCGATGACGAACAGCGACACACAGAGATCGACACAGTAGAGCAGTAACACAAAGGTCGTCGGATCGAAGACGGTCATTGTATTCGATTGGGAGTCGCAGCGTCAGTTGACTTACTAATTCGCAGCGTTAGATTTTGGTGTGCTGACTAGAGCTACTTTTTATAGTAGATTTCTTCCCCCTACATTTCCTTACTATAAAAGCAACCCCGAGCATTAAGCAGCATCTTCTATTTGTGCCGCCATGTTACCAGCAAATGCAGTACTCAGCTTCGATTCTACAAAATTTATACTTTTGCTCTATTGTGCCCATTTATGTGTGCCGCTGTTCTTCATCAATTTCATCGTCCTTTGCTGCAAAAAGAAAATGAAAGATCCTCCTAAAAGTATTATAGAAGACCCACCGAGCGATATGATTTCCAAGTATGATTTTAAACTATAAGATATTGCAGTGATAAATTTTTATTTTTAAGGGCTGCCGTTAAACATAAGGGTGTAAAAGGCAAAAAAGCTGTGACCAAACAAAAGAAAGTAAAAGGAAAAACTGCTGTGATCAAGCAAAAGACTGTAAAAGGCAAAACAACAAGAAGGCGGTGAGGCTTAAGAAACAACAGGGAAGGCTTAGGAAAATAAGAGGAAGGAAGATGAATCACTAAAAAACAACAAAAATCCACAGCTTTTTAATAAATATTCTTTTGTTTTTAATCTCTACAAGGGTTTGTTGCTATAAGATTAGAAAAATGTTTGTGTAAATTTTTATTTAATTTTGTTATTTTAAATAAGAGTTTGAATATCTTAAAATATTTAGAAAGGTTATTTTTTAATTCCAAAAATCGAAAGTCCATGGAGAATTGCATTTAGAGCTTCAGTAATCTAAATTAGGTTAATCAACAGTTGGGTAAATTTAAAAGACAAACCAGAACAACAAGAATTCTGTTTCGCCAACCCTCTCTAAAAATAAAAATGTTAATCTGAATTGGGGTTCGAGTTTTTCATCTAGGGGGTTGGGAATTTTATTGGCAAGATTTTAGTCAAAAAACTCTTGTGGGTTCAAATCAGGGGTCAGTCGGAAAGCGAGCTACTCAAAAGGAAAAAACCGTCGAGAATTCCGAATCTCTGGCCCATATTAGGAATTACTTTTAGATAAAATTACAAACTTTCCAATATTCGGTGGAGGCAAGTATTTGTGGAAATTGTAATTGCCAGAATTCATTTTTGCATAATCAACCGCCAGAATGCCAAAAAAGATGAGGCAAAAGATCTTTTTTTGATTTAAAATTACTTTAAAGTTATGAAAAAAGCTTACTAATGCAATAACATTGAAGGTAATTTCCTTAAAATAATAAGCTTTTATTAATGGGCCCATCCAAGAATCACGATCTAGGGGTTAAAGACCCTAATTATGTTTAATTATTATACAATTTTTTGATGAGTAGCGCGGGGTTGAGAGAGAAAATAATTTATAAGTAATGTTGCCAAACATAGAATGCCAAAAATTATTGCACAGATAAACATCTTTAAAATTTAGAGAAAAAGGTACAGAAAAAAATCCCGGCTCTAATTAAAATACAAACAAATGTGTATATTCCCCATTGTCTATGTCCATCAATAAGGAAAAATACAATAATAATGTAACAAAGCATTTGAAGCCATTTTAATATTGCAAACTTTGTAGTACACAAATTAGTAATTAAAGTTGTATTATCTGTATTAGCCATTGCCACAGAAAAAAAAGATTTTTGATTTGCTCTCGATAATCACACAAAAACCCAACAAAAAATTTTTCTGATGGATCAAATGTTACTTTTATTTAATAGAATGATATGTCCCCATAGTTTTTGGTATGAGGGAAAGTATCAGGTTAGCCACATAAAAATAAACAATTGAAAGTTTGTATTAAATAAAGAGACGACAGTTGTGTCAAATTAAAAAATATATATTAATTTAATTTGAAAGGGAAATAACAACTGTTTATTTTTAAATATTAGACTTAATAAAGGGGGAATGAGACTAAAAGGGGGAATGTTGACTTATCCAAATTATTCAAAAAATAAAAAATAACTTTTATACCGCATAAAAAGACAAACAAACACATTTTTGAGTTATCAATTTATTTTGAAATGTTTGTGTGCTGTTATAATTCTTCGGTCTCTCGAACACATCTAGCAACCTTTAAAAAATCTTTTTTAATTCAAAATTTAAATAATTTAAAACCTGTCGCTTATATTCGGCAGGATTTTCTCGATAAAGTTTCTAAAATCGATAGCTTAAAAAATTATTGAACAAAAGATACCGCTGCATCAACATTGGCAGGACTGTCAAAATTTGGATCAGAAAGCATTGAGATAACTTTAGAAAATTTTTTATATAAAAGCAAAAAACTGTACTTATATCGTTTCCCTCCCCTAGCCAATTTTCCTTCGCTGTACAAAATGGTCACCAGGAAGAAATGACTGACCAGTTTGTACATTAAGAAAAAAATTGGGTGGGGGAGGGAAACAACATATCCAAAAAAACATTACCAGAAATTAAAATAGTCTCAACAGTGTGTACAGGCAACCAACGCTCACTTGCCTTTTCATATCCAAATCTATCGTCCCCGGGCTCATGCAAAATAGAAATGCAAACATTTCCCTCACGGTCTACTAAAATAAATATAAAAAATTAAAATAAAGATAAAAATTTAGAACAAACTATTAGGATGAAGAATTCTTGAAATAAACCGCATTGTAGGTGGACATAATGGATAGTCTTTTGGAAAGATAAGCTCTGCACGGAAATTTCCGCCTTCACTAAAAATAAAAAAACAACCTTAAAATTTAATATGAAAAATTACTATGGCGAGCTAGGCGGTCCCATTATGAACACTTGCCATTTGTATATCTAAAAAATTAAAAAAATATTAAGATACATAAAGTAACAAACATTGCTTTCATCGACAAGACCCGCACTAAAACCATCAACAGGATTTTTTGTAAGGTCATTTAATTGTTTTTGAAGTAAGAGTCGAGATTGGTCAGAAGACATTTTTTAACTGAACCTAACAAAAATTGAAATTTTAATTAATAAAATCTTTTTAAAATAAACAAAAAATTAGAAAAAAGCTGAAATTTTTTTGGCTGGGGGATCACTGAGTCCCGCCGGTTGAGTCGCTGAGTCTTATTTCGATCAACAACTTTTTGGGTTTCCAACGATTCATAATAAATCTTTTATCTTTCGAAAGCTCTGAATGTGAGGATTATTTTATCCAGCAGAATTGATTTGATCAGATCAAACTACAAAAAGTTTCATCTAGATAAGTGCGCGCAATCATGATTTTTGCTTTTATTAGGCTGTAACTCTTTCTATATTGATCTGATCAAATCAATACTGCTATAAAAATAATCCTTACATAAAGAGCTTTCGATTGATATATTAATTATTTAAATCGATTAAGAATCGAAAAAGTTATAGCCCAAATATAGCCCGAGGACTCAACCGGCGAGACTCAATTGATCACAAAATGGAAACTTTGACAAAAGCGAAAGCGACAAAATGATAAATTATAAAAAGGTAAAAGATTAAAGATCGCTGGGTTGCCAATGATTTTCTTCTACATTTCAAACTTTTATAGAGACTAATAAAGTGGATTCTTTTGCACATCAAATACACATTCATGGTACCCGATGACTGGGTGGATGAATCAACTTTGGAGCTTTTTAATAGTGCCGATACGTAAGGAATTTTGATCTCTTAAAATTAAAATAGTTTTTTTAAGTTACTATGCTCTTGTACTGCCTTGTTTAATGCTTGTAGGCTTAATTTTATTTTGTTTCTGATCAAAAATCTTAGGTGATCATTATTCATTTTATTTTGATTGAAGTTGGCCTTGAATTTTTTATAAACAATTGAAGAATTGTTCAAATTTCAAACTGAAGAATTTTTCAAAGATTAATGTGAAGAAGACAGGAAACTGAAGAATATTGAGGATATACGGGCATAAACATTTTTATTTTGATAAGGGTATTATTTACTGGTCCCTAAAATGAGGAAGTGTTTTCTCGAAATTTTTAAGGTTGTTATCGAGTGCTGAGTTCAAATTTTATTTCGAATCATTGACCCGAATTCGATCAAGTTGAATTCGGGCAACGGGTTCGAAAATTGACAAATTATAAGCAAATACTCTGTCTTGGCACACTCGATTCTAACAAACCTTTATCGAAAAAGCACTTTTGCTCATTTTTATAGGGACCAGTAATCTATACTTTTATCCTTATCTTTATTTTTTATGGATAAAATTTTAATTTATCAGAGTGTTTTTAAAGACATAATAGTTGCCTTTTTCAATATTATATTTCTAAAACATTTTTTTCAATACTTGTAAAAAAGACCTCGATCTCGTCTTTATAAAAACTAACCAAAATCTCTTCAATACTTGACCCGCTTTATGGGTCGTTGTTTTTGCGCGCGCAAATGTGGATAATGGATAAAACCGCTTTTTTGGTTCTTTCAGATGGTGGTAGAGTGGTGTTGCCTTTTTCTATTTTTGTGCTCACATGCATGCAATTTATATATCGTTTAACGAGTTGTGTGATTGATTCGTTTATTTCCATTATTTTCAAATTCTTTTAAAATTCTTTAAAAATAATGGAAAATTTAAAAATAAAATTTTTTTAGAGATTTAGTTTATTAAATGGCTCCTGCAAAATTGAAGCCAGGAAATTTAAAAGATCCTGAAGTGGCTGAACTATTTTCTACAAAGGATCCGGAGAGCCGATATGAAGATTTACGTGAAATTGGTCATGGTGCATTTGGAGCTGTCTTTTATGTATTTTTAAAAATTTTTAATACTTAAAATTCGGTCTCATGCCGTTTAAGGAGGCCGTAGTTCTCTAACCGTTATTAGAAAGTAGTAAAAAGGTCAGAACAGCGCCCCCTTAAACGGCAGGATTGCCTGGATTCTTATCTGAATTTATTATAGGCACTCGATAGAGAAACTAAAGAGCCAGTGGCAATAAAGAAAATGAATTTTTCTGGAAAGCAATCGTTGGATAAATGGAATGATATTATACGGGAAGTTAGATTTCTTCGATCTATTCAACATCCTCAAATAGTTCGATTTAAGGCTTGTTTTTTGAAAGAACAGACATGCTGGTTTTTTTTAATAATTTATTTTTTAAATGATTTTTAAAGGTTGGTTATGGAGTACTGTGTAGGCTCTGCTGCAGATATTCTCAAAGTTTGATTTTTTTTACAAAATCTTATAAACCTTTTTATTTTTTGTAATTTTAAAGGTTTACAAAAAACCATTTTTGCAAGTAGAAATTGCTGCCATATGTCAACAAACATTGCAAGGGATTGCTTATCTGCATGGAATTAAACGTATACACAGAGATGTAAAAGCTGGAAATATTTTAATGACTGATTGTGGACAGGTTAAACTTGCAGATTTGGGAAGTGCATCTCTCACTTCTCCAGCGCAAACTTTTGTTGGAAGTCCTTATTGGTGAGTGGTTTCTTATTCTATTTATTTTTAATTTTGTTTTTAGGATGGCGCCAGAGGTTATACTTGCACAGGATTCTGGAATTTACGATGAACGTGCTGATATTTGGTCGTTTGGTATAACTTGTATCGAACTTGGTGAGAAGCTTATTGTTATGCTTGATTTAAAAAATTAAATTTTAGCCGAATTAAAGCCTCCATTTTTGGACATGAATGTTGGTAGTGACTATTCTAATCATTATTTTTTAATCTAGACTTATGTCAGACATTATTTTGTTCATTTGTGTTTTTAAGGCTTATTCTGCCATGTATCACATTGCTCAAAATGATCCTCCTTCTCTACAGCCAATTGATGACCCAGAACTTTCTCCCTGGTCGGAAGATTTTCATTCTTTTGTTGAACAGTGCCTTAGAAAAGATCCTCAACAACGACTTTCTACAAATGCTTGTTTAGCTGTAAGAAAAATATAAATAATTTTTTCTAAATAAAGAGTCTTTTAAGCATCCGTTTATAACTTGTGAAAAGCCTCCGAATGTAATAATGAATTTAATAAATCGTATTAAAAATGCTGTAAAAGAGCAAGATCATTCGCAATATGGCAGATTGCGGCGTCTTATTTGTATGGATGCTAATGGTCATTTAAATGAAGAAAATGTTGAAGGTATTGAGACGCAAAATGAGGTTTATTTTTTGTATTTTTTTAAATATTTTTTAATACTTTATAGGATATTTCTATTACGTCCGAAGATGATATTAACCATCAACGACAACAACAATCGAATAAATTAGAAGAAATTAAAGAAGAAAATGATGAAAAACAAGATAATCAACATTTGCAACATCAATTAAGTATTAATAACAGAACAATAATTAGTTTAAATGGAACAGATTCATTGCCTTCTTCTGAACCTGAGCATCAACAACAACAGATATTAACACCTTCTGGTATATTAAGTTTGCATTCTACTAATTTTGATCAGCAACAAGTCAAGGTTTTTATTTAGAATTTTATTTCATAAATCAAAACAATTTCAAATATTGTTTAATATTCAGGATGATATCAATACTCTTCGTCGTTCCAAATTTTCCACACTTAGGACTACAAAAATTATTGCTCGTGAACTTCAAGAATATCAAGCAGATAATTTATATGAACAAATGTGTGGTTATAAACGTTTAAGGCAACAACACCATAAAGAATTAAAACAATTAGAAGAACGTTGTAGTAATGATGCTGACAATCAAAGGTTAAAATTAGATAGAGAACGTGAACAATTAGAGGGAAATTGTCAAAGGGAAACTGAAAAAGTACGAACACAAATTCAATTAGAATTGGAACGGCGTAGACGAGAAAATGAAGAAGAATCAAGAAAAACTAATAAAACTAGAGAAGCAGCTTTAAAACATGACTTGAAAAGTTATGTAGCGGCACAAAAGAAGGAATATAAATTCAATAAAGAAAGATGTAAAATGGTAAGAATGCTGTTTTTGATAAAATTAATTATTATTTTTAGGAACTTAAAAGTCAAGGTCTTCCAAAAAATGCTTATGAGGTAGCTTTGAAAGCAGCAAAGGTTCGCCTTAACGAAATCAAACAACATGTTGAACGAAAATTTGCTGACGAACAAAGTTTTATTTTACAAAGAGAACTTAAAGAATTAAATAAGCAACAATTATTGCGCTTTCACAATCTTGAAACTCAACTTACAAATAATGTTTGTTTTCTTTTTGGTTTAACTAGGGTTGCCAGAATTGACAGAGTCGGACCGAAAGACGAGTCGGTTCATTTTATCCGGTCGGGCATAGGATATGTATCTGGCCAGAAGAAGACTCGTGCCCGCTTCGATAAAAATGAGGCCGAAAAAACTCGGACGGCCGTTCAATTAAAATCATTCCCGAAGAATGCCTTAACTTCGGCCTGTCTCGACACCGGCAGACCTAATTACACTTTCATTTTTTAAAATTATTTAGGAATTAAATATTCGTGCACGTCAATTAGACACTTTACATGCTCTTTTAAATAAACATCATGAAATTATTAAATCTTTGGAATTTTCTCATTTTAATTTACTTGAACAAATGAAAAGGCGTCATTTAGAAGCACAACATGAAGCAGAATTGTCAAGTCAACGGGATTATAATAAGAGAGCTCTTGAAGAAAAAACTAAAGAACATGCTATGCAATCAAAACAACAACCAAGAGAATTAAAAGTATTTTTTTGGAATTTTTTTAATATTCTTTGAAATATATTTTAAGGCTAAAGAAGCTATAATTCGCAAACAATTTCGTTTAGCAGTCAAAATCCAATCAAGACAATTTAAAGCATATCAAGCACATATGTTGCAACTAGTTCCTAAAGAAGAACACAAGGAATTACATATTCGTTTAAAAGAAGAACAAAATAGAAAAATTGCTGCTCTAGCTGATCAATATGAATTAACTATTGAAAAAATGGTTACAGAACAAACGGTTTTTGTTTTATTAAAATTTAATCTTAAGAATAAATTTTTCTACAGGTTAAATTAGATTCACAACAAGAAGACGATCTTCGATTATTAACAGAGAAACTTAATAAAGAATTAAGTTTACTGACCGATTATCAAGAACGACAAAAAGCTTCTTTATATGTTCAAATTGAACGTGAACGTGTTCAACTACAAGATAGGCTTAACTTACGTTTGGCAGTTGTTCAACAAAAGGTTATTTTTACTTAAAAAACCTATTTTTAATAATTTTTTCAGATTAATGACGATAAATCCTTCTTTGATCGTACATGTGAAAAACGACTTTCACAATTACAAAAGAAGCAAATTGCTGAATTGGAACTTTTTTCTGCTGCAAATAATACAGAAGGAGAAAATGCTTCAACAACAACAGCAAGATTATCAATTGAACGTAGTATGAGTAGTAATATAAATAAAGAAAATTCTTCATCTTCATGTAATACTTCACAACCAGGAACACCTAAAAAGAGCCCTAGTAACGAAGAAAAAAATAAAAATTTTGTTGGATCATCAAATGTTGTTGTTAATTTAAATGGTGCTAATGGTAATATTATTATTAATAAAGAGGTTTCATGCTCTACAAGTAGTAATAATAAAAATGCTAGTATTCCAACTGAAGATAATCTTAATGTTGAATTAAGAAGGTGTACGTTTACTAATCTTTGATTGTTGAAAATTCAAAATTTTTTTTATATGTTAGAGTTATGTCAAAAAATATTGATAAATTGAATTTCAAAATACTTTCTTCATATGGTCGAAAATTTCAAAAAAAATTATCTTAATCTTTTGGATTAATTTTTGACATATCTCTTTAATAGTACGCACATTATGTCAGATTAAAAGAATATATTCTATTTACAATTATTCCAGGAATCAGACGAATAGTGTTAATATTTTAAACAAAGATTTGATTGAACAACAAAATTGTTTCACAAAATTATAATTTTTTGCGTCTGATTTCTTTTTTTGTTTTTGGCACTATTTATTTTATCTCTCCTTTACTATACATTTTTTCCCAATCGAACAATAATTTTAAAAATAATAAAATATACAACGATTCGATTTTAATTTTAATTAACACCTAAAAAATTCTTCTTTGCCAATATTTCTTTCCAATAGGAGTGTCTCGCAATAGATTTCGAAAAAATTTGATCATCTATTATAATTTGCTCCTTTTTTAATAAATATATGTATGCTTATTTTTTGTTTTTTCGAAATAAATACATATCTCAATTATGTTTAGGAATATTTTTGTTTTTAATTTTAATTTTTAATAATTATTTTTAGAAAATGTCTCTTCGCTTTATCGGACAACACGATTTTACTAGTAAGGGAAAATTTGTTTGGGAAATACTTTCACAGGTTTGATATTTTTAAAGCTTAAAAATAAATGAAAATTCAGTTAAGAAATATGGGTGAAGGACGATATATAACGGTTTAATTTTTTAAAGAAATTGTTAATCTTAATTTTTAGAATTATTGTTGGAATACAAAATGGCCTCTAGAATCTTCGTATATCAAAATTATTGCAGTATGTTTACGATTTTGCTTACAATATAATCTTACAATTAAATTTTCAAAAATTTTGAAGATCGAAAAATGGTAAACAATTTTTATTTTTTTTCAGGCCCGTCCAAAAATGGATCGCTGGCTTCAACAAGGCGTTCTTTGGGGAGAATGGACATTTCGTGGCATCCCGTTAGGTGTTTACAAATTTGGTAACGAATTAAATCGTTCACAATGGATTCTTGTTCATAAACACGAAGAAAAGAAATTGATTGAAAATGAGAAGAAAATGCCTAAAATTCGACTTCCGTCTTCATTTCCAATCCCTCCTTTGCAGGTTTTTTATAAATTTATATCTTATATTTAATTTTCTAAAAAAATTTCCAGAGGCTTTTGGCGAATAAATTGTCCAAAAAGCTGGAGATACTCGACAAAACTACTCATACTCCTCAAGAACGGGCACTATTAGATTTATGTGTTGATCCAGAATTTGAACATTTATCTTCATTGTTTGAAAGATTTGAACCAACTAAAGAATCAAGGTAAAAATAAATTTTTAGTTTAACAAAAGATTTCGTTTTCAGTCAAAATTTGAATAATAATTCAATATACAATGAAGTTGATCCGTCCAATCTTTTGGAATTACTTGGACAAATGTTTCCTGTAAAAATTGATGCTTTGTCTTCTGATAAGGCTTATTATAAACCTTTATTTAAGCAAAAAAGAAATTGATTTATTTAAATTTAAAAAAATATTTGTTTGTTTGGTTTTAATAAAATTTTTAGAAAAGTAGCGATATTGAATCAATAATATTGTTTTTATTTGATATTTCTTGTTAGTTTTTTGAAATTCTCTTGATGATTCATACCATAATAACTGTGGGTTGTCCGCGGTTTACTAAGGTAGGCGAGCACCCAGTTAATTTTCCAAGGAAAGCAATACAAAATGAGGTGAGGGAGAAGCTGGAGTGGGTTAAAAAAACTGACGCGCTATTCCATAAAGAACACATCCTTACAATTAGTCATAAAATAAGTCATTTTTTGTTTTAGTTTTTATTTTCCTATATTAAACCTATCTCAATTTTTTTAAGGATATTATTGCTAATTAATGGAGCAATACTCTGATTCTAGTGATTCCAGTTCTAATGATTCGGTTAAATTAATTTTGGTTACTGGAGGTGTAATGAGTGGAGTTGGGAAAGGTTATTTTTAAATTTTATTTAATAAAATATTTTTTAGGAATAATATCTTCTAGCCTTGGTGTTCTTCTTCAAGCTAAAGGTTATCGTGTTTCGGCGATTAAAATAGATCCATACATTAATGTTGATGCGGGAACATTTTCTCCATTTGAACATGGTTTGAAAATATTTTTTAATGGTTAGAAAAAATTTTTAGGCGAGGTTTTTGTTCTTGATGATGGTGGTGAAGTTGATTTAGATTTGGGAAATTATGAAAGATTTTTGAAACTTCGTTTAAGTCGGGACAATAATATTACAACTGGAAAAATTTATCAACAAGTTATTGAAAGAGAAAGGCGTGGAGATTACCTTGGAAGGGTTTAATTTTTTAAATGAATTTTTTTCTTTAAACAATTTATTCCTAATTTTTAGACTGTTAAAACAGTACCACATATTACTGAAGCAATAATTGAATGGGTTGAACGTGTATCAAAAATTCCTTTGGATGGTACTAATAAAATTCCACATGTTTGTATTATTGAGGTATTTATTATAACAATATAAAATCTTAAAAAAATTTTTTTATAGTTAGGTGGCACTGTGGGAGATATAGAAGGAATGCCTTATACAAATGCATTTAGCCAAGCATTTAGAAGAAAAACTGAAAGAAATCGCTTTATGACTGTGAGTTTCAAATCACATTATTAAAATAAAATCATAACAAAATTTAGGTTCATGTAACGAAACTTTTGCATGAGGTTTTCATTATTTTTTTAAATTTTTTAAAAAATTTCTATGAAAGGATACTGGCGAAGTTAAAACTAAACCTGCTCAAAATGGCCTTAAAAGTTTAAGGGAAACAGGTCTTATACCAGACTTACTTATTTGTCGTTCAAAAAAGCCACTAAACGATGCGTTACGAGCAAAAATATCGGCATTTTCACAGTTAGAATCTGACGAAATTATTGATGTTTTTGATTGTTCAAATATTTACCAAGTTTGTTTTTAGAAAAAATTTTTTATATGTTTACTGATATAATTTTTAAATAAAATTTTAACAGGTCCCAATATTGCTTTATAAACAAAAAGTGCTCAATCGACTATGTGAACATTTTCAACTTCCAGAATTGTTGTCTGAAATCAAAACAGAATTAAATATTTCTAGATGGCGTCAATTAAGTGAATAGTAAAAATTTTATTTTTAAATATTCAAAATTTTTTTCAATTTTTTATAGTGTTGAAAAACCAAGAGAGGAAATAAAAATAGCTTTTGTAGCTAAATATATAAATTCTGATAGTGATGATGTTTTTTATGATGCTTATGCTTCTGTTATTAAAGCATTAAAACATGCAGCAATCTATTCTTGTAGGAAACTTAAAATTAATTTTATAAATGCAGAGAATCTTGAACCAATTAAAAATGGGGCAATTAAAGATTTCTATGAAAATGCTTGGAATTTACTAAAAAATTGCGAGTAAGTTTTTTTAAATTATACTGTTTGCTAGGGATCCGCCTTCTGCAGAATTACGTTTTTTCACCTCCCCCGTTTTGCTTCTGCATTTTGCCCTCTTCCGTCTCTTCCTTAGAATTCCGTTTTTCACCTCCCGCCTGCCGCTTTTTTAAATTTTTCTTTAAATTTTAAATTCGGGAGTATCCATCCTTGCTGTGCACTTTCTCTTTTATTTATAAAATATTTTTAAATATATTCTTCTATATATTTAATTTTAGTGGTATTATTGTTCCTGGTGGATTTGGTGATCGAGGAGTTGAGGGTAAATTTTTTTTTCTAAATTTGGATGGGGTAAGTGATAAAAGATTTTTGCGAGAGGAGGATCAGATGGAAATTTTTTAATTAAATAACGTTATATTTTTCAAGGTAAAATATTAGCTTGCAAATATGCCAGAGAAAATTGTGTTCCATTTCTTGGTAATTAAAATATTTTTAAAATTTAAGAAAATTTTTTAAAGGAATTTGTCTTGGTCTTCAATGTGCTGCTATTGAATTTGCAAGAAATGTTTGTAAAATTCCTGGTGCAAACTCAACAGAATTTTGTCGTGAATTAACAACAGAACAAAAAGTTGTTATTAACATGCCTGAACATGCTGGTGAAAAATATGGAATGGGTGCAACTATGAGATTGGGAAGTCGAACAACTGTGTTTTTAACAAAAAATTCACTTTTAAGTTTGTTGTTTTATTTATTTAATAATGTTAATGAAATCAGCCCATATAGGTTCATCTCTTTAATACGCACAAATCCTATTTTAGCCGCCCAAATATTTATGGTTGAACTCCAGGGCCATTATGACAGTTGACCTAAATTTTTTCTTAAAAATTTTTTTAATTTATAAAATTGTAGATAAACTATACAATAATGAACCTTCTGTTGATGAAAGACATCGCCATAGATATGAGGTAATTTATAATTCTGGCTATTTCTGATTTCTAAAAATAAATTTTTTAAAGATTAATCCTTCAATTGTTCCAAAGTTATGCCGTGCAGGCCTTGTTTTTGTAGGTATGTTTTTGAAGTTTTTAAAAATTCAATTTTATATTTATTATTATTTTTAGGAATGGGTGTAGATGAAACTTGGGATTCTAAAAGAAATGTTCGAACAAAATCAGCTTCTTCTTTACTTAATGCGGCAGGAGATAATTTGGCTGAAGATTTTGTAAATTCTATTTTTTAAAAATTTATTCTTAATTATTATTAGAATCAGTTAATCGATAAAATTGATGAATTATGTAAAAGAGGTGGTGATGGTACTAATTCAACTGCTATTAGAATGGAAATGGCAGAAATGTCAAGAGAAGGTATTTAAATAAATTGAATTAATTATTTAAACTAGACCTTTCGGTGTCGGGAGTGTCAAAGATCGGGGTTTACCGGGAGAACATGAAGGGATTAAAATAAATTATTTTTAACTAGATCATCCATTTTTTGTTGGTGTACAATATCATCCAGAATTTCTTTCTTCTCCACATAAACCAAGTCCTCCATTTTTGGGCTTTTTATTGGCAGCTAGTAAACAATTAGATGATTATATTAAAAAAATACGAACACCAAGTCCACTTGAAAGGCTTGGATTTTTTTGTTATGATGATGGTGATGCCAAAGATAATTGAAAATTCAGGTATTCTCTTAATTGTTGTTATTTTCTCTTAATTGTTATTTTTACAAGTTCTTACTCTGTTATTTTTTTGTGAAAATTATAAAATTTGTTAGTTAAATAGGTTAAATATTTTTTAAATTTCTTCCTCTACTTCCCCCCCCTCCCCGCCCCCCCCCCCCCCAATTCACTAAGCTATACAATTGATTTGTTTGTAGTATTTTGGCCAAATAATTCACATTTTTACACATTTAAGAGTTGAAAAAGCAATAAAAGATCGGAAAAAATCGACCAATGGCCTTTTTGTTGTTGTCACTAGCCGACGACCATTCTCTCCTTTTTAAAAAAAAATTAAAGAAATATAATACACATTCTTGAATAAAAACCCCACAGATGTTTTATACTATTGTGGGCAATTTTTTATGTTAAAATTATTATTTTTAAATATCCAGTATAATTCTTCTGATACTTGGAACTTTTCGGCAAATTCATAAATTTTCGAAACCTTTTTTTAAGTATTGATCACTTTAAGGAGCTTATATATTTATTTTTTTATTTTACACAAGTTATTCATTTGTGTAAATGAATAACTTGACACAAGTTATTCATTTTAATATTTGTCTTTCTTCTCAACTTAAAAATATACAAGCTACCCAAAAAAATCGCCAGAAGTGCCAATGTAATATAAACAAAACTAATTATACTATATATTTAGTAAAAATTTAAGAAAATGAGAGAAAAATATTTTGGCTTCTTATTTTTGAAACTTGAAACCCCTTTTTTAAGCCACTTAACCACGAGTCAATGTCCAATCGTCCCCCAATCCAATTGTCTTATTGTCCAATTATCACATTACCCAATTGTCCTTACATTTTATTTCTTATCTCTATTTTTCGCGTTTTGGGAGTCATTTATTTTTAATCATTCTTCATAATACTTATTCTTATCATTTTACGATTTTGTTTTTTCTAACAATTTTGACATAATATTAAACAAAATTCCCCACTATGTATTTTTATATGATTTTTTTGATTTTCATACACAAATCTTAAAAAATATTTCACGCCTTTGCACATAATTTTTTTAACAAAATCCACTGCGGGACGTCCCTTTTTATCTTCATTCTCATTTTTGGCCCGTCCAGAATTTTGGTTTTGTTATTGCCATTGTCCACAACAAAAATCGTCAAAAAGTCCTTTTTTCTCTTTTATTCCCATATTTTTTTGCATAATTCACTTCCGCCAAACCTTTTCTCATATTCTTTTCACCCTTTTTTGACAATTGACTGGTAGAGGTAAAAAAAAAGTTGAAAAGAATTCTTAATTGAAAAGTGGGTGGGTGGCTGTCCGTTATTGTTAGGTCAATAACTTCTTTTGTAAACTTGCCTGTTTTTCGAGATATACCTACCCGACTTTATTTAATAAACTTAACATAAACTAAACCAAAAAGCCTAATAGTTAACGTTTATAAAATCTTGCTTCTTTTTTTTAAGACCTGAAACTTTCTCTTTCTTAAAACTTGTTTCTTGCTCCATTAAAAATTAACCAACCATCTCACATTTGAACCGATTTGTGGATACAATATTTAGTGTATATATAAAAATATTGTAAAAGGAGAGAGGGCAATTTGTTTAGATATTGAGAAGGCAAAAATGTTTGAGGGAAAAAATATCGTTGTTGAGGAGCAGCCACCCACCTGCAAGTGCTTTTATTCGCTTAATATTTAACCAAATTTTCCCCTCTTTTCAAATTTAGCCCATCACCTTTTTTTATTTTTCTTTATTTATTTTTTATTTAAGATATCAAAATATAATTTAAAATAGAAAAAAATGGAGGACCATGCCCCAGTTTCTGACAACAATGAATATGAAGAACCTTGTACATCTACAAGTAAAGGTCTATTTATTATCTAAAATGTTAAAAAAATTTTAGCGAGCATTTTTCATGAGGTCAGCCCTGAAGAACTAAAACTTCTGAAAGTGAATATCAAAAAGGAATATTGAGGGATTAAGAGGGATTAATTGTACCATAACCCAGAGTTATGGTACACACCAACAATGTTCTAGAATACAGCCTATCTTCCACAGAGTTGGGTCCTTATCCCACCTACTGCCCTCTAAATCTCTCGATATTCCCTTTTAAAAGTTGTAGGTATTCAGGATCAATAGGTCTTCAGGGATGGACTCATTTTTCACCTCTAACCTCATTAGAAACTTCTTCAAAACTTAGTTTATATAAAAACTTTTATTTGCTAGGCCATTTTAACCATTAATAATACAAAAAGTAAAGGTGGGAAATGTCTTTTATTATTTGTTTTTATTACTTTTAACGGGTAAAGTAAATAAACAAATATTTGCATAGAAATACTAAATTGTGGACATTTACTACTTGAGTGTTCATATTTTTTTTAGATAGTTTTATGAAAATTAATGAAATGCACCTTATCTGGCGTTGCCAAAAACTGATTTCTTTGTTTTCAGACACAATTTCTCTTAATTATAATTATTGACCATTCAACCAAAAATACCAATACCCTCCTATTTACTATTATTATTCTTTTTGTCGGTATATACATTTTATATTTACTCTTTGATTTTTAATTCATATAATTACCTATTTTCGTCAATAACGTTCAAAATTTTTCAAGTTTTTTAGATTTTTGCAACAACAGCTCAACTTTTGGTGCTTTAAAGAATTGTTCAGCAATTGTTTCAGTTGTTGATGGTCATTTACATACAAGATTCGTTCCTTATGAACAAATAAATTTGAGGTAAAATATTTTTTGATAAAAAATATCGATAGGTTAAAATAAAGGCTCCATTTTATTAAATAAACCCTTAAAATTTTGTTTCCTTTTACGCTTTACTAAAATTTTAAAACTGCGCAATCAAATTAGAAAGACACTTGTTGGTATATCTGGAATTTTTATAATTTTCTCTTTCATTTCTAAATTTTGTGTTGTGCCAGCAGTCTGCTTATTTTTATTCTTTAAATTGTGTCCATTGAATTCATCATTTAATAATTGTCCTTTTCTTCATCCAAAACACTCCTCTCTTTCTATCTTTTGCCAAATTATGCTAATATATAAAATATTTATAAAATCAAGAATTAGACGGACATATACTTTTTTCTAAGATTTATGGGTAAAGATTAACTTTTACTGGTCCCTTTCTATTTTTTAAATTGAATTCGACCTGACCAAATTCGGGTTCTGATTCAAAAGGGATGTCCAGACTCAGCACACTCTTGATTGTTTACTGGCAAATCCCAAAACGAGGGATAGAGTTTACTCATTTATAAATGATATAACATCATGTACTCCACTAAATTTTGTTTTTTGTTTATTCTAATATCTATTACCAAAATTTTTTAAAGATAATAATCTTACAAATAATCAGATATATTTAACCTCAAGTGCTTAATCTATTTATATTTTTCTCGATTTGTCATTTAATACTTACATAGTGGATGTTACGTAATTATGAATATTTATATAAATAAATAATGATTTTATTTTATTTATAAATAATCTTTGTTTATTTTTTGGAGGACTTTAATTTTTTTAAAAGTTCTACAAAATTTCCCCATAAATCTATAAAACAACCTCCCGACATTTTTCAATACAAATGTTTCTCTACTATTTTTAATTTTTTGTTTAAACTAGGAGAACAATAGAGAAGAGTAAAAAGGTTGGGGATGATGGGTAAAAAAGTCTTGTGAATATATTATTATTATTGTAAGAATAATTGGTCCAAAAGCATTTATTCACACATAAAATATATCCAGTTTTTATGTTTTTGACTTTTCTTTTGTAGTCGAATTTTTAATAAATATTTTCAATTTTATTGTTGTTCCGTTTTTTATTTTTGATTTACTACTAATACAATAATGTCTGATCTCGGTCTCGAATAGGGTTGCCGTCTTCGAGACGTTCGGTACATTTTTTCGTGCTTGAGTTTTTCGAGTAGAGTATTTGGGTCTTTTTGAGCTAAACAGTCTCGGCTCGCTCGATCTTTCGAGTTTCGTTTCAGCGAGCCTGCAACCCTATTTTAAATACCTTTTATCTGTTGGAAAAATTGTATTTAATACGAGGGATATTTAAGATTGAAGGATCATTTCACCCAGTATTTAAACAAATTTAAAAAATTGTATCTAAAAACGAGAGGTCTAAAATTGGTGGTATTTAAAACCGAGATTTGGCTATTCATTTTTTGTGCCATTTTTTGCCATATTCCTTCATTTTTCCCAATGCTAACTACTTAATAAGTTCGTTTCTTTATTGGTAAGTATATGGAGTAAGTATACTACCTGATTTTCGCGGTCGGCAATTAACTCTCTCTCACCTTGGTGGTGGCAACCGCCATTCCAGCCATGCGGAAATCTGTGAAGATTGTTTTCCCTTATACACAATAATACACTCACTCTCCATCAATTATTCAGAAGCTTCTTTTTAAATATTCTTATAATTGTAAAGAATGATTATTATTAGTATGTAGTTGAGTGAATGAATGACCATTTTTTCCCAAATATTTTCTTTTTTGGAGAAAGCGCCAAATTTTTAATAAAATTGAGTTATAATATACATCAGGAATGCCACGGACTGAGAAAAATTCGGGCGGGTTTCGGATTCGGAAAGTCCGGGTATCGGTAGCCCGTGACATCCCTGATATCCCTTTTTGAATGTGACCCCCTCTTTCTGAATTTTCATTTTATTCTTAAGATAATTTTTTAGAAAATATGATGACATGTCAACCATTTTTAATAATTCCAACAACAATTTTGATGCCACTAATAACCGTCATCAACAACGCCAATCCTCTCTTTTTGATTTCGCCACAATAGGAATGAGAACAACATCAACAATAAATCGTCCATCAGCTAATAATTCACCGGGCTCGCCTTTACTTATTGGTGCTGGTGGCTCTTCAAGTTCTGGCGGCGGCGTATCATATGCTTGTGGTTCCTTAGTGCCGTTGCGTGGTCCTCCTCCAATTCATGCTCCACCACAACCACCAAATTGTCCGCCACCAAAGAGGTTAATTTATTTTTCTTACGTTTAAATTTTAATTTTGTAGACGGCCTCAACAAAATAGGCATATACAAAAGAGGCATAGAAAATGTTTAAATTGTTGTCACCGATTTGGCCGTTGGCCGGCTATTTTATTTTTGTTACTTCCTGCGATGCTTTTACTGCTTTCACTTTGTTTATTACTTGTTTGGCTAACACGTTTGTTTTTTGTTAAATATTTTTTTTAAATTTTATTTTTAGTATTACGGGAAGACTTTTCATTTTCTTCACAAAAGTTTATTAATGATCGATTTATTCAAAATAAGAATACTAGAATCTCATTTTTATCAAATGCTCAACAACAACCACAACAACATTCCTCCACATCTTCAGGTTATAATTTTAAATTTTTTAATTAAAATTTGAAAAAAAGCTCTATTTTCAGCCCATCAATTGCCAAATATTCCCACTCAACTTATACTTAATAATCCAATTATTATTCAACTCCCTCCTTATCATTTATTATTTACCCAAATTTATATTCCTCAAAATTCTCTACTCCGTTTAAATTTAACAATTGGCCCATCTTCTCGAATAATTATTTTTGCAAGACAGACAATTCGTCCAACTATTGGACAATTTGATTGGCAAAAAATATTTTTTGGTGAAAATTTACATTTGGAGAAAGAAATGACATTTAATGAAGGAGAAAAGGAGGGAAAAATTGGACAAAAGAAGAAATTGGGATTTGTTAATCACTTTTTACAAGCAGGAATATGGCATTTCGGATTATTGAATGATAAAACTGAAGTAATAGTTTGAAAAATATTTTTTTGGTTTGGCGGTTGGCGGATGGATTTATTGGGATTAAGGGATGTAAACGGGAATTCTCTCGAGTAATTGTCAGATAAGGCAGAAGGGATCCAAATATTTTGCCCAAATATTTGGATTTGACCTTCTGGGCTGAATCAATTTTTAACTTTATTTTTAAAGTCTGAGTATATTGAATTAATTGCCCAACTGGAAGAACCTTCAAATATTGAACAACATAAAAATAATAAAATTATTTCTCAATGTCATCATTCAAATTGTTTTGGAAAAGGAGAATGCATAGAAGGACGTTGTGTTTGTCATCCTGGTTATAGTGGTTTATTCTGTGAAGGTAAATAAAAAAAGTACATAATTATTAAAATCTAACCCCAAAATAAATGAAATTTTAATATTTTATAGAAACATCTTGCCCGGTGCTATGTTCTGGTCAAGGCGTATTTAACAAGGGTCGATGTCTATGCCACCAAGGCTTCCGTGGCGTGGAATGTGAGGAAACAATTGAATGGTTTTACATTTAAAAAGCTTAATTTGGTAATACTTTGGTTTACACCCCCCCCCCCCTTTTTTTCTATTTTTTTCAAACTATATAACATTCTAAAGAGCTCTTCGAGCGATGTCTTGAATGAACAATATTACGACCCTTTGCTTTAATCCACTGCATTGGCTTAAGCTTTTCCAGCGAGGATTCGGCTTTATAATTTTGTCCAGAATCATAAATATAACCGAGCTTGGTATCGATCGAATCAGCTCCAATAATAAATTATATATTAGAACTGACCAGGGAAACAGGAAAAAAGGGTGCGTAAACCGAAGTATTACTCTAAATTTTTTAAAAATATAATTCATCATCTTTAAGGTGTGATAATAAAGATTGTGGTATTGGGGGTCAATGCCAACCAGATGGTACTTGTTTATGTTTACCTGGATGGATTGGTAAATATTGTGAACAAAATTTACAACAAATAAAAGAAGAAATTGAACAAATTCAAATTGAAAATGAAGAAAAAACAGAAGAAGATTGCTTGCTTGATTGTTCTGGACATGGAAATTGTATTTTAATTAATAATCAAAATGAAGAAGGCAAAAAGATGAAAGAATGTAACTGTTTATCTGGATGGACTGGAATTAATTGTCAAATTGGTAAAAAATTTATTTTAAGTTCTAACACATAGAACCGGGTGCTTATCTCCACATATTTGGGGAGATAATAGAAATGGCTTAATAGAACTAGAAAGGAGATAATAGAAATAGAAAGGGCTTACACGAAGTTCATAATTACCAAAGATTGCTTTAGAACTTTGTCCGAAAAATTGCTCATCAAATGGTCAATGTATGTTAAGTGTAAAAAAAGTAAATGGAGAAGGTTGGTGGCATTGTGAATGTAATTATGGTTATTATGGTGAATATTGCCAATTTCGTGCAGAGAGTAATTGTGAAGATGGTGAAGACAATGATGAAGGTATTTTTTAATTTATATTTTTTAAATAAAATCTCTAAAAATTAAAAAAAAAGATGGATTAACTGATTGCGAGGATTCTACAGAATGTTGTTCACACAATTCTTGTTTATCTAATTCTTTATGTCTGGGTTCATTTGTTTCAACAGAATTACTTTTAAAACTCTCCTTTATCAATGAAACTAAACAACAAGAAAATACAACATTAGAACAAATACCATTTTTTGAACGTGTTCGATTCCTTTTTGATAGCGCTGATCTGTCTGTGCAGCGTTATGCCGATATTCGTTTGCTTGACCCAAAGTTTGTGAATTTTTTGATAAGATTTTTGGTTTACGTTTCAATATCCGGGAATATGGGTTGGTCGTTTTTGACCATAGATGGTACTTATCAACCGGGTACTTATTGGTGGGGGGTCGTATTCTTTATTTCTACTAAAAATCATGTCATTTTTACAGGCTCCTTTCTGTACTTAGAGGTCGTATTCTTTCAATAAAAGGAGGGCCATTAGCTGGAGTTAGAGTTTCTGTGGCAGATCATCCACAGCAAGGCTTTTCTTTATCACGTTCATTTTCACCAGCATCATCAGCAACAGCATTAGAAGGATCTCAGTCATCATTTGAAAATTATATAGATACAAGTATTGGTGAATTTGAATTAGCAGTAAATGGTGGAGCTGCTGTTATTTTACAATTTGTTCGGCAACCTTTTGGTCGAGTTGTTCGAACTTTTTTTGTGCCTTCTAATCAAATTTTGGATGTTGGAAATGTTTGGATGGATTCTATAGAGGAAAAAGATGGTGGTGAAAATGAAGCTTCTACAACTTTATAGAATTAAAAAATATTTTTAATGATCTGTACATAAATATTTATTGAATTTTTTTGTCTAAACTGAGTTTTAGGGTCCGCCTTTTTTCTTCCCCAGGTATTTTCCCTTATACATATGTACAAAAACCTCAGTTTAACAATTTTTTAATACAAAAATGTGTTTATGTAAATTTTCTAGTTCTAGAAAATACAGATAAATTTATTGGTTTTAAATTAATAAATAATGTACAAGTTCAGCGTTTACCTATAAAAGCAATAGTTCTGTGAATAGCATTATAGTCTCCTCAAGTCAATCCAATCAAAAGTCCTATAGTTTATTTTCTTTCCAAGTATCTCCTAAAGGATCATCAATCAGATGGAATCATCAAACATCAAAAAAAGTTCTTCAACAACAACTGCTATATCAAGCCTCAAAAAGAAGTTTAGATTGCGAACTGGTGGTGTTGAAGGTGTTAAAACAAAACGCATTGGAGAGAAAATGGTAAGTTTATAATTAAAATTAAGAGGGATGCCAAATTTCACCGAGAAGGTTTGGGTTCAGTTCAGTCACGGCACCTATAACTCTTGAACGTGTGGATAATTTACTGTTCTTGGTAACCATCCTTTCGTGAGTTATAAGGTTGGGACTGAACTGCTCTAAAGACATTTCATCAAAAACCATTTCAAAGATTCGAATGATTGGATATGTTAATGTGTCAATTGATATTCGAAATGATAATAAAGATACAGTTATTGATATTCCATTTGTTGATGATCAAACTCTGGGGAGAGGTAAATAATTTGAAATTTAACAAAAAAATAATTTTCTTTAATCAGTTCTTGGTTGGTGCAAACGCCACAGTAAGGATGAGCCTTTGCAAGATCATGAATTAGTCAAACTTCGAAATAAACCAGTTCCGGAATGGGATAAGAATTTTCTTGGATATTTGTCAAATTCGGAGCTTTTTGCACTCACAATCGTAAATTTTAGTTTAACAAGCTTCAAAAAAATTTTTTTAAAGGCTGCCGATTTTTTGGACGTTCCTGGACTATTAGATGTTTGTTGTAAAACAATTGCTGGAATGCTTTCGGGAATATCGGCTGAAAATATTCGTGAGAAGTTTGGTATTGTGGATGACTTGACTGCTGATGAGAAGGCTGAGGTAAATTAAAAATACAAATGTTTGGCATATGATATTGTGATTATATTCGAATCGAGCCGACGTTCGGTACATATTTCGAGCTTCTGTTTTCGAGTCGTTTCCGAGCATTTAAGCTTGTTATTTCGATTCGAGTCATACGAGTTTTTTGAGCTTTGAATTTTTTTGAATTTTTTAAGCCTCGGCTCGTCGATCTTCAGAGCGAGCTGACAATCCTAGTTACCATTGAAAAAACGACGTCCTTTGCATTTAAGTTTATAAGAATCAAGCACGAAAGCTTCAATATTAAAAAAAATTTTTTAAGTTGAAAGCTGAGCATCAAGGTCTAAATGAAATCAAGCTTTCCTAGGATAAAAGAAGGTAGGAAGATTGTGATAAAATAAATAGGGTGATATTGTGTAAATAGATATACATATAAATAATCTATAATGTGTTAAAAATCTATAATATTTTCTATAAATATTATTCCTTGAATTTATTTTTTTGCCAACTATCCAATTTTTAATTACAAAAAAATTACCAAACCCGTCACAATTTTAGTTTATTAATAATCATCATATGATAATTTTTACGAAAAATGTAAGCTATTAGTTATTTAATAAATTGAAAAAAAATAAAAGGATATTCGGCAAGAAAAAAATATCCAATCAACTAAAAAATAATATTGGAAATAGGTAAATGTAAAAAATCCTAATGATATAAAATTCGCTGGAATCTAAAATGTCTGACATAGTGTTTGTTAAAAAGAATTTTAATATCAACTAATAAGAAAGAACTCTTCAGATCATCGAGAATCTAACAGTTTGTGTAGTTCATTAACATTAAAATAAAATTCTTTAAATTTTTTTCATAAATGGTTGCTATACACAATTCTAAAAAATTTACATTTTAGCTTAATAATTAGACTAAAATCAAATATACCTAAATACAAATCATTTTTTATATAAAAAAACTAACAGTCTGTGTGGTCTAAAAAAGTTAGCTAACATTTTGTGCATTCATTGCCCCTTAAAAATGGGAGGGTAGATTGATACATACATAAATTAAATATATAAAAATGATCAAAAATAGTCCATTAATGTATACATTTTTAAATTATTCCATAAAAATATCTTTAAAAATAATTTCTTGTTATATTCCAGTCTATATTTTCTAAACAAAAACATTTATGAAAAAAATTTAGAAGCAAATTTTATCATTATAATGAACTTAAGCGATCTGAAGTGTTCTCTCATATTGGTTGATATTAAAAATTTTGAACAATCAATATGTCAGACATTTCAGATCAGGCGAGTTTTTTTGCCTTAATCAATTAATTAATTTTGGTACCAATCTCTTTAGTTCGATGAGAGGAATCGCTTAATACTAAATTGGTAAGTATGTCAGACATTTCAGATCAGGCGTCCTTTTGAGCTGTTCCACAATTCATATAACCCGTTAAATGGAAAAATTTTCATTTAAAAATTTTTTAGCCATTTTTTCAAAAAATGAAAGGAAGTATTAGTCATATAGAATCCAAAAGATACATATAAGCAGTTGGATGATTAATTAAGTTTATATAAAATAAGTTTTATTTAAAATGACGTGAAATACATATTTAGTAGTTGCCATCTATACAAACATAGACCTTTTCAAAAACTTAATTGCGGAGTCAATGTTTTTAAAGAGTTATTCGGATGAAAATATTCCATTTATATTTAGAAATTTTTATCCAAACTAAAAATGGATTTAATTTTATTTTCATTAAGAATTTTAAGTCTTTCCCGAATTTTAGTAATATTAAATTTAAAAATAAATTTAATAAATGCCAGAGAAGTTAATAAATATGACGGAAACCCTGAATATTATTCATTATTCCCATCTTTCCCAAATTTCCCCAAAAATTTATTGAGATCCCTAACTAATTTATGGCCATCATCTTCCTTTAAATTTGATAAAAATACTCTTGAATCTTCTGATTTCATTTCATCCTCTTCTTCAAAATCATCATCAGACGAGTCCAAATCAAGTTCAAGTATTGAAACAGAAGATAATGAAGAGGAAGAAAAACGAGAAAGAGCTTGGAAAGAAGCTTTAAAGAAAAGTAAAACATTGGATTTGTTACAACAAAGAAGACATACAGGAGATATTGTTCAACTATGGGATGAAGAGAGAATGTTTGGATTTATAATTTGATTTATTTATTCGCAAACTTTAATTTTTTAGGAAAATGCGAAATGCTCTCCGGTCAGATTCGAACTTTCGGTGGACTAGGATACGCGATAAATATGGGAAATATGTTATTCCATTCATTATTACTGGCAGATTTAGTAAGGGTTTTAGTGTTTAGAGTAAAATAATCATTAATTAATAGCAAGAAGACAACGCGCAACCATTAAAAAGGCTATGGACAAAATTTCCGACAATACATGCGTAAAATTTCGACCAAGAAGAAGAAACGAAAATGATTATGTTGACATTCAGAATAAAATAAATGAAGGGTAAATGATTTGTCTTTCAAAAAATTTAGACTTGTCTAGTTGCCTAAATATTTGGATCTGACCTCCTGGGTCTTGATCTGCTATCGACCCATAAAAATGCCCAATACATATTAAAATTCCCTCTTTTTCAATTAAAGATGCTACACAACCGTTGGCCAAATCCGTGGACGTCAAGTCCTTATGTTGGAATCAGGATGGGAAGAATCGTGTGGTTGGGGTTGTTTATTAAGTTAGTATATCTGACATTAAAACTAATATAAAAAATATTTAGCCTATCCTGGATGTACAGACCATTCAACTGTAATTCATGAATTAATGCATAAAGTGGGTCTTTGGCATGAACAGATGCGTTATGACAGAGATAAATATATCAAAATTCATTGGGAAAATATTATTCCAGGTAATTCTAAGTTGTGCTTATCTACATAAAGCTGTGTATTTATCCCCCTTGATCCTTCTATATATTCCCTTTCAAAAGTTTTAGGCCTTAGGGTCAATAGGTATTCTGGATGTGGTCTTTGGGGCGTAGGTCTTCAGGAGTGGACTCATTCAATAGATTCTAACACATATCTTAAATTAAAAAAGGACTTGAAAATCAATTTGGCAAGATTGGTCAAATCCAGAGTACAACTTATAATCTTCCTTACGATTATACAAGTGTAATGCAGTACAAAAAGAATGCTGGAGCACGTAAAGAAAATTTGGTTACAATGGAGACACTTGATAAACGTTATACTGTATGAGTTAAAAATAAAAAAGATTTATTTTTTACTTAAAAAGGATGTAATTGGAAATTCAAAAGATGCATCGCCAGAAGATTATAAGAAGATTTGTTCTATATATAAATGCAACAAATGCATGGGGAAAAAGTTTAAGCCTTTAAAAAATAGAAGGAGATAGAGAAAAAAAAATTTTCGAATACATTTAATTTATATTTTATTACTTTATTTATAAAATTTAAACCAAGATTGAGGTATTATGAGTAGATTTGGATTTATTGATCCAAATGTAACTTTAAAATATCCTTATTTAGAATTCACTCCCACGTTTCACTGTCTGCACTATGGAACGAATCCGCGGTGGGACGAATTGGGACTGGGACGAGTCCGGGAGTTTTGTCAGTGGGGCGAATCCGGGTGGGACGAATTCGGGCTTTGTTTAGTGGAACGAATCAGGCGCAGCCTTTTTCTTGCATTTGTCATTTTGTCTTAAATATTTTTTTAAATTTTTGTCCTATAGGTAATTCTTATGGATAATGTGTTACTCAACATGGATATTACCTAAAATTCTAATTATAATTTGTGTTTTCTTCACTTACCATGGTAATTCAACAAATTTTGATTTTTCTGAAAAGAAGAAAGAATTATATCGGTGATTTTGTTATTTTAGAAATATATTTTAAAAATTTTAGTGAAAAAGTTAAGTCAATGTTTTATCATGCGTATAATGGCTATTTAAATTATGCATACCCAAAGGACGAGCTAAGACCGTTAGTTATATTTTTATTGATTTTTAAAAACTTTTTCGGTATCTGTGGGTTATTCTGACCTGTTTTTGCGGAAGTTTATGCGGGTTCAGTTATATGTACAAAATGGGCAGATTGCTTCATTTTTACTCCATTTCTCTGTACAATGTATTATTCATTCAAGCATTAATAAGGAAAAGATTGTTTGTAATGTCACCAAATATGCATAAATTTCTTCTGCATAAATTGTCCGCGAGAACAGATTTTTACCAAACAATTTTTTTCAGACTTTCTTGCACTGGGCAGGACACTTGGGGAAGTTATAGCCTTACATTGGTATTTTTTAATATTAATTTTGTAAAAATAATTAAAATTTAGATCGATTCATTGGATACTCTTCTTATATTGGGTAATCAAACAGAATTTGTTAGAGCTTCTCAGATTGTTCTTAATAATATGGATTTGGATAGAAATATAAATATTTCTGTATTTGAGACAAATATTCGTGTCATAGGTTTGAACTTAAATATTTATTTGTTTCCTGTGCAGTTTCCGTCCCATAAGGTCCGCCCACTTTTCCTCTTGAAATGACCATTAGGGTCAATATATAAATGCCATGAAGGTATGTTTAAATGGTAATTTTGTGAGAAAGGGAAGAGGGGAAATGGGCGGGGTTATGGGGTGGAAACTACACAGGTATACATAAGCCAGTGTCTTTTGTTAATTTTGAAGGTGGACTTTTATCTGCTCATATGCTTTCTTCTCATTCTCCAGGTTTTTAATAAATTTAATTCTTATTTACAAAAATTCAATTTAGATGTAATCTTAAATGATGGGTGGCCTTGTTCTGGACCTCTTTTAGAGTTAGCTGAACGTTTTGCCCAACGATTATTACCAGCATTTCGTTCAAATACAGGAATGCCTTATGGGACTGTTAATTTAAAGTATTTTTTAATTTTTATTTTACAATCTTTCAATTTTTTAGGTATGGACTCAATAATTTTGAAAATACTGTTACATGGTTAAAATAGATTTTTTAAGAATTTTAATTAAAAAATTTTAGTGTTGCCGGTATTGGAACTTTTATTTTAGAATTTGGAGCATTATCTCGTTTAACTGGAATTCCGCATTATGAACGTATTGCTTTAAAAGCTTTGGATTCTTTATGGAAAAGTCGGTCAGAATTGGGTTTGGTTGGAAATCATATTGATGTTCAAACTGGTAAGGTATAAATATTTTTTAATAATGAAAAAAAAAGGAACTTGTGAGTTATCCCAAACCAGTTCTCATAGACATATTTATGCAATATTCTCACCATAAGTACCAAGAAATAACCCACAAGTACCAAGAAAATATACTGCAATTTCCACAAAAAGTGGCCGCAAAAAATGTCCACAAAAAACTTCCGCGAGTACATTGAGTAGAGAACGCGAAAGTATTGATACTCTGACCATCATGAGATCATTATGATTAAGTGTCCGTATAAATATATCTGTAAAAATTGGTTTGGGATAACCCACAAGTACCAAGAAAATATACTTTAGGTGTTTTTACTGCTACTGATTCTGGAATTGGTGCTGGTGTAGATTCTTATTTTGAATATTTGGTTAAAGGTTCTCTACTTTTTCAACGACCAAATTTGATCAAACAATTTTATGGTTTATTTTAAATTAGTTATTAATAAATTTCTGAATTTTTATAGAATTTGAGAAGGCAATAAATTTACATATACGTAAAGGTGATTGGTTTATGTGGGTAGATAAAGATAAAGCAACAGTCTCATTACCAATATTTCAATCGTTAGAAGCATTCTGGCCAGGATTATTGGTTGTTTTTATTTTTCTATAATTTTATAAGGTTCTTCTGCAATATTGGATTAACTTTTGAGAATGTCCTCATGCCCGCGAAGTTTGTCCGCTACTTTTTGCCTCATCCTTCTCAATTTCTTGACTTTTTTTAATCCTTATGAGAGGAGAAAAAAGTAAGGTGAAGGAAAATGTAAAAAGTTGCAGAAATGTGGGGGAAGATAACCCAATATTACCTTTTATTTTAAGACACTTATTGGCAAAGTTGAAGATGCTACACGTATAATGAGTTCTTACTTGCAAGTTTTACGGCATTTGGGACTTCCTTCAGAATTTTACAATATTCCAAACAGAGAACCAGTTCAAAAACGTTTGGGATATCCATTGAGACCTGAAATACTTGAAAGTTTGATGTATCTTTACAAAGCAACTGAAGATCCCGCATATTTACATGTTGCCGCTGGAATTGTAGATGTTTGTTGTTTTTATTTTTGAATTTTTAATTTGAGTAAAATATTTTTTAGGCAATTGAACAATTTACTAAAACTAAATGTGGGTAAGTATTTACACATTAAGTATTTTTATTTTTAAAATTTAAAAGATATGCTTCTGTTCGGGACGTTCAAAAATGGACATTGGAAGACAGGTTTTATATTTAATTTTTAAAATATTTTTAAATTAATTTAAAGGATGGAATCATTTTTTCTATCGGAGACAATCAAATATCTTTATTTAATTTTTGATGAAAAGAATTTTATTCACAATGATGGTACAAATGCAAAACTTTTGGAAACAACTGATGGACATTGTATAATTGAAGGTTATATTTTTATAAAAAAAATTTTTTTTAATTTAATTAACATAAAGGGCGGGTAAAATTAAGAAAAATTTGTCATTTCTGGGCTATTAATTAAAGTTAAAGCGCTATCTGAATTGTTTTCATTATTTTTTTCATAATAATAATTAGTTTTTTCTTCCATTTCTTCACCTTCTTCGTTAGTCTTATCTTTCTTCTTTTCAACTTTAAAATTTATTACAAATTCACTAATAACTGCAAAGTGATCAGATGGCCAATCATTATTGTAATGCCCAGGCATTGGTTTTAATACTTCTTTACCAGAATATATTTGTGAATTTGTAGGCCAAAAATGTTCATTAGGTTTATAAAAAATAAAATCTATTCGATCTTGTGGTTCTGGAATTGTCCAATCCCAATCTGGTCCGCTAGTTTTTTGTACTGTTGACCATGTTATTCCTTTTTATTTAAAAAATTGTTTTTAACTTATTAAATTACCTGGTTCTTTAATTGGGTCTGGATAGAGAGCACGAAATGAATCGTTTAATCCAGCATCCATAATTAATTTTGTTGCTGGCCATTCAAAGACCCAACCACCATGAATATCTCTTTTTAAGTATTAATTTTTATTTATTAATTATAAAATTGAAATTTTTTTAAAAACATTTATTAATCTCTATCTGCTTGATTGGTAGGAAGGAGATGTATCGGGATTTCAATAATAAAAATAACATAACCTCTTGCTTGTTTACGTTGGTTCTTTAAAATAAAAACCCTAGGGCAATGTACTACCCAATACTCGGTGGCCGTAGGTCCCAAAATCAGTATGGTTCGTACATTGAAGTATTCCGATATGCCCGTCCCGATATGTCTGACTTACGTTTGATTTATTTCCGAATCTCTATATATTATATTATTTTCTCACTTTGTCTCCTCGACCCAGTCCAAGTGCGAAGGTGAATTGAAATCACCTGCTACAATAAGTGGTTGTGTTTCAGCATTTTTCATGTATCTTTTAAAGATTTCATTGCCAAGAAGTTGTTCAATGTTTTGTGCTCTTCCTTAATTTTTAATTCATTTTTCTTGTTTGGATCACTAATGCTTTAGAATTCTTAAATATTTTTACCATATCCTTGTTTGTTGCGTTCACCAGCCATAATTTGTGTAGTTTCGTTTACTTTTTTGTTATTTGCCGCATAAGGACCATACGCGCGCCAATCCAAATGCAGACTTACAAAATTAATCAAATGTTTCTTTTCTGGATCATCTTCTTTTAACCAAATAGATGCTCCCATACCATATGTTGTTATACTAGGATTTGTACTAGAATTTTTGGATTCTTCATCTTCATTTTGTTGTTTTAGTAAGGAATAATCTGAAGAAATATTTTGTTTAACAGCAAACTGTAAATGTAAATATTGTTGATCATCGATAAATTGGTGTTTCGTTAGAATTGCAGTGTCTGGATATAAAGCTAATGGATGTTGACGATATTGCCATTTTGATGGTTCAAGAAGTTCGATTAATTTTTCAGCTGTTTCTAAGGTCCTTACTTCCTTTAAGAAATTATGTTTTTATACATCAATCATAAACTCTCTATCTTACTTGCAGCGCCACTATGTCCGGGTTTACTTTATTTATATGTCTTGCTATTTTTCCAAGTCCGTCTTTTACATTGGCTCCAGATACCCAAAGATTGAAAGTCATTACACGCAGCGGGCGTTCTGATCCTCTAACATTATTTGCATCTTCTTGAATATTTCTAGTCATTCTTAATGGAGAAGATCCAACAGAAACTAGTGTATCTCCAATATTTATTTGTGTTGTAAATGATATTAATACTAAAAGAGCTAAAAATAATGAAGATGGAAGAGCAAGTAATAAAATCCTTGTTGAACAAATTCTGTTTAAAAGAAGGGAAAAAGGAAAGAATGAACGATTATAAGTTTGATATTCTATGTTGTTAGTTGTAGAGAAATTGATATTGGGCATTTTAATTTCAAAATTCACTTTAGTCACTATTTTTAACTTTCGGGATTTTAAAATATGGGTATTTTCAGTTTGTAAATTCCATTAGTGGGTGATTGTTAGAATAATTATTTCAGTCTAGACTTTCTGTTTACGACTAGAATATTGAATAATTACAGACATTAAGCAAAATATCCATTTCAAATATAATTATTATAACATTCCTAAAAAGGCCACATATATGCATATGTATTGCTAATGTGAATGAGTAAAGAAAGAGCACTTTTACTATAGAGGAAGAGCATATATGATTGATCGTACGACAGAATGATTGATTTGATATGATTGATTAGCTTTTTCTTTTTATTAATTTTATGTCTTGGGCCGAAAGAAAGTAAATATTGTCTAAAAATTTTTTTGAAACCCGAACTCAGTGGCCACACGGAATTCGCAATTTCATTTACGCTCTAAATTAATGATGCGCGATTGTCTTTGTTTACTTTATTATACATATTAAAATTTAAAAGCACTTAAAAATTGAATTCCTAATTTTATATTTATTCATTTCCAGCTGGTGGATGGATTTTCAACACAGAAGCGCATCCACTGGATTCCGGGATTATCCATTGCTGCTCGAAAAAGCGCCATAATGATTTTGTTCTTCTACGCGACTTTGAGCAAAACATTGATTTTCTATCGTTTACTGACAATTTAAATGAAATGATGCATGATTTTAAGCAATCATATAATGGTTGGTTGACTAACTAAAAGCTTTATTTTTCGTAGGATAATTTGTGTTTTGTTGGTTCAGTTGGTAGTAGTCTTGACTTTAAGTAATTTCTAAAAATAATTGCGATGAAGATTAATATCATATTTATGAATTTTATGATATTAAATTCTTACCTACATTATCTGAGCAATTTTCTAAAATACCATATTTATTCTAGTATATCCCACCTTGGTCTAGTTTTTACCCTTTGATTTTTGGCGTTATATTAGAGACTGGTTCAAGTTGAGATTTGTTTGTATTAGAATTAAACAGTATCAGTTTTTTAAAATTAATTTTCAGAATCATTAGCTAGGCAAGAAAAACAGAAAAATTTTGAGGAACAAACATTTATTCAGGTTTTTAATTAAAAATGAATACAAATTAAAGCATTAATTTTTAAGCAAAAGTTTCAACAGAAATTAGTAATGAAAGAATTTCATCCGGACGATAAATCTGAAAATTTGGAAAATGCACAGTTGAATCGAATTTCAATTTTGGTAAAAATTGAAATTAACTTTTTAGCAAATTTTTAATAACATTTAAAGGATTGTTGTAATATATTTGATGATCCATCACTAGGGCAAAATTCTCGGTTGTTTTGGCATTTAATTTATTCAAATTATTTTGGCGTTAAACAATTATGTGATCCAATATTTAAATGTTGTTCTTCTTTAAACAAAAATGATACTGAAGAATTTAACGAAGAAAAAAACTATTCGAATACATTTCCTGGTGAATTTAACTTTAAATTATATTGCGGTTTTGGTACACCTCACTCAGTTCAGTCTCGGCACCTATAGCTTATGAAGGTTTGGATAATTTTTACTGTTCTTGGTATCATTAGATAGAGAATTAAATAAAATACAAGATTTCAAAAAATAAAAATCTCAAATGATTGATAAAAAAGTTATGCCCGATAAAATGTCTAAAAATAACTTTGAAAAAGTTAGTTTATAAACATAACTTTTTTAACAATTAGTTGAGATTTTTGATTTTTTGATATCTTGTAGTGTTTTTAATTCTCTTTCCAATGCTACAAAAACATGAAGAAATTGCCATCCCCTTACGAGTTAAAGGGTTCTGACTGGACTGAGCCGGGACTGAACTGCCCGTAATTCTTTTTATTGAATTATAAATGCGCCATAAATGTGATATTTCAAATAATTGAAAATAATCTAATTATGCTTTTTAGATTTATCCTCTCTATCATCATACTACCAAAACCTTGATTCTGTACTGGACGGTTTTTCTCTAAATAAATTTAAGTATCTGAAGCCAAATCCAACAGATGAACAACAAAACTTCTCTTTATTAACCGACAATAATCCATTACCTTTTAGTCTTAATTTTCTCGGACTTGGCCAAATTGTTTAAATTATTTTTTGAATTTTACTCATTTAGCCTTAAATGACCACACAATTAAAAATTACTAATTTGTTTGTTCAGACAATTGTTTTTATTATTTTTGTTAAGGTTTGTATGTATATTGTTTTTAAAAAGATATTTAAAAAATTCTATGTAATAAAAGGAAAATAAAGGATAATTATACGTTTTAAATCTCATATAAATGCATGTACCCTATCTCTATGGCAACTAGAACATGTTTAATGTGGATTAATGCTGTGTTTTATGTGCGTGCAAGATTTCTGGTTGTTTTTGTGTTCCATTGATATCCAGTCAAAATTAATCCATACATAAATAGATAGTCTTTAATTTAAGCCACAAAATAACTTTATACATTGTGTAGGTTCATTCGCTTCAAAGTAACCTTTTTCTATAAAGTAAGATCCATATACAAATCCTAACTTTCTTTTATTTACTTTTTTAAAATGAAAAGCTTTCTCACTCATATTTTTTTCTAATTATTTATTCATTGGTCAAAAGAAGCATTTTTTTGTCACAGTTTTTTTCTTTGTCAATAAGTAGAAATACTAATATAAATAGCAAAATTTGCTGCTAATTGGATATGCGCATGGGGAAAGCTCACAGCAAGTTGAGTGCCGAACAAATTAAAACACTGGCAACCCAGACTTATTGTGAGTTATAATAAAAATGAATAATAAATTGAACAAACTAAAAATAACGGTACTATCGAATTATCAGCTCTCATTTTTTATTTTATTCTTTTCTTTTTACTTTAAGTAGTAAGAGTGGATAATGGTAAATAATAGTTAAGTCATTTTTCGAAACCTTCGGGTTCCGAGTAAGAGTTCGGTCTTTACGTACCAAGGCTCTGTCTATTGTCTACTAAATATTTAATATAAGTTTATAATTTTAGTTACCGAGAAAGAAATAAAACAATGGCACAAAGGATTCAAAAGAGATTGCCCAAATGGATTACTTACCGAAGTAGTATGTTAAACAGCTTTTGAAATTTGTATATTGATAATATATATTAAATTTAGGGTTTTCAGAAAATTTATAAACAATTTTTTCCACAAGGAGATCCGTCAGATTTTGCCTCATTTATATTTAAAGTTTTTGATGAAAATAAGGTTTGTCAAGTCAATTATTTCTAAATTGTCATTACAAAAGGATGGAGCAATTGAATTTCATGAATTTGTTCGTGCTCTTTCAATTACAAGTCGTGGAACATTAGAAGAAAAACTGGGCTGGGCATTTAAACTTTACGATATTGACAGGGATGGATTCATTAAGAGAAATGAAATGGGTAAGGTTAAAAAATTTCAAAAAAAGGGCAAAGTTTTTAGTAAAGATGCTTTTTAAAATTTTTATTAGAATATATTTAAGAATTAATTGTCGGCAGTATTTACAAAATGTTGGGAAGCAGCCTTAAATTACCGGAAGAGGTTTTTTTTAAATAATTTTTTGTGATAATTTGTGTAATTTCTTAATATCAGGAAAGTACACCAGAAAAGCGGGTAGATAAAATATTCTCGACAATGGATAAAAATCGTGATGCCCAATTAACACTTGAGGAGTTTATTGAAGGAGCTAAATCTGACCAGTACGAAACAAAATAATTATAATTTTCCAATATGCATATTTTAGAAATATTGTGCAGGCACTGAGCTATTATGAAGGACTAGATAAATAAAAATTTATTATTATATTATTATGACAGGCTTTGTATTAAACTGAGTTGTGTTAATTTGAGAAATCTGCCACCACAACCCGTTAAACAATGATCGGTTTTTCAATAAAATGAACAAAACGCTATATATTTAAAAAACATCTATTTCTAAAAATAAAGATTTGTATAAAAATCCTAAGAACCGCTTACCAAAAGCTCTGTTGTGTTTGGGCGTAAGCCCTTAAATAAGTACTACCGTTTTAAATTAAAAATCTCCTCACTAGATTAACCAGAAAAATCCATCTGCCAAAAACTATTTTTGAGGGAATAGGGGGATATCATCGGATTAAGAAGTAAAGAGATATTTAACAAATTTCTAAGATACTTATCGGTTATACGCCCACAAAATGAGTGCCTTCCGACATTTATTCGCTAGAGCTTTTTTGAGCTTGATACAATTCAAATAAATCTTATATAAGAGGGTTATTCAATAAATCTTATATATCTTTTTACTCTCCTTTCTATTACTAGATTATGTATAACAAAAAATGTCCAACTTTTCACCATTAATTTTAGAAGATAATATAATAAATTTTTTATTAAAGGATAGAGAATGATTCAAACATTGGGGATTTTTTAAAATTTTTAAATTTGGTTGGTGAAATAAATATATACTTTTAATAACTGGCGCTGAAACGTGCATTCTATAACTGGCGCTGAACCATGTGCGCGGAACTGAGCGGCGCGGAAATGTGGCGCCGAATCGTACCCAACCGGAAAGAGTAAGAAGTGAGAAAGTGTGATGAGAAAATCTAGTTTTATATTGTTAACTACAAGACAGTTAGAGTGTTATTGATTTTTGTATTTTCTCAGAGTATCGATTTTTTACTTGTTACATGTTTTTCATTTCTTTTGCTAATTTTTTATTTTTTTGATTCCTTTCTTATTGCTTCCAATTCCTTTCTTATTCTTCAATAAGAAATTATTGGAGAAAACCCCGACCAGTATGAACATACATATTAGGGAAAAAACTTGGTGGGGGATAATAGTGACTTTTCTACAAGTAATACAAGTACACAATTATCTGCTTGTTTTTCGGTTTGTTTTTATTTTCAAATTTTCTTGATTTTCTTACTTTTTTTTTTAATTTTTAGACAATTGTCAAGTTGATCGACGAACTACTCTTGCAATTATTTTTTTATGAAAATTGGAAACAACAAGGAAATAAGTCAAAAGGTGTCACCAACATACTTGAGTTGGATCCAAAGATTTTTGGCGTTTTTAAGGTTTCACTATATTTTTACTGTCTGAATATCTCATATGTTTTTTAAATTGTAGGATGCTTTTGACGAATGTCTAGATCCCACATGGAATTGGTTCTTTTCGATTATGGATGTGAGCTTTCTTTTCTTTTTTTTTAATATTTCTCTTTTTTTCAAAGAACTGAAGCGCAGCTGCGCTACTCAAATGTTTAATGAACTCGTCAGTGGGTCGTCTTTTAAACATAAATCAAGTTGATCTCTCTGATCAAACTGATGAACGACGTGATGACCAACAACGAACATTAGCAGCGGCCGCACAACGAAATCGAGCAGCTGAACAGAAGAAGCCTTTAACTAAACGTGTTACAATGGGAGCAAAACGTGGCGGTGATGCAAATGGTGCAACTGGAGATTCTGATAGTCAAAATGCTGCTCGGGCAGAAAATATTTCTTATTTTCTTTCACTTTTGCGAAGTTATTCGGCAGAAAATGGTTTTATTTTTAAATAAATTAATTCAACTTTTTAATTTCTTTAAGGCGACGATTTGCCTGTGCTTGAACTTAATGCGCTAAGAGATTTGGCTTTCATCATTGAATCCAAGCCAAGGCTGTTGTCCCACCAGTCAAGATTAGTCGTGCAACTAGAGGAAATTCTGAAATACGACAACACGAGAATGAAGAGCAAAAGAAGAGTAAACTTCGTCGTTTTTTCAAACGCTCCAACTCAATCTCGTATTCGACATTGAGGTTATTTTTTTTGTTTATTCCACAGATATTATCTTCACATTTTTAGTGATGCTGTTAAACACCATGCATTTACATATACAGCGGCAGATGTTTTACCACTTTCTGTTCGTCCTTATTTACTCAATTCTGAAGCGGAACGTGATGTATTATTCGCTCTTCCTCCATCTTATCGTACATGATCTGTGCATCGGGTTTCTTATAACTACTATTTTTGTTTTATTACCTTTTTCGTTTTCAGCGTATTGCTTTGGAGCATGGTGTTAAATTCCCTGCTCATCATAGTCTTTCCCAGCCTCCATTGTCTTATGCTGTTTTGCAAAATCGTCTATTCGGTGATGATGGCTCTAAAACTCAACAAATCGAGTCGTCTTCCACTCGGGATGATACTAATTCTGATGCGATGGAAATATGCACGGCTACAAATGATGGTGATTCGAAAAAACTGAGCCCTCCGATTTTCAATGCATTTCAAAAATCTATCGGACGATGGAATCGAACAATTTCATTCGTTGCAAAGGTTTTTTTTAATCTAATACATATCAATCTTAAAAAAATTCTTTTAGAATTTCCACGACGATATCACTAAATGGTTTGGTGGCGATTCTTCTCATTCTGTTCTTATTCATAAAACTGGAGGTTTTTTTTAAATTTTTAGACGCCTAATTCATTTCCTTTTATTTAAGTGTGTTCCTTCAATGTCCGTTATTCCCAATTCCGAAAGCAGATGGATCGACTCAAAAGTACCCAAACAAAAGATTTAGTTTTCAGTGTATGTTTTAATTTTTGGTGGATTTTATGGATTAATAAATTTCAGCAAGTTCCACGTGAGAAGTTTGTCCTTCTCCAACAAACCTTCCGACAACTAAATCACCACTATGTTCGTCGAACGAGTGGGGCTAGTGGCACTTCATCATCTACAGCAACCCCTAGCCAAATTACTAATGCAAGAACAAGTTCTACAAGTGGCCCTGGAAGGACATTACCTCTTGCTTCACATAAAGTTTATTTATCTGTTTTATTTTTTAACATTAATTTAAGGTAAAAGTAACTTTCCGTGATGAACCTGGAGAGGGTACTGGAGTTGCTCGTCATTTTTATGCCGCTGTTGCAGAGGTTGATTTTAATGTTTTTTCAAAATTTTTTAATCCTATCATAAAGGCCCTAACAACTGTCAAACATTTGCCTGCGCTCGATAATGTTAATGAAGATGGAACGAATAAATCAGAGACAAAAACTCCTGGGAAGTCAGCTTCTGTTGGTCCTGCAACGCCAAATATGCCTAAAGCTGACGATTCTGTTGCTGCTAGCGGTATAACTTTTTTCTTTTTTAAATATATTTTTTTTTAATTTCTAGGTCGAACTCTTCGAAGTAGCACTACCAGTGCCACTAGTACACCAGCTGCTGGTAATGAAGCTGCATTGATGCCGGCTCCTTCAACTCCGGCGCTCAGCACTAGTTCATTCATTCTTCCAACTGGTTCAGACACTCAAACACCTCTCTTTTACAAAGCTGCAGCAAAAACCTCTGGAGGATTTTATACTCCAATTACTGGTTTGAATTGTAGTTCACAACGTCTAAATGCTTTTCGCAATGTGGGAAGGTTAGGATAATTTTTTGAAATTTTTAAAAATTATTTTCTTTCTTAAAGATTGATTGGAATTTGTCTTCAACATATGGAAATTTTCCCTTTGCCGTATTATTTTATTTTGTTTTCAAATTTTAATTTTTTTCCTTTTTAAAGTCTTTCTCGTTATGTTCTTAAATATATTTTGGGACGTAATATTACTTGGTATGATTTGGCCTTCTTTGATTCATCACTTTTTGATTCTCTCCGTTCAATTGTTTACAATGAGAATGATGAAAGTTATCAATCTCAAGAATTTTTCAATCAACTTGAAATGACATTTGCTGTTGATTTGCCTGCTGAAGAGGTTAAGAACAATTTAATTTTATAATTTTTGTACATATAATAGAAATGTTGGCGATCGATTATTACCTTTTTGTTGGTACCTTCGTTTTCGGTTATGTCCGGTTATCTAATTTTGGGTGATATTCATTGAAGAGGGTTGTGTGTTAGTTTACCAGCAACTGCGGATAAGCATCGATTTCTGGGTTGATTTTCTTTGACTAAGAATTAAACCTCAGCTCGTTGTTCTATTACCAGGGTAAGGGAACCGGGAAACTTACCAGGTACCCTTACCTGTTTCTCTGAATACGGCCCCTAGTTTTCGGTTTCGGTTAAACCGCCAAAATTTCCTTGATATATTGGTTTGGCCAACAATTCAATTTTACTATTTAATATTAATTTTATAATATTTTTATTTTAGGGCGGTGGTACGCTTGAATTGAAGCCTGGTGGTGCTGATATTTCTGTAAACAATGAAAATATTTTGGAATATATTTATCTTTTTGTTGAAAATCGCCTTATTGGACGAAATAAAGCTAGCCTTGATGGTATTTTTTTTTGGAATATTTTTATATTCTATTAAATTTTTTAAGCAATGCGTCGAGGCGTTTTTGACGTATTACCCGCTGATGCATTAATTAATTTAACTGCTGATTGTGAGGATATGAGATTAATTCTTTGTGGCCAGGACATTAATCTACAAATTTTGCAAAGCTTTACAAAATTTTTTGATGAAAGTTCAGCACCAGCTAATGTGCTTGCCAAATATAAAAAGAATTTTTGGATTGTTGTGAATAAGTTTAGTAATGCAGAGAAACAGGTTTTCTTTTAATTATTTTTTTTTTAATTATTTATTTTGTATTTTTAAAGGATCTTTGTTTCTTTTGACTGGCTCTCCAAATTTGCCATCTACTGAAGAAGGGTTCCAGCCATTACCTACAATAATGTATTATTTTTTAATGTTTTTTTATACTTTTCTGTTACCGTATTTCTTCTAATAGTGCGACTCCTTCTATTAGACCGACCCCTTCTAATAAACCGACCCCCTAGAGGAAGGTTGAAAAATAAACCGACTCCCTCTATTAGACCGACCCCTTCTATTAAACCGACCCCCTCCAGCGATAATTAGTGTAAAATTGAGTAAAAAGTGGGACATTTAAACACCCTTGACTTAAAATAAGTTTTATTGAGGGACACCAAGAAGGATATCGTTGGATTTGGCGTGATATCGAAAGATATAAGGGGATTTTAAGCCCATTTTGCATTTTTAATTTTAAAGGTGTGATGTATATGTGTGCCTCAACAACAATCAATCTTCGTACAAGTGTAGAAGATGGCTCTGAAGCATCAACACCTACACAAAGACAAGTCATTGCGAGATGTGCCTAATGAGCATTGGACTGCAACAAATTGATGATGAATTACAAGGATGAGAGAAGCTAAAAAATGTGGCAAAGATGCTTCCGCCACATTAAAAGGTCAAAAGATATTTGATCGAAATTTGTTTTTATTATTTTTTTAGTGCTTTTCCGTTTTGCGCCGATTTTTTTGTTTAATTTTTTCGCACAAAATGTTATCAAAACATCAGAATTCTTAGAAGCAAAAACGGAAAAGCACAATTAAGCCACTTGTAAAAAAAGGATTTTTGCGGATTCGTTTAGAAGAAAGCAAAAAGGCCTTTTATTTACAAGTGGTATTTTTTATCACATAATTTTTTTGTATGATAAAAATGGGTTTGGGGTCCCCCCTCCCAAGACCCCGGGTTTACCCAATACCCAACTCCTCCAAGCTCAGAGAGCTTCATACATTCCTAAACTCCAAAAGCGATCCAACTTGACGACCTCTTTTTCTAAAAATTCGAACTTTTTCTATATGAACCACCTAGATCGATTCCAATGTCAAATGTCACTCCCCAATCAAAATGTCACTCCCCACAGACAAAATGTCACTCCCCAATTTGTCCCACAATGAAAATAACCCACACTGAAAATCCCGCACTGAACTGACCGACCCCCCTTTTCAAAAAAATATCTCTCCATAGGTTCAGGCTTTCATACCTCCGAGTTATATCCAAAGGCACGGGTTGTTATTCAATAGGTGTAGACAGTAGGGGAAACTAGACCCCCCAAATGACCCCCAACCCCCCCCCCCCCCCTCCCCCCCAGTTGTTCCCAAGAAGTGGGGTAACCCCCCAGTATCCCCCCAATTAAAGACCCCCCACCCAGTAGACCCCCCAATTACCCCCAAATTACACCAAATCTCCCAGTAGACCCCCCAATTCTCCACTATACCCCCCAGTAGACCCCCCAAATGACCCCCCCAGACAAAATATGTCACTCCCCAATTCGTCCATAGGTTCAGGCTTTCATACCTCCGAGTTATATCCAAAGGCACGGGTTGTTATTCAATAGGTGTAGACAGTAGGGGAAACTAGACCCCCCAAATGCCCCCCCCCCCCCCCCCCCAGTTGTTCCCAAGAAGTGGGGTAACCCCAGTATCCCCCCAATTAAAGACCCCCACCCAGTAGACCCCCCAATTACCCCCAAATTACACCAAATCTCCCAGTAGACCCCCCAATTCTCCAGTATACCCCCAGTAGACCCCCCAAATGACCCCCCCCCCAGACAAAATATTTCACTCCCCAATTCGTCCATAGGTTCAGGCTTTCATACCTCCGAGTTATATCCAAAGGCACGGGTTGTTATTCAATAGGTGTAGACAGTAGGGAAACTAGACCCCCCAAATGACCCCCAACCCCCCCAGTTGTTCCCAAGAAGTGGGGTAACCCCCCAGTATCCCCCCAAGTAAAGACCCCCCACCCAGTAGACCCCCCAATTACCCCCCAAATCACACCAAATCTCCCAGTAGACCCCCCAATTCTCCAGTATACCCCCCAGTAGACCCCCCAAATGACCCCCCCAGACAAAATATGTCACTCCCCAATTCGTCCATAGGTTCAGGCTTTCATACCTCCGAGTTATATCCAAAGGCACGGGTTGTTATTCAATAGGTGTAGACAGTAGGGGAAACTAGACCCCCCAAATGACCCCCCCCCCCCAGTTGTTCCCAAGAAGTGGGGTAACCCCCAGTATCCCCCCAATTAAAGACCCCCACCCAGTAGACCCCCCAATTACCCCCAAATTACACCAAATCTCCCAGTAGACCCCCCAATTGTACAGTGTACCCCCCAGTAGACCCCCCAAATGACCCCCCCCAGACAAAATATGTCACTCCCCAATTCGTCCATAGGTTCAGGCTTTCATACCTCCGAGTTATATCCAAAGGCACGGGTTGTTATTCAATAGGTGTAGACAGTAGGGGAAACTAGACCCCCCAAATGACCCCCCACCCCCCCCCAGTTGTTCCCAAGAAGTGGGGTAACCCCCCAGTATCCCCCCAATTAAAGACCCCCCACCCAGTAGACCCCCCAATTACCCCCCAAATTACACCAAATCTCCCAGTAGACCCCCCAAGTCTCCACTATGCCCCCCAGTAGACCCCCCAAATGACCCCCCCAGACAAAATATGTCACTCCCCAATTCGTCCATAGGTTCAGGCTTTCATACCTCCGAGTTATATCCAAAGGCACGGGTTGTTATTCAATAGGTGTAGACAGTAGGGGAAACTAGACCCCCCCAAAGACCCCCCACCCCCCCCCCCCAGTTGTTCCCAAGAAGTGGGGTAACCCCCAGTATCCCCCCAATTAAAGACCCCCACCCAGTAGACCCCCCAATTACCCCCAAATTACACCAAATCTCCCAGTAGACCCCCCAATTCTCCAGTATACCCCCCAGTAGACCCCCCAAATGACCCCCCCCAGACAAAATATGTCACCCCCCAATTCGTCCATAGGTTCAGGCTTTCATACCTCCGAGTTATATCCAAAGGCACGGGTTGTTATTCAATAGGTGTAGACAGTAGGGGAAACTAGACCCCCCAAATGACCCCCCAACCCCCCCCCCCCAGTTGTTCCCAAGAAGTGGGGTAACCCCCCAGTATCCCCCAATTAAAGACCCCCACCCAGTAGACCCCCAATTACCCCCCAAATTACACCAAATCTCCCAGTAGACCCCCCAATTCTCCAGTATCCCCCCCAGTAGACCCCCCAAATGACCCCCCCCCCCCAGACAAAATATGTCACTCCCCAATTCGTCCATAGGTTCAGGCTTTCATACCTCCGAGTTATATCCAAAGGCACGGGTTGTTATTCAATAGGTGTAGACAGTAGGGGAAACTAGACCCCCAACTGGCCCCCCAACCCCCCCCAGTTGTTCCCAAGAAGTGGGGTAACCCCCCAGTATCCCCCGAATTAAAGACCCCCCACCCAGTAGACCCCCCAATTACCCCCCAAATTACACCAAATCCCCCAGTAGACCCCCCAATTCTCCAGTATACCCCCCAGTAGACCCCCAAATGACCCCCCCAGACAAAATATGTCACTCCCCAATTCGTCCATAGGTTCAGGCTTTCATACCTCCGAGTTATATCCAAAGGCACGGGTTGTTATTCAATAGGTGTAGACAGTAGGGGAAACTAGACCCCCAAATGACCCCCAACCCCCCTCAGTTGTTCCCAAGAAGTGGGGTAACCCCCAGTATCCCCCCAATTAAAGACCCCCACCCAGTAGACCCCCCAATTACCCCCCAAATTACACCAAATCTCCCAGTAGACCCCCAATTCTCCAGTATACCCCCCAGTAGACCCCCCAAATGACCCCCCAGACAAAATATGTCACTCCCCAATTCGTCCATAGGTTCAGGCGTTCATACCTCCGAGTTATATCCAAAGGCACGGGTCGTTTTTCAATTGGGGTAGTCAGTAGGGGAAACTAGACCCCCCAAATGACCCCCAACCCCCCCCCCCCCCCAGTTGTTCCCAAGAAGTGGGGTAACCCCCAGTATCCCCCCAATTAAAGACCCCCACCCAGTAGACCCCCAATTACCCCCCAAATTACACCAAATCTCCCAGTAGACCCCCAATTCTCCAGTATACCCCCCAGTAGACCCCCCAAATGACCCCCCCAGACAAAATATGTCACTCCCCAATTCGTCCATAGGTTCAGGCTTTCATACCTCCGAGTTATATCCAAAGGCACGGGTTGTTATTCAATAGGTGTAGACAGTAGGGGAAACTAGACCCCCAAATGACCCCCAACCCCCCCCCCCCAGTTGTTCCCAAGAAGTGGGGTAACCCCCCAGTATCCCCCAATTAAAGACCCCCACCCAGTAGACCCCCCAATTACCCCCCAAATTACACCAAATCTCCCAGTAGACCCCCAATTCTCCAGTATACCCCCCAGTAGACCCCCAAATGACCCCCCCCCCCAGACAAAATATGTCACTCCCCAATTCGTCCATAGGTTCAGGCTTTCATACCTCCGAGTTATATCCAAAGGCACGGGTTGTTATTCAATAGGTGTAGACAGTAGGGGAAACTAGACCCCCCAAATGACCCCCAACCCCCCCCCCCAGTTGTTCCCAAGAAGTGGGGTAACCCCCAGTATCCCCCAATTAAAGACCCCCACCCAGTAGACCCCCCAATTACCCCCAAATTACACCAAATCTCCCAGTAGACCCCCCAATTCTCCAGTATACCCCCCAGTAGACCCCCCAAATGACCCCCCCAGACAAAATATGTCACTCCCCAATTCGTCCATAGGTTCAGGCTTTCATACCTCCGAGTTATATCCAAAGGCACGGGTTGTTATTCAATAGGTGTAGACAGTAGGGGAAACTAGACGCCCCAAATGACCCCCCAACCCGCCCCAGTTGTTCCCAAGAAGTGGGGTAACCCCCAGTATCCCCCCCAATTAAAGACCCCCACCCAGTAGACCCCCCAATTACCCCCCAAATTACACCAAATCTCCCAGTAGACCCCCAATTCTCCAGTATACCCCCCAGTAGACCCCCCAAATGACCCCCCCCAGACAAAATATGTCACTCCCCAATTCGTCCATAGGTTCAGGCTTTCATACCTCCGAGTTATATCCAAAGGCACGGGTTGTTATTCAATAGGTGTAGACAGTAGGGGAAACTAGACCCCCCAAATGACCCCCCAACCCCCCCAGTTGTTCCCAAGAAGTGGGGTAACCCCCCAGTATCCCCCCAATTAAAGACCCCCCACCCAGTAGACCCCCCAATTACCCCCCACATTACACCAAATCTCCCAGTAGACCCCCCAATTCTCCAGTATACCCCCCAGTAGACCCCCCAAATGACCCCCCCCAGACAAAATATGTCACTCCCCAATTCGTCCATAGGTTCAGGCTTTCATACCTCCGAGTTATATCCAAAGGCACGGGTTGTTATTCAATAGGTGTAGACAGTAGGGGAAACTAGACCCCCAAATGACCCCCCCCCCCCCCCCAGTTGTTCCCAAGAAGTGGGGTAACCCCCAGTATCCCCCCAATTAAAGACCCCCACCCAGTAGACCCCCCAATTACCCCCAAATTACACCAAATCTCCCAGTAGACCCCCCAATTCTCCAGTATACCCCCCAGTAGACCCCCAAATGACCCCCCCAGACAAAATATGTCACTCCCCAATTCGTCCATAGGTTCAGGCTTTCATACCTCCGAGTTATATCCAAAGGCACGGGTTGTTATTCAATAGGTGTAGACAGTAGGGGAAACTAGACCCCCCAAATGCCCCCCCCACCCCCCCCCCCCAGTTGTTCCCAAGAAGTGGGGTATCCCCCAGTATCCCCCCAATTAAAGACCCCCCACCCAGTAGACCCCCCAATTACCCCCCAAATTACACCAAATCTCCCAGTAGACCCCCCAATTCTCCAGTATACCCCCCAGTAGACCCCCCAAATGACCCCCCCAGACAAAATATGTCACTCCCCAATTCGTCCATAGGTTCAGGCTTTCATACCTCCGAGTTATATCCAAAGGCACGGGTTGTTATTCAATAGGTGTAGACAGTAGGGGAAACTAGACCCCCCAAATGACCCCCCAACCCCCCCAGTTGTTCCCAAGAAGTGGGGTAACCCCCCAGTATCCCCCCAATTAAAGACCCCCCACCCAGTAGACCCCCCAATTACCCCCCAAATTACACCAAATCTCCCAGTAGACCCCCCAAGTCTCCAGTGTACCCCCCAGTAGACCCCCCAAATGACCCCCCCAGACAAAATATGTCACTCCCCAATTCGTCCATAGGTTCAGGCTTTCATACCTCCGAGTTATATCCAAAGGCACGGGTTGTTATTCAATAGGTGTAGACAGTAGGGAAACTAGACCCCCCAAATGACCCCCCAACCCCCCCCAGTTGTTCCCAAGAAGTGGGGTAACCCCCCAGTATCCCCCAATTAAAGACCCCCCACCCAGTAGACCCCCAATTACCCCCCAAATTACACCAAATCTCCCAGTAGACCCCCCAATTCTCCAGTATACCCCCAGTAGACCCCCCAAATGACCCCCCCCCAGACAAAATATGTCACTCCCCAATTCGTCCATAGGTTCAGGCTTTCATACCTCCGAGTTATATCCAAAGGCACGGGTTGTTATTCAATAGGTGTAGACAGTAGGGGAAACTAGACCCCCCAAATGACCCCCAACCCCCCCCCCAGTTGTTCCCAAGAAGTGGGGTAACCCCCAGTATCCCCCCAATTAAAGACCCCCACCCAGTAGACCCCCCAATTACCCCCCAAATTACACCAAATCTCCCCAGTAGACCCCCCAATTCTCCAGTATACCCCCCAGTAGACCCCCCAAATGACCCCCCCAGACAAAATATGTCACTCCCCAATTCGTCCATAGGTTCAGGCTTTCATACCTCCGAGTTATATCCAAAGGCACGGGTTGTTATTCAATAGGTGTAGACAGTAGGGGAAACTAGACCCCCCAAATGACCCCCCAACCCCCCCCCCCCCAGTTGTTCCCAAGAAGTGGGGTAACCCCCCAGTATCCCCCCAATTAAAGACCCCCACCCAGTAGACCCCCAATTACCCCCCAAATTACACCAAATCTCCCAGTAGACCCCCCAATTCTCCAGTCTACCCCCCCGTAGACCCCCCAAATGACCCCCCCCCAGACAAAATATGTCACTCCCCAATTCGTCCATAGGTTCAGGCTTTCATACCTCCGAGTTATATCCAAAGGCACGGGTTGTTATTCAATAGGTGTAGACAGTAGGGGAAACTAGACCCCCCAAATGACCCCCAACCCCCCCCCCCAGTTGTTCCCAAGAAGTGGGGTAACCCCCCAGTATCCCCCCAATTAAAGACCCCCCACCCAGTAGACCCCCCAATTACCCCCCAAATTACACCAAATCTCCCAGTAGACCCCCCAATTCTCCAGTATACCCCCCAGTAGACCCCCCAAATGACCCCCCCCCCCAGACAAAATATGTCACTCCCCAATTCGTCCATAGGTTCAGGCTTTCATACCTCCGAGTTATATCCAAAGGCACGGGTTGTTATTCAATAGGTGTAGACAGTAGGGGAAACTAGCCCCCCCAAATGCCCCCCCCCCCCCCCCCCCCCCAGTTGTTCCCAAGAAGTGGGGTAACCCCCCAGTATCCCCCCAATTAAAGACCCCCCACCCAGTAGACCCCCCAATTACCCCCCAAATTACACCAAATCTCCCAGTAGACCCCCCAATTCTCCAGTATACACCCCAGTAGACCCCCCAAATGCCCCCCCCCAGACAAAATATGTCACTCCCCAATTCGTCCATAGGTTCAGGCTTTCATACCTCCGAGTTATATCCAAAGGCACGGGTTGTTATTCAATAGGTGTAGACAGTAGGGGAAACTAGACCCCCCAAATGACCCCCCAACCCCCCCCCCCCCCAGTTGTTCCCAAGAAGTGGGGTAACCCCCCAGTATCCCCCCAATTAAAGACCCCCCACCCAGTAGACCCCCAATTACCCCCCAAATTACACCAAATCTCCCAGTAGACCCCCCAATTCTCCAGTATACCCCCCAGTAGACCCCCCAAATGACCCCCCCCAGACAAAATATGTCACTCCCCAATTCGTCCATAGGTTCAGGCTTTCATACCTCCGAGTTATATCCAAAGGCACGGGTTGTTATTCAATAGGTGTAGACAGTAGGGAAACTAGACCCCCAAATGACCCCCCAACCCCCCCCCAGTTGTTCCCAAGAAGTGGGGTAACCCCCAGTATCCCCCCAATTAAAGACCCCCCACCCAGTAGACCCCCCAATTACCCCCCAAATTACACCAAATCTCCCAGTAGACCCCCCAATTCTCCAGTATACCCCCCAGTAGACCCCCCCAACCCCCCCCCCCCCAGACAAAATATGTCACTCCCCAATTCGTCCATAGGTTCAGGCTTTCATACCTCCGAGTTATATCCAAAGGCACGGGTTGTTATTCAATAGGTGTAGACAGTAGGGGCAACTAGACCCCCCACCTGACCCCCCACCCCCCCTCAGTTGGTCCCAAGAAGTGGGGTAACCCCCCAGTATCCCCCCAATTAAAGACCCCCCGCCCAGTAGACCCCCCAATTACCCCCCAAATTACACCAAATCTCCCAGTAGACCCCCAATTCTCCAGTATACCCCCCAGTAGACCCCCCAAATGACCCCCCCCCCCAGACAAAATATGTCACTCCCCAATTCGTCCATAGGTTCAGGCTTTCATACCTCCGAGTTATATCCAAAGGCACGGGTTGTTATTCAATAGGTGTAGACAGTAGGGGAAACTAGACCCCCCAAATGACCCCCAACCCCCCCCAGTTGTTCCCAAGAAGTGGGGTAACCCCCTGTAACCCCCCAATTAAAGACCCCCCCCCCAGTAGACCCCCCAATTACCCCCCCAATTACACCAAACCTCCCCGTAGACCCCCCCATTCCCCAGTATCCCCCCCAGTAGACCCCCCAAATGACCCCCCCCCCCCCCAGACAAAATATGTCACTCCCCAATTCGTCCATAGGTTCAGGCTTTCATACCTCCGAGTTATATCCAAAGGCACGGGTTGTTATTCAATAGGTGTAGACAGTAGGGGAAACTAGACCCCCCAAATGACCCCCCAACCCCCCCCCCAGTTGTTCCCAAGAAGTGGGGTAACCCCCCAGTATCCCCCCAATTAAAGACCCCCCACCCAGTAGACCCCCCAATTACCCCCCAAATTACACCAAATCTCCCAGTAGACCCCCCAATTCTCCAGTATACCCCCCAGTAGACCCCCCAAATGACCCCCCCCCCCCAGACAAAATATGTCACTCCCCAATTCGTCCATAGGTTCAGGCTTTCATACCTCCGAGTTATATCCAAAGGCACGGGTTGTTATTCAATAGGTGTAGACAGTAGGGGAAACTAGACCCCCCAAATGACCCCCCAACCCCCCCCCCCCCCAGTTGTTCCCAAGAAGTGGGGTAACCCCCCAGTATCCCCCCAATTAAAGACCCCCACCCAGTAGACCCCCCAATTACCCCCCAAATTACACCAAATCTCCCAGTAGACCCCCCAATTCTCCAGTATACCCCCCAGTAGACCCCCAAATGACCCCCCCCCCCCCCCCAGACAACATATGTCACTCCCCAATTCGTCCATAGGTTCAGGCTTTCATACCTCCGAGTTATATCCAAAGGCACGGGTTGTTATCCAATAGGTGTAGACAGTAGGGGAAACTAGATCCCCCAAATGACCCCCAACCCCCCCCCCCCCCCCAGTTGTTCCCAAGAAGTGGGGTAAACCCCCAGTATCCCCCCAATTAAAGACCCCCCACCCAGTAGACCCCCCAATTACCCCCAAATTACACCAAATCTCCCAGTAGACCCCCCAATTCTCCCGTCTACCCCCCAGTAGACCCCCCAAATGACCCCCCCCCCCCCAGACAAAATATGTCACTCCCCAATTCGTCCATAGGTTCAGGCTTTCATACCTCCGAGTTATATCCAAAGGCACGGGTTGTTATTCAATAGGTGTAGACAGTAGGGAAACTAGACCCCCCAAATGACCCCCCAACCCCCCCCCCCAGTTGTTCCCAAGAAGTGGGGTAACCCCCAGTATCCCCCCAATTAAAGACCCCCACCCAGTAGACCCCCAATTACCCCCCAAATTACACCAAATCTCCCAGTAGACCCCCCAATTCTCCAGTATACCCCCCAGTAGACCCCCCAAATGACCCCCCCCAGACAAAATATGTCACTCCCCAATTCGTCCATAGGTTCAGGCTTTCATACCTCCGAGTTATATCCAAAGGCACGGGTTGTTATTCAATAGGTGTAGACAGTAGGGAAACTAGACCCCCCAAATGACCCCCCCAACCCCCCCCCCCAGTTGTTCCCAAGAAGTGGGGTAACCCCCCAGTATCCCCCAATTAAAGACCCCCACCCAGTAGACCCCCCAATTACCCCCCAAATTACACCAAATCTCCCAGTAGACCCCCCAATTCTCCAGTATACCCCCCAGTAGACCCCCCAAATGACCCCCCCCCCAGACAAAATATGTCACTCCCCAATTCGTCCATAGGTTCAGGCTTTCATACCTCCGAGTTATATCCAAAGGCACGGGTTGTTATTCAATAGGTGTAGACAGTAGGGGAAACTAGACCCCCCAAATGACCCCCCAACCCCCCCCCCCAGTTGTTCCCAAGAAGTGGGGTAACCCCCAGTATCCCCCCAATTAAAGACCCCCACCCAGTAGACCCCCCAATTACCCCCCAAATTACACCAAATCTCCCAGTAGACCCCCAATTCTCCAGTATACCCCCAGTAGACCCCCAAATGACCCCCCCAGACAAAATATGTCACTCCCCAATTCGTCCATAGGTTCAGGCTTTCATACCTCCGAGTTATATCCAAAGGCACGGGTTGTTATTCAATAGGTGTAGACAGTAGGAAACTAGACCCCCCAAATGACCCCCACCCCCCCCCCAGTTGTTCCCAAGAAGTGGGGTAACCCCCAGTATCCCCCAATTAAAGACCCCCCACCCAGTAGACCCCCCAATTACCCCCCAAATTACACCAAATCTCCCAGTAGACCCCCCAATTCTCCAGTATACCCCCCAGTAGACCCCCCAAATGACCCCCCCCAGACAAAATATGTCACTCCCCAATTCGTCCATAGGTTCAGGCTTTCATACCTCCGAGTTATATCCAAAGGCACGGGTTGTTATTCAATAGGTGTAGACAGTAGGGAAACTAGACCCCCCAAATGACCCCCCAACCCCCCCCCCCAGTTGTTCCCAAGAAGTGGGGTAACCCCCAGTATCCCCCCAATTAAAGACCCCCCACCCAGTAGACCCCCCAATTACCCCCCAAATTACACCAAATCTCCCAGTAGACCCCCCAATTCTCCAGTATACCCCCCAGTAGACCCCCCAAATGACCCCCCCCCCCAGACAAAATATGTCACTCCCCAATTCGTCCATAGGTTCAGGCTTTCATACCTCCGAGTTATATCCAAAGGCACGGGTTGTTATTCAATAGGTGTAGACAGTAGGGGAAACTAGACCCCCAAATGACCCCCCAACCCCCCCCCAGTTGTTCCCAAGAAGTGGGGTAACCCCCAGTATCCCCCCAATTAAAGACCCCCACCCAGTAGACCCCCAATTACCCCCCAAATTACACCAAATCTCCCAGTAGACCCCCAATTCTCCAGTATACCCCCCAGTAGACCCCCCAAATGACCCCCCCCCAGACAAAATATGTCACTCCCCAATTCGTCCATAGGTTCAGGCTTTCATACCTCCGAGTTATATCCAAAGGCACGGGTTGTTATTCAATAGAGTGTAGACAGTAGGGAAACTAGACCCCCCAAATGACCCCCAACCCCCCCCCAGTTGTTCCCAAGAAGTGGGGTAACCCCCAGTATCCCCCCAATTAAAGACCCCCACCCAGTAGACCCCCCAATTACCCCCCAAATTACACCAAATCTCCCAGTAGACCCCCCAATTCTCCAGTATACCCCCCAGTAGACCCCCCAAATGACCCCCCCAGACAAAATATGTCACTCCCCAATTCGTCCATAGGTTCAGGCTTTCCATACCTCCGAGTTATATCCAAAGGCACGGGTTGTTATTCAATAGGTGTAGACAGTAGGGAAACTAGACCCCCCAAATGACCCCAACCCCCCCCCAGTTGTTCCCAAGAAGTGGGGTAACCCCCAGTATCCCCCCAATTAAAGACCCCCCACCCAGTAGACCCCCCAATTACCCCCCAAATTACACCAAATCTCCCCAGTAGACCCCAATTCTCCAGTATACCCCCCAGTAGACCCCCCAAATGACCCCCCCAGACAAAATATGTCACTCCCCAATTCGTCCATAGGTTCAGGCTTTCATACCTCCGAGTTATATCCAAAGGCACGGGTTGTTATTCAATAGGCGTAGACAGTAGGGGAAACTAGACCCCCCAAATGACCCCCAACCCCCCCCCCCAGTTGTTCCCAAGAAGTGGGGTAACCCCCAGTATCCCCCCAATTAAAGACCCCCCACCCAGTAGACCCCCCAATTACCCCCAAATTACACCAAATCTCCCAGTAGATCCCCCAATTCTCCAGTATACCCCCCAGTAGACCCCCCAAATGACCCCCCCCCAGACAAAATATGTCACTCCCCAATTCGTCCATAGGTTCAGGCTTTCATACCTCCGAGTTATATCCAAAGGCACGGGTTGTTATTCAATAGGTGTAGACAGTAGGGGAAACTAGACCCCCCAAATGCCCCCCCACCCCCCCCCCCCCCCAGTTGTTCCCAAGAAGTGGGGTAACCCCCCAGTATCCCCCCAATTAAAGACCCCCCACCCAGTAGACCCCCCAATTACCCCCAAATTACACCAAATCTCCCAGTAGACCCCCAATTCTCCAGTATACCCCCCAGTAGACCCCCCCAAAATGACCCCTCCAGACAAAATATGTCACTCCCCAATTCGTCCATAGGTTCAGGCTTTCATACCTCCGAGTTATATCCAAAGGCACGGGTTGTTATTCAATAGGTGTAGACAGTAGGGGAAACTAGACCCCCCAAATGACCCCCCAACCCCCCCCCCCAGTTGTTCCCAAGAAGTGGGGTAACCCCCAAGTATCCCCCCAATTAAAGACCCCCACCCAGTAGACCCCCCAATTACCCCCCAAATTACACCAAATCTCCCAGTAGACCCCCCAATTCTCCAGTATACCCCCAGTAGACCCCCCAAATGACCCCCCCAGACAAAATATGTCACTCCCCAATTCGTCCATAGGTTCAGGCTTTCATACCTCCGAGTTATATCCAAAAGGCACGGGTTGTTATTCAATAGGTGTAGACAGTAGGGGAAACTAGACCCCCCAAATTACACCCCCCAACCCCCCCCCCCCAGTTGTTCCCAAGAAGTGGGGTAACCCCCAGTATCCCCAATTAAAGACCCCCACCCAGTAGACCCCCCAATTACCCCCCAAATTACACCAAATCTCCCAGTAGACCCCCCAATTCTCCAGTATACCCCCAGTAGACCCCCCAAACGCCCCCCCCCCCCAGACAAAATATGTCACTCCCCAATTCGTCCATAGGTTCAGGCTTTCATACCTCCGAGTTATATCCAAAGGCACGGGTTGTTATTCAATAGGTGTAGACAGTAGGGGAAACTAGCCCCCCCAAATGCCCCCCCACCCCCCCCCCCCCCCAGTTGTTCCCAAGAAGTGGGGTAACCCCCCAGTATCCCCCCAATTAAAGACCCCCCACCCAGTAGACCCCCCAATTACCCCCCAAATTACACCAAATCTCCCAGTAGACCCCCCAATTCTCCAGTATACCCCCCAGTAGACCCCCCAAATGACCCCCCCCAGACAAAATATGTCACTCCCCAATTCGTCCATAGGTTCAGGCTTTCATACCTCCGAGTTATATCCAAAGGCACGGGTTGTTATTCAATAGGTGTAGACAGTAGGGGAAACTAGACCCCCCAAATGACCCCCAACCCCCCCCAGTTGTTCCCAAGAAGTGGGGTAACCCCCAGTATCCCCCCAATTAAAGACCCCCACCCAGTAGACCCCCCAATTACCCCCCCAATTACACCAAATCTCCCAGTAGACCCCCCAATTCTCCAGTATACCCCCCAGTAGACCCCCCAAATGACCCCCCCAGACAAAATATGTCACTCCCCAATTCGTCCATAGGTTCAGGCTTTCATACCTCCGAGTTATATCCAAAGGCACGGGTTGTTATTCAATAGGTGTAGACAGTAGGGGAAACTAGACCCCCCAAATGACCCCCCCCCCCCCCCCCCAGTTGTTCCCAAGAAGTGGGGTAACCCCCAGTATCCCCCCAATTAAAGACCCCCACCCAGTAGACCCCCCAATTACCCCCCAAATTACACCAAATCTCCCAGTAGACCCCCCAATTCTCCAGTATACCCCCAGTAGACCCCCAAATGACCCCCCCCACACTAAACATGTCACTCCCCAATTCGTCCATAGGTTCAGGCTTTCATACCTCCGAGTTATATCCAAAAGGCACGGGTTGTTATTCAATAGGTGTAGACAGTAGGGGAAACTAGACCCCCCAAATGACCCCCAACCCCCCCCCCAGTTGTTCCCAAGAAGTGGGGTAACCCCCAGTATCCCCCCAATTAAAGACCCCCACCCAGTAGACCCCCCAATTACCCCAAATTACACCAAATCTCCCAGTAGACCCCCCAATTCTCCAGTATACCCCCCAGTAGACCCCCAAATGCCCCCCCAGACAAAATATGTCACTCCCCAATTCGTCCATAGGTTCAGGCTTTCCATACCTCCGAGTTATATCCAAAGGCACGGGTTGTTATTCAATAGGTGTAGACAGTAGGGGAAACTAGACCCCCAAATGACCCCCAACCCCCCCCCCCAGTTGTTCCCAAGAAGTGGGGTAACCCCCAGTATCCCCCCAATTAAAGACCCCCACCCAGTAGACCCCCCAATTACCCCCCAAATTACACCAAATCTCCCAGTAGACCCCCCAATTCTCCAGTATACCCCAGTAGACCCCCCAAATGACCCCCCCAGACAAAATATGTCACTCCCCAATTCGTCCATAGGTTCAGGCTTTCATACCTCCGAGTTATATCCAAAGGCACGGGTTGTTATTCAATAGGTGTAGACAGTAGGGGAAACTAGACCCCCAAATGACCCCCAACCCCCCCAGTTGTTCCCAAGAAGTGGGGTAACCCCCAGTATCCCCCCAATTAAAGACCCCCACCCAGTAGACCCCCCAATTACCCCCCAAATTACACCAAATCTCCCAGTAGACCCCCAATTCTCCAGTATACCCCCCAGTAGACCCCCCAAATGACCCCCCCCCCAGACAAAATATGTCACTCCCCAATTCGTCCATAGGTTCAGGCTTTCATACCTCCGAGTTATATCCAAAGGCACGGGTTGTTATTCAATAGAGTGTAGACAGTAGGGAAACTAGACCCCCAAATGACCCCCCCCCCCCCCCCCCCCCAGTTGTTCCCAAGAAGTGGGGTAACCCCCCAGTATCCCCCCAATTAAAGACCCCCACCCAGTAGACCCCCCAATTACCCCCCAAATTACACCAAATCTCCCAGTAGACACCCCAATTCTCCAGTATACCCCCCAGTAGACCCCCCAAATGACCCCCCCCCCAGACAAAATATGTCACTCCCCAATTCGTCCATAGGTTCAGGCTTTCATACCTCCGAGTTATATCCAAAGGCACGGGTTGTTATTCAATAGGTGTAGACAGTAGGGGAAACTAGACCCCCCAAATGACCCCCCCACCCCCCCCAGTTGTTCCCAAGAAGTGGGGTAACCCCCCAGTATCCCCCCAATTAAAGACCCCCCACCCAGTAGACCCCCCAATTACCCCCCAAATTACACCAAATCTCCCAGTAGACCCCCCAATTCTCCAGTATACCCCCCAGTAGACCCCCCAAATGACCCCCCCCCAGACAAAATATGTCACTCCCCAATTCGTCCATAGGTTCAGGCTTTCATACCTCCGAGTTATATCCAAAGGCACGGGTTGTTATTCAATAGGTGTAGACAGTAGGAAACTAGACCCCCCAAATGACCCCCCAACCCCCCCCCCCAGTTGTTCCCAAGAAGTGGGGTAACCCCCCAGTATCCCCCAATTAAAGACCCCCCACCCAGTAGACCCCCCAATTACCCCCCAAATTACACCAAATCTCCCAGTAGACCCCCCAATTCTCCAGTATACCCCCAGTAGACCCCCCAAATGACCCCCCCCCAGACAAAATATGTCACTCCCCAATTCGTCCATAGGTTCAGGCTTTCATACCTCCGAGTTATATCCAAAGGCACGGGTTGTTATTCAATAGGTGTAGACAGTAGAAACTAGACCCCCCAAATGACCCCCAACCCCCCCCCCCAGTTGTTCCCAAGAAGTGGGGTAACCCCCAGTATCCCCCCAATTAAAGACCCCCCACCCAGTAGACCCCCCAATTACCCCCCAAATTACACCAAATCTCCCAGTAGACCCCCCAATTCTCCAGTATACCCCCCAGTAGACCCCCCAAATGACCCCCCCCAGACAAAATATGTCACTCCCCAATTCGTCCATAGGTTCAGGCTTTCATACCTCCGAGTTATATCCAAAGGCACGGGTTGTTATTCAATAGGTGTAGACAGTAGGAAACTAGACCCCCCAAATGACCCCCAACCCCCCCCCCCCCCAGTTGTTCCCAAGAAGTGGGGTAACCCCCCAGTATCCCCCAATTAAAGACCCCCCACCCAGTAGACCCCCAATTACCCCCCAAATTACACCAAATCTCCCAGTAGACCCCCCAATTCTCCAGTATACCCCCCAGTAGACCCCCCAAATGACCCCCCCCCCCCAGACAAAATATGTCACTCCCCAATTCGTCCATAGGTTCAGGCTTTCATACCTCCGAGTTATATCCAAAGGCACGGGTTGTTATTCAATAGGTGTAGACAGTAGGGGAAACTAGCCCCCCCCCCCCCCCCCCCCCCCCAGTTGTTCCCAAGAAGTGGGGTAACCCCCCAGTATCCCCCCAATTAAAGACCCCCCACCCAGTAGACCCCCCAATTACCCCCCAAATTACACCAAATCTCCCAGTAGACCCCCCAATTCTCCAGTATACCCCCCAGTAGACCCCCAAAATGACCCCCCCCCAGACAAAATATGTCACTCCCCAATTCGTCCATAGGTTCAGGCTTTCATACCTCCGAGTTATATCCAAAGGCACGGGTTGTTATTCAATAGGTGTAGACAGTAGGGAAAATAGCCCCCCAAATGGCCCCCCCACCCCCCCCCCCCCCCAGTTGTTCCCAAGAAGTGGGGTAACCCCCAGTATCCCCCAATTAAAGACCCCCCACCCAGTAGACCCCCCAATTACCCCCCAAATTACACCAAATCTCCCAGTAGACCCCCCAATTCTCCAGTATACCCCCCAGTAGACCCCCCAAATGACCCCCAGACAAAATATGTCACTCCCCAATTCGTCCATAGGTTCAGGCTTTCATACCTCCGAGTTATATCCAAAGGCACGGGTTGTTATTCAATAGGTGTAGACAGTAGGGAAACTAGACCCCCCAAATGACCCCCCAACCCCCCCCCCCCCCCAGTTGTTCCCAAGAAGTGGGGTAACCCCCAGTATCCCCCCAATTAAAGACCCCCCACCCAGTAGACCCCCAATTACCCCCCAAATTACACCAAATCTCCCAGTAGACCCCCCAATTCTCCAGTATACCCCCCAGTAGACCCCCAAATGACCCCCCCCCAGACAAAATATGTCACTCCCCAATTCGTCCATAGGTTCAGGCTTTCATACCTCCGAGTTATATCCAAAGGCACGGGTTGTTATTCAATAGGTGTAGACAGTAGGGGAAACTAGACCCCCCAACCCCCCCAGACAAAATATGTCACTCCCCAATTCGTCCATAGGTTCAGGCTTTCATACCTCCGAGTTATATCCAAAGGCACGGGTTGTTATTCAATAGGTGTAGACAGTAGGGAAACTAGACCCCCCAAATGACCCCCAACCCCCCCCCCCCCCCCCCAGTTGTTCCCAAGAAGTGGGGTAACCCCCAGTATCCCCCCAATTAAAGACCCCCCACCCAGTAGACCCCCAATTACCCCCCAAATTACACCAAATCTCCCAGTAGACCCCCAATTCTCCAGTATACCCCCCAGTAGACCCCCCAAATGACCCCCCCCAGACAAAATATGTCACTCCCCAATTCGTCCATAGGTTCAGGCTTTCATACCTCCGAGTTATATCCAAAGGCACGGGTTGTTATTCAATAGGTGTAGACAGTAGGGAAACTAGACCCCCCAAATGACCCCCCAAACCCCCCCCCCAGTTGTTCCCAAGAAGTGGGGTAACCCCCAGTATCCCCCCAATTAAAGACCCCCACCCAGTAGACCCCCCAATTACCCCCCAAATTACACCAAATCTCCCAGTAGACCCCCCAATTCTCCAGTATACCCCCCAGTAGACCCCCCAAATGACCCCCCCCCCCAGACAAAATATGTCACTCCCCAATTCGTCCATAGGTTCAGGCTTTCATACCTCCGAGTTATATCCAAAGGCACGGGTTGTTATTCAATAGGTGTAGACAGTAGGGAAACTAGACCCCCCAAATGACCCCCAACCCCCCCCCCCCCAGTTGTTCCCAAGAAGTGGGGTAACCCCCAGTATCCCCCAATTAAAGACCCCCACCCAGTAGACCCCCCAATTACCCCCCAAATTACACCAAATCTCCCAGTAGACCCCCCAATTCTCCAGTATACCCCCCAGTAGACCCCCAAATGACCCCCCCAGACAAAATATGTCACTCCCCAATTCGTCCATAGGTTCAGGCTTTCATACCTCCGAGTTATATCCAAAGGCACGGGTTGTTATTCAATAGGTGTAGACAGTAGGGAAACTAGACCCCCCAAATGACCCCCCAACCCCCCCCCAGTTGTTCCCAAGAAGTGGGGTAACCCCCCAGTATCCCCCCAATTAAAGACCCCCCACCCAGTAGACCCCCCAATTACCCCCCAAATTACACCAAATCTCCCCAGTAGACCCCCAATTCTCCAGTATACCCCCCAGTAGACCCCCCAAATGACCCCCCCCCAGACAAAATATGTCACTCCCCAATTCGTCCATAGGTTCAGGCTTTCATACCTCCGAGTTATATCCAAAGGCACGGGTTGTTATTCAATAGGTGTAGACAGTAGGGAAACTAGACCCCCCAAATGACCCCCAACCCCCCCCCCCCCCAGTTGTTCCCAAGAAGTGGGGTAACCCCAGTATCCCCCCAATTAAAGACCCCCCACCCAGTAGACCCCCCAATTACCCCCAAATTACACCAAATCTCCCAGTAGACCCCCAATTCTCCAGTATACCCCCCAGTAGACCCCCCAAATGACCCCCCAGACAAAATATGCTCACTCCCCAATTCGTCCATAGGTCCAGGCTTTCCTCCCTCCGAGTTATATCCAAAGGCACGGGTTGTTATTCAATAGGTGTAGACAGTAGGGGAAACTAGACCCACCAAATGACCCCCAGTAGACCCCCCCCAGACAAAATATGTCACTCCCCAATTCGTCCATAGGTTCAGGCTTTCATACCTCCGAGTTATATCCAAAGGCACGGGTTGTTATTCAATAGGTGTAGACAGTAGGGAAACTAGACCCCCCAAATGACCCCCAACCCCCCCCCCCAGTTGTTCCCAAGAAGTGGGGTAACCCCCCAGTATCCCCCCAATTAAAGACCCCCACCCAGTAGACCCCCCAATTACCCCCAAATTACACCAAATCTCCCAGTAGACCCCCAATTCTCCAGTATACCCCCCAGTAGACCCCCCAAATGACCCCCCAGACAAAATATGTCACTCCCCAATTCGTCCATAGGTTCAGGCTTTCATACCTCCGAGTTATATCCAAAGGCACGGGTTGTTATTCAATAGGTGTAGACAGTAGGGAAACTAGACCCCAAATGACCCCCCAACCCCCCCCCCAGTTGTTCCCAAGAAGTGGGGTAACCCCCAGTATCCCCCCAATTAAAGACCCCCCACCCAGTAGACCCCCCAATTACCCCCAAATTACACCAAATCTCCCAGTAGACCCCCCAATTCTCCAGTATACCCCCCAGTAGACCCCCAAATGACCCCCCCCCAGACAAAATATGTCACTCCCCAATTCGTCCATAGGTTCAGGCTTTCATACCTCCGAGTTATATCCAAAGGCACGGGTTGTTATTCAATAGGTGTAGACAGTAGGAAACTAGACCCCCCAAATGACCCCCCCCCCCAGTTGTTCCCAAGAAGTGGGGTATCCCCCAGTATCCCCCCAATTAAAGACCCCCCACCCAGTAGACCCCCCAATTACCCCCCAAATTACACCAAATCTCCCAGTAGACCCCCAATTCTCCAGTATACCCCCCAGTAGACCCCCCAAATGACCCCCCCCCAGACAAAATATGTCACTCCCCAATTCGTCCATAGGTTCAGGCTTTCATACCTCCGAGTTATATCCAAAGGCACGGGTTGTTATTCAATAGGTGTAGACAGTAGGGGAAACTAGACCCCCAAATGACCCCCCAACCCCCCCCCCAGTTGTTCCCAAGAAGTGGGGTAAACCCCCAGATATCCCCCCAATTAAAGACCCCCCACCCAGTAGACCCCCCAATTACCCCCCAAATTACACCAAATCTCCCAGTAGACCCCCCAATTCTCCAGTATACCCCCCAGTAGACCCCCAAATGACCCCCCCAGACAAAATATGTCACTCCCCAATTCGTCCATAGGTTCAGGCTTTCCATACCTCCGAGTTATATCCAAAGGCACGGGTTGTTATTCAATAGAGTGTAGACAGTAGGGGAAACTAGACCCCCCAAATGACCCCCAACCCCCCCCCCCAGTTGTTCCCCAGAAGTGGGGTAAACCCCAGTATCCCCCAATTAAAGACCCCCACCCAGTAGACCCCCCAATTACCCCCAAATTACACCAAATCTCCCCAGTAGACCCCCCAATTCTCCAGTATACCCCCCAGTAGACCCCCCAAATGACCCCCAGACAAAATATGTCACTCCCCAATTCGTCCATAGGTTCAGGCTTTCATACCTCCGAGTTATATCCAAAGGCACGGGTTGTTATTCAATAGGTGTAGACAGTAGGGAAACTAGACCCCCCAAATGACCCCCCAACCCCCCCCAGTTGTTCCCAAGAAGTGGGGTAACCCCCAGTATCCCCCAATTAAAGACCCCCCACCCAGTAGACCCCCAATTACCCCCAAATTACACCAAATCTCCCAGTAGACCCCCCAATTCTCCAGTATACCCCCCAGTAGACCCCCCCAAATGACCCCCCCCCCCCAGACAAAATATGTCACTCCCCAATTCGTCCATAGGTTCAGGCTTTCATACCTCCGAGTTATATCCAAAGGCACGGGTTGTTATTCAATAGGTGTAGACAGTAGGGGAAACTAGACCCCCCAAATGACCCCCCAACCCCCCCCCCCCCAGTTGTTCCCAAGAAGTGGGGTAACCCCCAGTATCCCCCAATTAAAGACCCCCACCCAGTAGACCCCCAATTACCCCCCAAATTACACCAAATCTCCCAGTAGACCCCCCAATTCTCCAGTATACCCCCCAGTAGACCCCCCAAATGACCCCCCCCCAGACAAAATATGTCACTCCCCAATTCGTCCATAGGTTCAGGCTTTCATACCTCCGAGTTATATCCAAAGGCACGGGTTGTTATTCAATAGGTGTAGACAGTAGGGAAACTAGACCCCCCAAATGACCCCCCAACCCCCCCCCCCCCCAGTTGTTCCCAAGAAGTGGGGTAACCCCCAGTATCCCCCCAATTAAAGACCCCCCACCCAGTAGACCCCCCAATTACCCCCAAATTACACCAAATCTCCCAGTAGACCCCCCAATTCTCCAGTATACCCCCCAGTAGACCCCCCAAATGACCCCCCCCCAGACAAAATATGTCACTCCCCAATTCGTCCATAGGTTCAGGCTTTCATACCTCCGAGTTATATCCAAAGGCACGGGTTGTTATTCAATAGGTGTAGACAGTAGGGGAAACTAGACCCCCCAAATGACCCCCCCCCCCCAGTTGTTCCCAAGAAGTGGGGTAACCCCCCAGTATCCCCCAATTAAAGACCCCCACCCAGTAGACCCCCAATTACCCCCAAATTACACCAAATCTCCCAGTAGACCCCCAATTCTCCAGTATACCCCCCAGTAGACCCCCCAAATGACCCCCCCCCCACAGACAAAATATGTCACTCCCCAATTCGTCCATAGGTTCAGGCTTTCATACCTCCGAGTTATATCCAAAGGCACGGGTTGTTATTCAATAGGTGTAGACAGTAGGGGAAACTAGACCCCCCAACCCCCCCCCCCCCAGTTGTTCCCAAGAAGTGGGGTAACCCCCCAGTATCCCCCCAATTAAAGACCCCCCACCCAGTAGACCCCCCAATTACCCCCCAAATTACACCAAATCTCCCAGTAGACCCCCCAATTCTCCAGTATACCCCCCAGTAGACCCCCCAAATGACCCCCCAGACAAAATATGTCACTCCCCAATTCGTCCATAGGTTCAGGCTTTCATACCTCCGAGTTATATCCAAAGGCACGGGTTGTTATTCAATAGGTGTAGACAGTAGGGAAACTAGACCCCCCAAATGACCCCCCCCCCCCCCAGTTGTTCCCAAGAAGTGGGGTAACCCCCAGTATCCCCCAATTAAAGACCCCCACCCAGTAGACCCCCAATTACCCCCCAAATTACACCAAATCTCCCAGTAGACCCCCCAATTCTCCAGTATACCCCCCAGTAGACCCCCCAAATGACCCCCCCAGACAAAATATGTCACTCCCCAATTCGTCCATAGGTTCAGGCTTTCATACCTCCGAGTTATATCCAAAGAGCACGGGTTGTTATTCAATAGGTGTAGACAGTAGAAACTAGACCCCCCAAATGACCAACCCCCCCCCCCCAGTTGTTCCCAAGAAGTGGGGTAACCCCCCCGTATCCCCCCAATTAAAGACCCCCCACCCAGTGAGACCCCCCAATTACCCCCCAAATTACACCAAATCTCCCAGCAGACCCCCCACTTCACCCGTATACCCCCCAGTAGACCCCCCAAATGACCCCCCCCCCCCAGACAAAATATGTCACTCCCCAATTCGTCCATAGGTTCAGGCTTTCATACCTCCGAGTTATATCCAAAGGCACGGGTTGTTATTCAATAGGTGTAGACAGTAGGGGAAACTAGACCCCCAACCCCCCCCCCCCAGTTGTTTCCCAAGAAGTGGGGTAACCCCCCAGTATCCCCCAATTAAAGACCCCCACCCAGTAGACCCCCAATTACCCCCCAAATTACACCAAATCTCCCAGTAGACCCCCCAATTCTCCAGTATACCCCCCAGTAGACCCCCAAATGACCCCCCCCAGACAAAATATGTCACTCCCCAATTCGTCCATAGGTTCAGGCTTTCATACCTCCGAGTTATATCCAAAGGCACGGGTTGTTATTCAATAGGTGTAGACAGTAGGGAAACTAGACCCCCCAAATGACCCCCCAACCCCCCCCCCCCCCCCCAGTTGTTCCCAAGAAGTGGGGTAACCCCCCAGTATCCCCCCAATTAAAGACCCCCCACCCAGTAGAGCCCCCAATTACCCCCCAAATTACACCAAATCTCCCAGTAGACCCCCCAATTCTCCAGTATACCCCCCAGTAGACCCCCCAAATGACCCCCCCAGACAAAATATGTCACTCCCCAATTCGTCCATAGGTTCAGGCTTTCATACCTCCGAGTTATATCCAAAGGCACGGGTTGTTATTCAATAGAGTGTAGACAGTAGGGGAAACTAGACCCCCCAAATGACCCCCAACCCCCCCAGTTGTTCCCAAGAAGTGGGGTAACCCCCAGTATCCCCCAATTAAAGACCCACCACCCAGTAGACCCCCCAATTACCCCCCAAATTACACCAAATCTCCCAGTAGACCCCCCAATTCTCCAGTATACCCCCCAGTAGACCCCCCAAATGACCCCCCCCCAGACAAAATATGTCACTCCCCAATTCGTCCATAGGTCCAGGCTTTCATACCTCCGAGTTATATCCAAAGGCACGGGTTGTTATTCAATAGGTGTAGACAGTAGGGGAAACTAGACCCCCAAATGACCCCCAACCCCCCCCAGTTGTTCCCAAGAAGTGGGGTAACCCCCAGTATCCCCCCAATTAAAGACCCCCCACCCAGTAGACCCCCCAATTACCCCCAAATTACCCCAAATCTCCCCGTGGACCCCCCAATTCTCCAGTATACCCCCCAGTAGACCCCCCAAATGACCCCCCCCCCCCAGACAAAATATGTCACTCCCCAATTCGTCCATAGGTTCAGGCTTTCATACCTCCGAGTTATATCCAAAGGCACGGGTTGTTATTCAATAGGTGTAGACAGTAGGGGAAACTAGACCCCCCAAATGACCCCCCCCCCCCCAGTTGTTCCCAAGAAGTGGGGTAACCCCCAGTATCCCCCCAATTAAAGACCCCCACCCAGTAGACCCCCCAATTACCCCCCAAATTACACCAAATCTCCCAGTAGACCCCCCAATTCTCCAGTATACCCCCCAGTAGACCCCCCAAATGACCCCCCCCCAGACAAAATATGTCACTCCCCAATTCGTCCATAGGTTCAGGCTTTCATACCTCCGAGTTATATCCAAAGGCACGGGTTGTTATTCAATAGGTGTAGACAGTAGGGGGAAACTAGACCCCCAACCCCCCCCGTTGTTCCCAAGAAGTGGGGTAACCCACCAGTATCCCCCAAATTAAAGACCCCCCACCCAGTAGACCCCCCAATTCCCCCCCAAATTACACCAAACCTCCCAGTAGACCCCCCAATTCTCCAGTATACCCCCCAGTAGACCCCCCAAATGCCCCCCCCAGACAAAATATGTCACTCCCCAATTCGTCCATAGGTTCAGGCTTTCCATACCTCCGAGTTATATCCAAAGGCACGGGTTGTTATTCAATAGGTGTAGACAGTAGGGAAACTAGACCCCCCAAATGACCCCCCAACCCCCCCCAGTTGTTCCCAAGAAGTGGGGTAACCCCCAGTATCCCCCCAATTAAAGACCCCCCACCCAGTAGACCCCCAATTACCCCCCAAATTACACCAAATCTCCCCAGTAGACCCCCCAATTCTCCAGTATACCCCCCAGTAGACCCCCCAAATGACCCCCCCCCCCCAGACAAAATATGTCACTCCCCAATTCGTCCATAGGTTCAGGCTTTCATACCTCCGAGTTATATCCAAAGGCACGGGTTGTTATTCAATAGGTGTAGACAGTAGGGAAACTAGACCCCCCAAATGACCCCCAAACCCCCCCAGTTGTTCCCAAGAAGTGGGGTAACCCCCAGTATCCCCCCAATTAAAGACCCCCCCCCAGTAGACCCCCCAATTACCCCCCAAATTACACCAAATCTCCCCAGTAGACCCCCCAATTCTCCAGTATACCCCCAGTAGACCCCCAAATGGCCCCCCCCCCCCCCCAGACAAAATATGTCACTCCCCAATTCGTCCATAGGTTCAGGCTTTCATACCTCCGAGTTATATCCAAAGGCACGGGTTGTTATTCAATAGGTGTAGCGAACAAGTAGGGGAAACTAGACCCCCCAAATGACCCCCAACCCCCCCCCCCCTCAGTTGTTCCCAAGAAGTGGGAGTAACCCCCCAGTATCCCCCCAATTAAAGACCCCCCACCCAGTAGGAGCCCCCAATTACCCCCCAAATTACACCAAATCTCCCAGTAGACCCCCCAATTCTCCAGGCATACACCCCCCAGTAGGACCCCCCAAATGACCCCCCCCCCCCCCCCCAGACAAAATATGTCACTCCCCAATTCGTCCATAGGTTCAGGCTTTCCCATACCTCCGAGTTATATCCAAAAGGCACGGGTTGTTATTCAATAGGTGTAGACAGTAGGGGAAACTAGACCCCCCAAATGACCCCCCAACCCCCCCCCAGTTGTTTCCCAAGAAGTGGGGTAACCCCCCCAGTATCCCCCCAATTAAAGACCCCCACCCAGTAGACCCCCCAATTACCCCCCAAAATTACACCAAATCTCCCCAGTAGACCCCCCAATTCTCCAGTATACCCCCCAGTAGACCCCCGCCCCCAGATGCCAGCCCCCCCCCCCAGACAAAATATGTCACTCCCCAATTCGTCCATAGGTTCAGGCTTTCATACCTCTCAGAGGTTATATCCAAAGGCACGGGTTGTTATTCAATGGGAGGTGTAGACAGTAGGAAACTAGACCCCCCAAATGACCCCCAACCCCCCCCCCCCCCCAGTTGTTCCCAAGAGAGTGGGGTAACCCCCCAGCATCCCCCCAATTAAAGCCCCCCCCCCCCGTACACCCCCCAATTACCCCCCAAATTACACCAAATATCCCAGCAGACCCCCCACTCCCCCAGAACACCACCCAGTAGACCCCCCAAATGCCCCCCCCCCCCCAGACAAAATATGTCCCACTCCCCAATTCGTCCATAGGTTCAGGCTTTCATACCTCCGAGTTATATCCAAAGGCACGGGTTTGTTATTCAATAGAGTGTAGACAATGTGAGGGAAACTGAGACCCCCCAAATGACCCCCAACCCCCCCCCCCCCCAGTTGTTCCCAAGAAGTGGGGTAACCCCCCAGTATCCCCCAATTAAAGACCCCCACCCAGTAGACCCCCCAATTACCCCCAAATTACACCAAATCTCCCAGTAGAACCCCCAATTCTCCGGTATACCCCCCAGTAGAACCCCCAAATGACCCCCCCCCCCCCCCACAGACAAAATATGTCACTCCCCAATTCGTCCATAGGTTCAGGCTTTCATACCTCCGAAGTTATATCCAAAAGGCACGGGTTGTTATTCAATAGGTGTAGACAGTAGGGAAACTAGACCCCCCAAATGACCCCCAACCCCCCCCCAGTTGTTCCCAAGAAGTGGGGTAACCCCCAGTATCCCACCAATTAAAGGCCCCCCACCCAGTAGAACCCCCAATTACCCCCAAATTACACCAAATCTCCCAGTAGACCCCCAATTCTCCAGTATACCCCCCAGTAGAGCCCCCAAATGACCCCCCAGACAAAATATGTCACTCCCCAATTCGTCCATAGGTTCAAGGCTTTCATACCTCCGAGTTATATCCAAAAGGCACGGAGTTTGTTATTCAATAGGTGTAGACAGTAGGGGAAACTAGACCCCCCAAATGACCCCCCCCCCCCCAGTTGTTCCCAAGAAGTGGGGTAACCCTGAGTATCCCCCCAATTAAAGACCCCCCACCCAGTAGACCCCCCAATTACCCCCCAAATTACACCAAATCTCCCAGTAGACCCCCCAATTCTCCAGTATACCCCCCAGTAGACCCCCCCCAGACAAAATATGTCACTCCCCAATTCGTCCATAGGTTCAGGCTTTCATACCTCCGAGTTATATCCAAAGGCACGGGTTGTTATTCAATAGGTGTAGACAGTAGGCCAAACTAGACCCCCCAAATGACCCCCCAACCCCCCCCCAGTTGTTCCCAAGAAGTGGGGTAACCCCCAGTATCCCCCCAATTAAAGACCCCCACCCAGTAGACCCCCCAATTACCCCCCAAATTACACCAAATCTCCCAGTAGACCCCCCAATTCTCCAGTATACCCCCAGTAGACCCCCCAAATGACCCCCCCCCAGACAAAATATGTCACTCCCCAATTCGTCCATAGGTTCAGGCTTTCATACCTCCGAGTTATATCCAAAGGCACGGGTTGTTATTCAATAGGTGTAGACAGTAGGAAACTAGACCCCCCAAATGACCCCCAACCCCCCCCCCCCCAGTTGTTCCCAGAAGTGGGGTAACCC